>CAUJRU010000123.1:0-600000 GCA_963277665.1 Viscum album
AAAACCCAATTCTATTTCGATGGGTTATGTTATGATGAAATGATGAAATTATTATGAAACCAATCTCTTTTCTATATGTTATGAAACAATGAAATGTTTATGAAAACGAATTAATTTCAAGGTTTATGATATGATGAATGATTTATGACTTTGTGGCACACAAAAATATGGTTTTCATTATGAGATAGGTGGGACCTATATCCACATCTAATGTATTGGGTAATGATTTATATTTCATTAGATAGACATGACTATAATGGGGAGTGAACTCAGGTCAACAATGGAATTTGTATGCTATGATGGTCTTGGGAGTCAACCTTGACTATTATTATAGTTTGGGGAGTGAACCCCTTCTACCAAGATAGCCTTGGTAGTGATCCTTTACTACCATGGGAATGATTTTCTATGATTTTGTGAATTCCAAAAATTGTTATATTATGCTATGTTATTCTCTCATGGCTCATGTTATTTGATTTGCTTTTGATTCAGGACTTATTAACTACCAATATTTATTGTATGACTTAATAATTTGTTATTTGATATTGAGGTTATGGTTTTCAAATGTTATTATCATGTTATCATACTCTTATCTTCATTTTATTCTTACATATATTCCCCATTTAACCTTACTAAGCATCTGATCTCACCATTTCCTATGTTTTCTGTCCCCATGTTATGAAGAAATGTGTTACATATGATATGTATAAGAAGGGTTATAGTTATAATGATCATAGTGGTAGATGAATTAATTTTACTATGAACCAGTAATTTTCATTTCCAAGTTTCTAAAGACACTAAACTATTATGGTCCTTAAAAGTGTGTGTGTGTGTAATGTAATGAATATTCATAAAAATTGATGTAATATCTATGTAGAATAATCCTGTCATACTATAGTTGGTATCAAATGATATGTTTAGTTAACCTTTGGAAACTAGTTTGAGAAATATTTAGTGATATCCCTAATGATATGTCCAATGCTAAGTATAAAGATGAGTCAATGTATATTAAAATGTCTTAGAATTTTGGTAAAGGATAGAGTGAGTAGATTACAAGAAATTACATCCCTATATGGATACTAAAAGTGGATGTGGCTCTAGAACATATGTACCTAGGGGTAATAACTCCAAAAGGGTGCATTGAGATAGACTCAATCATCACCTGGTGCATGAAAATGGGCCTTTCTTCCCAACTGGTTTGACACTCCTGGGGGATAGTCTTTGGAAATTTAAAAATTCTTTACGAACCATCATGAATGATTTAGATAGAAGATTAATACATGTAATGAAACCAACCCCAGTATATAGGAGTTAGTGCCTTACTTTATTACATTGGAATAAAAATAAGATTAAAATATTAAAGGAACAATAAGTTTAACAATTATGGAAAACTAGATACATACATGATACACATATTACATTGGGAAAAGAAAATAAAACATAATACATAACAATATTATTGAAACTGATTCCTTAAGAACTCATTCCAAGAATTCTTCTACATATCTTTGGGAAAAGAAAAAAATATGGGTGAACTCAGATGCTCAAAAAGGGTTAAGTACAATAGAAGATATCATGAATCAATAATGAATATTCAATATAAAAAGTAATTAACTAAACACACATTCCATTTAAATAACTAGATAATGCATAGTCAATATGGCAACGTAAATAACTAAACAAATATCCCATTTAATCAATAAGATGAAAATGAAATGAATCCAAAAATTTTTTCATAGTGAAAATATCATGGATAATAATAATTAAGTTCAAAATGAATGAAATTATTAATTATTAGACATCATGTATGAGGAACATGAAAACGCTTAACATCAAGATCTATTCTCGAGATGGTTTAAAACTGATGTTCAAAAACCCATTTAATTTGGCCAACTAATTAATCTCATTAGACTACCTATGCATCGAGGGGATATCCTTAACTAGGCCCACCCTTGTTTGTAGGTCCAAATAATTCTTCATATATTAAATATTCTATTTAATTAATGAACAGTGTTCCATATCATCAAATATCTATATTGAAAAAAGATACAGATTTATCAATATTTATATAGTTCATTAAATAAATTCCAAACTAAAAACCATATGTAAAAATGGTATACTATTTTCGAAATAAATCATATAAATTATAAAATAATATTTATATTTAATAGAAATGTAATTACCAATGAAAAATTATTACAATAATGTGGTAGTTTCAAGAGAAAGTTAACAATCACAAAAAAATGTGAAATTGTTCAATAACATTTACCACTAGGTAAATTTAAAGTCAATTCAAATTGGATGAAATAATTAGATTTAAAACATAAAATACCATAAATTATGAATAATTAATGATACTACATGTCAAAGGAGAAGTATATATGTCACACCCCTATATTTTCAGAATTAATCTTTTTGAAAATTTTCATTTCCCATAACACTGAAGATAGTTTATTTTATATTAAATCACTAAATTTGGATAACATTATTCACAACACCAAGTTAATAATGAACTACATGAAACATAAAATTTATCTTTGTATGCATGAAACACAAAGTTTATCTTTCATTATATGCAATAATGACTTTCCTCGATGGCTTGCGTAACACACAAAACAAAGGTTTACTGAACGATAATATATTATTAAAATATTATTATTTAATATAATAAGATATAACATAGATGTTAAATTAGAGGTTAATAAAAGTATTAAAAAACTTATGAAAGTATATGATTTATAAAATATAATATTAATTCATAGGATCCAAATTAATTATAAATGAATTTAAAACGTGATTGAATAAAAAAGGTAATATTAATATTTTTATGGTCAAAAAGTTGTTTTACCTTAATAAATTAAATTAAATAAAATTATTGTGTGATATTAAGGTAATATATATTTCATATATTCAATCAAATATTTTTTATGTTCATGTAATAGATTTTATAGACATAAGATAAAGAATAAACCCAAATTTATGTTTAAAAATATTTTTTTTATAAATGTAGTTTTATTTTCTTGTAATTAAGAACCCATTTTAAATCCAAATTTTGTAACTTTTATAGACATAATATTCCAAAATAAAAATCATATTTTTTGGATAAAAATAAAAATTAGGCAATGACATTTCTTTGGTATTTTTCTAATGAATAGTAAAAAATATGAAATTTTAGTTCAAAATTTCATTTTCATATAATTTATTTATAAGGTTAAATTATATTTGAAAATTTTTAAATGTTTAATTAGATAATATTTTTATCAATTAATATAATTTAGGTCATTGGGATCAATTTCACATTGAAATTGGATATAAAAATGTAGAAAACATTTGTATGTTTTTTAATTTAAAAAGCCACACTGTCGACCCGACTATAGAATTAATTTTAAAATAATTTAAGCGAATTTTGTGATTAAAATTTTTAAAAAGGGATTTCACTTTTAGAATAATAATAATTTAAAATTTTTAATATGTTAAACTTATTTTTTGACAAAAAATATTAGTGAAAGCGATTAAAATAAATGACATCGTTTAAGGTGGAATTAAGCTTTATAAGGGTCTAAACAATAACCTTAAGGCCTAAAATGAACGATAAATTTGTACAAATGCCATTTTAAGTCCATATATAGAACCTATAATCCCATTTCTCGAATTTGGAAAATTATTGGATCCACATGCAACATTACAAATGAGGGTAGAATTCTCTCTTCAAATATTTACAAGAGTGTCACTCCTCCTTCCTTATTAAAGGCCACAACATTTACCTGTTATTCACACATATAAAACCACTTATGATCGGAAAATATCCTCCCTATACAATTAAAAACATTACTCTCTTCTTCAATGAATCCTAAATTTGGTTATAATGTCTTCCAAGGAATCTTTTTGGCACAAACCAAAAGAAGTTACCCCATTAAGAGGAAATGTCTTCTCCTAAACTCATATCTTTTATTCCCATTCTCCATAAATTCCACTATTTTTATTATATTATTGTATAAAAAAACAATATAGTAAATAAACTACTATATTTTTATGCAAATTTTTCTATCTAACCTTACACGCACCTCTATCTAATTGGTAACTAACATTTTGTTTATGTGTACGGTGAACTGCCGCGTCACTAAATGACGATTGTTCATTTTTCCTTTACCGCCTCTCATGGTGAATATTTTGATGTAATATATATATATATGTTATATTTTTTTTATTATGTCTCTAAACTTATGTATTCCTTTTACAACATGCGTCTTTTTTACTTTCTATATGGTGTCAATACAATAATTTCGTTTGAGGAAGTGTGGACTACCGCCCCCTCAAAGCGATGTGACTCATTCATAGACTACATGGAATGTATTAAGGATGAGTTCAGTAAAATTATATGATATATATAACATTATAACGCTATTTGAATGATATTAAACATATATATATACATATACTTTATTTATTCCTTCCTTTCAATACGAGAATAAAAACAGAAACAACATTCCAGCGTATGTACGACTTACCATCACCATGAATGGTGTTTTCCATTTAAAAATTATATATTATATAGACTATTATAAAAAAAATATAATGAGTATACATGATATTTATATCATGTATTAAATTATGCAATAATGATCTATGTATATGGACCAGAGATATAACAAATTAAGACACAAGTGGAGAATAATGCTGATATTACCCCGAAGTAAAAACTTATCATAGTATTGTTAACAAGATGTTAATATAAGGTAATAAAAAACCATATATGTTATTAGATATAATAAAATTTTTCATTAAGATATTTATAATAAATTTATATTTATTATTCAGGTGGTTTGAATGAGTACGATGGGAGTCAAGACACAAGGTAAGGGAATTTAATCTCACTTTTTATTTCTGTGAGATACATGCTCTATTCACCACCCATTCCTTTTATGTGGTGTGTATACTTCTCATAGATGTTTTAAATGTTTATTATAATTAAATTTATGGTATCTATATATCAATTATATGATCTTTATTTCATGTGGTTAATGTTTCAAAAGCTTCCAAATTGGTAAGGCAATTTTGTCTTAATTGGCCTTCTTTGAGACACATGTTTTATTATGCGCCTATATTTTTATATGAGGTGTTTATAAATAAATTGAAATGTTATATAAAGAATATTATTATTTTAATGATATTTTATTCTTTATTTTATTTCAATTTATTAAATAGGTATTATGGTCCAAATTTACCAAGTGGTAATATTTTATTGAAACAATCTCATCACTTTTCAAGATTATTAATGTTTATGCTTCCTTTGATGAAATATTATGATAAATCTCTTCCGAAAACTCATCAATTTTATTCTCATATATTTATTCGTTATATACAAATGTATCAGTATCATTTTTACACTCTTTGTTACATAATATAGTAATTAAAGTTTTTTTAAGAAAGTTTGACTTTTCCCCCTCTTCATTCAGGAGTATGTATTACTCAAAGAAAATGTTTTCTAAAAAGGGTTTTCAAAAATATTATACTATTATAGTAAAATATTTAAAATGA
Organism: Viscum album; assembly: GCA_963277665.1. NCBI lineage: Eukaryota > Viridiplantae > Streptophyta > Magnoliopsida > Santalales > Viscaceae > Viscum > Viscum album. Next base: position 5,536 of record CAUJRU010000123.1, read on the forward strand.
AATTCAACACCTACTTGTCTTTTACTAATTTTTCAATGTAATATTTTTTTCTTTTTGAACAAGGAATTTTTCTAACATTTTTACCGAGTAAAAGGAATGTTCTTTTTACCTCATACGTCATGTAAGGATTTACCTACCATGAATTACATGAATATTTATTTTCATGTTTAAAAGTATAATTTTTAATAAAATAGTTTAAAAATATATTTTTAGGGAAATAGTTTTCAAATTTTTTTAAAGATTCTTTTATAACTTTTAAAAGAAAATATTTTTCAAAATGTTTTCAAGATTTTTTTATTATTTTGTAAGGAAAATGGTTTTCAAAAGTTTTTCAAGATTATTTTATATGTTTTTAATAAAAATTGTTGTAAAATGAGTTTAGATATTATTTTATAAGTGTTTAAGTAATTTTTTTTTCAAAATGTTTTCTGTTTTAAAGAGCCATTTTCAATTAAAAAAGGATGTTTATGTTGAGAATTTTTTTTAAATATCCTTAGAAATTATTTTGACATCCATTGATGTTAAAAATGAACTTATTGGAAATGATAAAAAGGTTAAATTAATATTATTTATTAGATGATTTAATTTTTAATGGAATTATACTTAAGACACCCATTTCATCTCCACGAGTTTTATGCTTTTGAAACCCGGTTCTTTTAATGGTCTAATCCTTCATGAAGTGATTATGAAACCTATCTATTTTCATAGGTTATGATGTGATGAAATGTTAATGATACCCATTTCATTTCATGGGATATAATTTCATGTTCATAAAAACTATCACTTTTTATGGTTCATGATATGATGAATGTTTTATTATATTGTGGTAAATGTATGGATGATTTTATTATTGAATGGGTGGGACATATATCTCCCTTTATTGTATTGGGAAATGATAAGTTGTATATGTGTTCCATGGGTACACAGGTTGTATCCCAATTTTGAAAACAAGAAGGTACATGGGTTGTAGCCAAAGCATAAAATTAAGAGGGTACGTGGGTTTTATTCTAAGCCCAAAAAAAAGAAGGTACAAGGGTTGTAGACAAAGAATAAAAGTAAGAGGGTATACGGGTTATATCCTAAGACAAAAAAAAAGAAGGTATAAAGGTTATACCTTGAGCCTAAATATAAGAGGGTACACAGGTTGTAGCCCAAGCCCGAAAACAAGAAGGTGCATGAGTTGTAGTTCGAGCCTAAAATTATGTGGTTACATGAGTTTTTATCCCAACCTTGATGCAGATACATAGGTCATATCCCAAGCCTAACATGTTATAAAGGACTTTGAAGGTAGCCTTGATATAATATTTTCTATTATTATGTTCTGCGTCAAATTCCATGTCTTATTTCTATGTTATGAATTCATGAATCATGATATTAATTATCTTATGATCTATGTCTTATGAAATGAAAATATTTATTACTATCTCTAATATACATGGTATGATCTTCAAATTCCATGCTCACGTTTCATACCCTTTTGTTCATTTTATGCTTACAAATTTAATTTTTTCACCTTTACTGAGCATCTTAGCTCACCCCTTTCTTATGTTTCCTTTCACCAGGTTATGAAGAAATTTTTTATGTAGAATTAACAAAGGTGGAGATCTTTATAGGATATATTGAGGATTTTTCACTAGGATATAATATTTTTTTCCATTTTTCCAAATACACTAAATTATTATGGTCCTTAGGGATTTATTTTTATAATGTTCTGAATATTCATATAAAATGATGTAATATCCATATATTTTAAGAAACGTTTATATTATAGTTGGTATAAAAGGATAGGTTTATTCAAATAATGGAAACTCGGATAAAAAAACCATAGTGATATCCCTAGGTATATATCTATGGATATGTATAGGGATATATCTAAGGATAAGTATAAGGATGAGTCAATGTTTAGGAAAATGTACTGAAATTTTTGTAAAGGATAGAGTGAGTGGCTTCCTAGAAATACATCCATGTCAAGATACTACCATTGGATGTCGATCTGGAACCAATATACCTAGGGGAAACAACTCCAATGAGATATCACAGGCCTAACTTAGAGTAATATTGTACACAAAAATGGGCCTTGCTGCACACCTGGATTGACACTCCCAGGGGATATGCTTTAGGAATTCAAAAATTCGTTAAGAACCATCAAAAATGATTTAAATAGAGTATGAATATAAATAACCTAGAAAAAAACTAAAGTTTCATAGATTAAAGTAGTATAACCCATGATTTAGGCACCCTGTAAGTAATTTTTTTGTGATTATATGGTATACTAATATGATAAATGTTTCTCACACTATGATTTCTGGTTTTAGTCAGTGAAGAGAACTAAAAAAATATGGTTAACATTTACTGTTTCATATGTGGTAAGTATGGGCATTATAAAAATATATTTCTCAAGTGAAAATCTCATAAAGAGAATCAAGAAGGTTGTATAATTATTATTCATGATTCTGAAGATAAAAAGAACACAAATTACATGTGAAATATATGTAATGTTATTCTAGTATTGTTTACATTAAATATAAAAATCATGATTAGATTGATGTTGAGGAACCTTAATACATGATTCATATTTCTTATTCTAGGAAAGAGGTATTAAGGAATAAATTCACGAATCCTGAATAATGGCTTAAGAATAATGATAGATGAATAAAGTATTTATGTCTTAGAATTCATAGATTATGTCTTGAATCATGAAATATATAAGTATTTTTAGTATAAATATTAATTAAGTACTGAAAAGGACTTTTTGAATGGAAATGAAGATATAGAAAATTAATTTCATAGAATGGTGATATTTTGATTAAAGAAAGGTAACCCTTAATTAATGCTTGATGTTGAGATAATGATGTTTGGATAAAGATATGATGGATATTAATAAGTAAATTGGAATGTATGGATTACCCTCGAATTGATTATTGAAAAAGTGTTCTATGTCATAAAGGATGAAGTTTAAAATTTCATGTATTTAAAATATATATCTAGTAATTGTTAAAATAAGGAAGCAATCATGTTTTAAAAAAGTATTTGTGGTAATTAAGGAAGTTACCATGTTTCAAAGTAATATATAATGAGGGTATTCACATGTTTGGAATGTGACTAAAAATTAGTACATTGTGATATATGGGGGATCAATGTTAAGCCAATTTTATGACATTATTTCCAAATCTTTGAATTTTCTATCTTTATAAAGGGTTATAAGGTTAAAAATTTATGGAATGTTTAAGTTAAATTTTATACAATGTTAGTAATATTAACTATTACCTCTCTACATAAGGATTTATGCATATTGGATAGTCTTTTAAAACTACTTGGTGTTGATGAAAACTGATGACAAATGGGATGTCATATCATGGATGTCATGAATTCTTAGTATTTTATGAATGAAAAAGTCACCTTAGTTTTTAAAGAAATAGGTGAAATGGATCAACGAACAACAAAGTGCGATGTTGTCATGAAAAAATTATTTTATATATTTTCTTAAAAATTATTTAAATTTAAGAAATAAGATATTGAAACCAAAAATGTTATTGTAGTACCTCTATTTCTAATGAATCAAATTCTCCCTTATTTCATCATAGATTTATGGATTATTGATTGTTATCTTTCTACTGACATTTTTCTCTATCACTATCCATCAGAACTCGATAGTTATATTGTTCTGCCCTGTCAATGTTTTCACTTCCCACCTATGTTCCCCTATGTGTAAACCTTGTTATATGTTACGTTGGGTAATTGTTATGGTTCCAACATTCCATTTTTAAGGGAAATTTTAATATTTTTTTTATGATGTTGGTTACTATGAATGAAACATCTACTATTAAACCTTTGATAACTGAGAAAAAATTTGAGGGTGAAATTAATTTTAATGGGGGTTGAGTGTTACACCTCAAGAATTTTTTAATTATTTTATTAAAATTAATTTAATCTTTTTGATATTTTTCATTTCAAACAACACTGGAGATAGTATATTTTATATTAAAACACTTTTATTGGCTTGTGTTATGCACAACACCAAGTTAATCATTCACTAAAAAGGACATAAAATTTATCTTTCTCTATAGTCAATACTGAGGTTATCTTGTGTTATAAAGAATGATGAATTTTCTCGATGTCTTTCGTAACACGCATGACTGAGGTTTACCGAATAATAATATATTATTAAAATATGATTATTTAATACAATAACATATAACCTAAATGTTAATTTAGAGGTTATGAATAGTATTAACTAATTTTTGAAAATATATGGTTTACAAAATACAATCCAAACTTATAGGTTACCAATTAATTATAAATGAATGTTAATGATTATTGATTAAAAAAGGTAATATTATTATTTTTATGGTCACAAAACCATTTTACTGAATAAATTAAAATAGGCAAATCTTATGATTTATATTAATGTAATATATATTTTATATATTCAATATAATATTTTTTATATTAATTTAATATATTTTATAGACATAAGATAAAGAACAAACCGAATTTTATGCTTAAAACATATATTTTTATAAATGTAGTTTTATCGCTTTTTAATGGAAAATTATTTCTAAATGAAAATTTTGGAAATTTTGTAGACTTAATATGTCAAATTAAACTTTAAATTTGAAAAATAAACATATAATTTAGGCATGGATAATTTTTTGGTATTTTTCTGTAAGGATTCATTTTTTAATGAATAGTCAAAAATAAGAAAATTTTGGTTTAAAACTATTTTTTCATCTAATTTATTTATAAGGTTAAATTATATTTTAAATTGGTTTAAAAGTTTAATTAGAAATTTTTTATCAACTAATACAATTTAGGTCATTGAGATAAATTTTAAATTGAAATTGGATATAAAAACTTAATAAGCTTTTGAATATTTTTACTTTAAAAACCCACATTGTCGATCCGACTCTGGGATTAATTTTAAATTAATTCCAACCAATTATTTGATAATAATATGTAAAAATAGATTCTATATTTTTAATTAGAATATTTTATTATTTCTAATAAGTTTAACTTATTTTTTGATCAAAAATAGTTGTGAAAGTGATTAAAAATAATTACATCGATTAAGGTTAAATTAAGATTAATAAGGGACTAAACCATAACCTTAAGGGCAAAAACTACCTATAAACTTGTGAAACATTCATTTAATGGCCATATTCAGACCCTATAATCCATTTTATAAACTTTTTATCATTATCCCATCCACCTGAATCATGAAAAATATGGGGGAAATTCTCTCTTCAAATATTTTCAAGAGTGACACTCCTCCTTCGCTATAAAAATCCACCAAATATTCCTACTATTTACACATCTAAAACCAATTATATTTAGAATATATTTTCCCAATACACTTTAAAAAATATCTTCATTCCTCCTTGAAACCTAAATTTTGGAATACATTCTTCCAATGAATCCTTTTGACACAAACCAAAAGGAGTTTCCCGATTAAGAGATAACACCTTCTCCCAAGTTCCTTTATTTTATTATCCTTATCCAAACCCTCCACTCTCTTTCCATGATTTTATAACAAAACCAGTACCTTAAATATATTAGTATGTTCTAAGGGTTATAACTACACATACACACACCTCCATCTAATGGGAAATGAACATACTCTTTACTTGTAAGGTGAACTATCCCCTCACTAAACAGCGAGTGTTCATTTTTTTTCATTTACTGCCTCTTATGGTGGAGATTATGATGGAAAATATTTTTATGTATATAATATATTATATTTATTAAATTTTTAAGATTCTAAATTCTCATTAAAACTCATATCATTTTTTTACTTTTCCATTTGGTGTAAATATGATAATTTTGTTTGAGGTTGTGTGGACTGCCGCCCCCTCAAAGCGATGCGATTCGTTCACCCACTACATGGAGTGTATTAAGGATAGGGTTTGTGAACATATATGATATATATACAATTATAATTATAATTTAATGATACTATATTCATATATACATATAAGATCATTTTATTTCTTTCATTCGATATGAAAATAAAAACAGGAACATTGTTAATGCATACGTACAACTTACTGTATCAATGAATGGTGTATTACATTTCATAATATATATTATATATATTAATATAATAAAAATAAAATTAATATAAATTATATTTATATCATTTTTTACATTCTGAAATCATGATATAAGTATAAGGATTGAATATATGACAATTTAAAACCATGCGAAGAACAAAGTGGATATTACCCGAAGTGAAACCTTAACATATAATTGCTAACAAGAGGGTAATATAAGATCATAATAAAATAAAATATGATATTATATATAGTAATAAGTTTCTGTAAAATATTAATAATAAATTTTTATTTATTATACATGTGTTTTGGACGAGTACGATGTGAGTCAATACACAAGGTAAAGGGATTTCATATCACTTTTTATTTCAATGAGATGCATGGTTTATTCACCACCCATTCCATTTATATGGTTTTTATAATGACCATGAATGTATTCAATTGTTATTATAATTAAATTTATGGGTATTTATATATCCATTTTAATTTCTTTATTTTATGGGGTTAATGTTTCAAAAGCTACCCAATTTGTAAGACTATTTTGTCTCAATTCGCCTCCTTTGAGATAAATGTTTTATTACTCACCTATAGTTTCCATGAGGTGTATATAATTCATTATAAGTTTAATATAATGAATATTATAATTTTCATGATATTTTAGTCTCTATGTAATTTAATTTTCTTAAATAGGGAGTATGGTTCAAAGTTACCAAGTGGTAACAGTTTATTAAAATAGTCTCATCACTTTTTGAGATTGTTTATGTTTATGCTTCCTTTGATGAAATATTATGATCAATATCATAAGAAGAATCATGAATTTTATTATCCTCTATTTACTATTGTTATATTAATGTATTGATACAAATTTTACACTCTTTCTTACATAATATATTTATGAAATTGTTTTAAAGAAATCCCTACTTTACCATCTCTTCAGTCAAGAATCTGTGTTCCTTAAAAACAATGTTTTTCTAAAAAGGGTCTTCAAGAATATTATAATATTATAATAAAATATTTATAATAAATTTTACCCATTTTTTTCTTTGACCAATGTTTTCAAATAGATCCTCTTTCCACTTTCTTAATGAGCCATTTTTTTAATGTTTTTACCATGAAAATGGAATATTCCTTTAACATTATATGATATGTACAGATTTATCTACCATAAATTATTTGAAGATTTATTTTAATGTTTGAAATTTTTATTTTTAAGAAAATATTTTTATAATATATCATCAAGGAAATGGTTTAATAAATATTTTCATGCTTATTTTATAATTTTTCATAGAAAATGGTTTTTAAAATCTTTTCAGGATTCATTTATAAGTTTTTAAGGAAAATAGTTTTCAAAATGTTTTCAAGATTCTTCTATAAGTTTTAAAGGAAAATGGGTTTTTAAAGGTTTTCCAGATTATTTTATAAGTGCTTAAGGAAAATGTTTTTCAAATTTTTTTATGTTTTAAAGAGACCTTTTCAAATAAAAAAGTATGTTTACCTCAATAAATGTTTTCAAAATATCCTTCCATGTTATTTTCTAGGATAAAATCAATTGATGTTAATCATAACCTTCAAGGAAATGATCTAAATGTTCCATTTATATTCTTTCTTGAATGGTTTATTTTTTCATTTAATGATACTTATGACACAAATTTCATATCCATGAGTCTTATTCTTTTGAAACACGCTTCCTTTTACTGGTTATGCTTTTATGAAGTGATTTTGAAACCTATCTCTTTTCATAGGTTATAATGTGATGAAACGTTAATGATACCCATCTCATTTTATGGGATATAATTTTACGTTTATAAAACCTATCTATTTTTATGGGTTTTAATATAATTAAAGTTTTATTATCTTGTGGAAGATGTATGGATGATTTTATAATGAGATGGGTGAGACCAATATCTCCCTCCAATTCATTTTGTAGTTTAAGTTGTATATGAGATCAAAGTGTACATGGGTTATTTAACTACTAGAAATATGGACTTTTGATCCCCTTTACGTATAGCGACCGCCACTGGCGGTCGCTATAGGTAACCAATAGCGACCACCAGTGGATGTCGCTATATTTCCCTAAAAGAAAGGCTTCCGCGCCCCCCCGAACCCTCCCTCCTCTCGCAAAGCGCCCCCCCGAACCCTTCCCCCCACCCCGTCGCCCGTGCCCTCCCCATCGCCGCACACCCTCCCCGTCGCCCCGCCCTCCGCCGCCCCGCCCTCCACCGCCCCGCCATCCGACCGACTGCCCTCCACCGGCCCCGCCCTCTGCCGGCCCCACCCTCCGCCGGCGACCCTCCGGCCGCCCTCTGACGACCCTCTGGCCGCCCTTCACCGCCCCGCCCTACGACCAACCGCCCTCCGCCAGCCCCGCCCTCCGTCGGCCACCCTCCGAACGCCCTCCGGCCGCCCTCCACCCTCCGGCCGCCCTCCAGCTACCCTCCGACCACCCTCCACCGGCCCCGCCCTCCTTCGGCCGCCCTTCGGCCGCCCTCCACCCTCCGCCCTCCAGCCGCCCTCCACCCTGCCCTCCATCTCCTCCGGGATTCCTCCGCCTCTGCCCTCCGGCTCCGGCAGCCCTCTGCCCTTCGGCTCCGGCAGCCCTCCACCCTTCGGCTCCGGCCGCCCTCCACCCTGCGGCCGCCCTCTGGTCTCCCCGTGCCCTTAGGCCTCCCGCCACCCACCTCCGGCTGCCCTCTGGCCTTCGGCATCCAGCCCCTCCGGCCTCCGACCTCCGCCCTCGGCCCTCCGCCCCCTCGTCCCTCCCCCCAGCACCCCGAACAACCCCCCCCCCCACCCCGCCAACCCCCGTCCCCTCCGTCTTCATCTCATCCCTTTCCTCACCACCGCCACCCATCCCCTCCTTCACCGTCCCCTCCCTCGCCGCACCAGCTCTGGCTCCGGCTCCCCACCGCTGCCTCTACTCTCCCTCGCAGCACCGCCTTCGACTCCCCTACCTTCCAAGTTTGTAGCGCAATCATGTATGACATGTGCTTTAACTTACATTATTATTTTATAAATGGTTAACAAACAATTAATTAGTATTTATTTTAAATATATTTGATAGGAAAAATGAAAATGTAATAAGTCTTGTGTAAATGTTTGTTATAGGGATCTTATTATGGATAAGAGTTGGATTGATCTTCCAAATCGAACGTCTAGAGAGTACTTCAATGGCATTATGCAGTTTATTGGCTTTAACAGAGGATTTGAAAGTGACTATATTAGTTGTCCATGTAGAAAATGTGCTAACAGATATCAATTCACATGGGATACTGTGAGGGAGCACCTATTCTTTAATGGATTTCTGAAAAATTATAAGAGTTTGACTCGTCATGGAGAAGAATATGTTGTTTGTGAAAATACGAATGCAGTTCAGATGGATTTTGATGCAAGGATGAATGATCAAATGCATGAAATTCTTACTGAAATGGTACGTGGGTTGGATCCTGAAGGAATTGACATCCAGAATCTTGAGACTGGTGAGATAAATTTTCTCTCTGGTGTAGATCGTGATTCGAGGAGGTTTTATGAAGCAATTGATGATGAAAAAACAGAATTATATCCTCGATGTACTTCTTACAATAAATTGTCATTTATTGTGGAGTTGTTTCATTTGAAGACTTTGAATCATTGGTCAGACACATCATTCAATATTCTGTTGGTGTTATTGAAAAAGGTTCTTCCTGTCGATGCTAAGATTCCTGAGTCGTATTACCATGCTCGTAAGCTGACAGAGAACTTAGGATTTACATATGAGATCATAGATGCATGTGAAAACAACTGTATTTTGTTTAGAAAGGAAACTGCCCATTTGGATATTTGTACGGTTTGTGGTGCTTCTAGGTGGAAAGAGAACAGGGGAAATTAGACTCATCAAAGTCAGATTTTGATACAGGGGTAAATTATTGCCGTAAAGCAAATGAATTACATACCCCTTAAACCAAGGTTGAAAAGATTTTTTATGCCATCTAAAGTTTCTAATTTAATGAGATGGCATGCAGAAAGAGTTCATGAAAGTGATATGTTAACCCACCCGACAGACTCTCATGCATGGAAGGATTTTGATAAGAGACATCCCGACTTTTCCAAAGATGTTCGTAATGTCCGATTGGGATTGGAAATATATGTTTTCAATCCATTAAAGTCTATGGTTGGTGAAACTCATAACACATGGCCCGTGGTGTTGGTTCTGTATAATCTTCCTCCGTGGCTTTGTATGAAGCAACAATTTATATTACTTTCCACTCATATTGATAGACCTAAAAGTCCGGGGGATAAGATTGATGTTTACCTTTAGCCATTGATTGATGAGTTGAATGAATTTTGGGGCGATGGTGTGATGACTTATGACTGTGAAGCAAATGAAATGTTCAAACTGCAGGAAGCTTTATTGTGGACAATCAATGACTTCCCAACTTATGCAAATTTATCTGGCTGGAGTACAAAAGGGGAATTTTCATGCCCTTATTGCAAAAAGAGTAAAAAATTTGTATGGCTTAATCATTCCAAAAAATGGGAATACATGGGTCACATACGTTTTCTCCCCCCCAGCACAGGTTCAGAAAAAATAGAGTGGCATTTGATGGTTCTAGAGAGTTCAGCCCATCACTAAAGATCATGATAGGAGTCAAAATGTTATCGCAGATTGAGGAAGAAAACATCTACACGGTATATGAAATTCAGGATTTTTTGGCTCCTCCGGTACGTAATATTCGAGCTGCGGGTAGGTAGCGCAGTCACAATTGGAAAAAGAAAATTATTTTTTATAGTCTTCCATATTGGAAAACTTACATGCTGAGGCATAATTTGGATGTCATGCACATTGAAAAAAATGTTTGTGATAAAATATTGTGGACCATTTTAGGTGTCAGTGGGAAATCAAAGGACCATGTTAATGTACGTCGTGATTTGGAAGAAATGGGTTTAAGGAAACAGTTTCATTTACAGTTAGATGAGGGAAACAAGGAATATATGCATGATGCATAGTATATGATGACTACAAAGGAGAAAGAGACATTTCTTTCCATTTTGAAGATGCTCAAGGTTCCTGATAGTTACTCTTCTAATATTTAAAAGTGTGTGAATCTGACGAGAAAGACATTGCAAGGGTTGAAAAGTCATGAAAATCACATACTACTTCAGTAGTTGATTCCAATCGCAATTTTTGATTTTTTATCCCCCAATGTTGTTCATCTGTTGATTGAGATGAGTAATTGTTTTAGACAACATTGTTTACGAAATCAACGAATGAGTGATTTAAAAAGTTTACAGGACCGAATTGTACTTACGCTTTGTCACTTTTAGAAACTATTTCCCCCCTCATTTTTTGATGTTATGGTCCACTTGATAGTGCACCTAACTGATAAAGTAATGGATACTGGTCCAGTGCAATTCAGGTGGATGTATCCAATTGAGCAGTATTTGAGTACATTGAAACGATTTGTACGCAACAGAGCTCGTCCGGAGGCGTCAATAGCTAATGGTTATTTGATGGATGAGTGTACTACTTTTTGTGAAGAATATCTTACGGATGTTGAAACAAAATTAGATATGCCCTCTCAGATTCAGGATGGTCCAGTTGGAGAAAGAACGACATATGATATGGACAACATCGAGTGGATAAAAGTGCATCGATATATCTTGTTCAATACTCCATCAGTTGCACCATTAATGCAGTAAGTATCTTATCACTTTTATTGTTTAACTTTTACATGTTTTGTTGGCATAAGTTGATCATTTAAACATCACATTATCATTTTCAGAAAACACATTAATGAGATAAAAGAATAGATGTATTGTGCGACTGAGTTGCAAATTCAACAGTCTCATTATGTGTCATTTCATGATTGGTTCAAGGATTATGTACGTATAAATTGATTTTCATTATGAGTAAAGTATTAAACTAATTTATTTCTTTATATATAATTATTTAATTCTATTAATTATGTAGGTTCATAATCTGAGGGAGTTAGGGGACCCCACGCTAACTAAAGAATTTATCCAACTGGATGAGGGTCCATCTATAACGGCTCGTCGTTATAAATCTATAGATGCTAATGGTTTTCGATTTCGCATTAAAGATGTTGATGATAAACGAGAAACCCAAAACAGTGGAATCAGTTTTCCATTTGTCGATTCTGGTTATTTCTATGGTCAATTGATAGACATCATTGAAGTTGTATACACACACGGGTTGAAGTACATATTGTTAAAGTGTAATTGGGTTGATCCAGTGTGTGGATGTAAAGTCGATCAATATCAGTTTTCATTGGAGAATTTTAATTATATGTTATACAAAAATGAACAAGTTGGTAATGAACCTTTCATTTTCACATCACAAGCGGAACAAGTATTCTTCGTTACTTTGCCTTCAAATCCAAGTTGGCAAGTTGTTGTCAAAATGTCTCGGCAAGGAGTGTTTGTATTTGAACAAGATGAACCCGAGACTGTTCCTTTTGTTTCCTAATAGCTTGATCAACATACCGTAGTTCAACGTGAAGAAGATATTTATAGGGTAAGAGCGACTGTTGAAGGAGAAACAGTCGATTTACATGCTTAATGAAATGTATAATTGTTTTCCCTCTATTCAGCCTAAGATATCATAAATTATCTAAACATTTTATAAATCCTTGTAAGTTTTAATCCTCACTTTTGGAAGTTTATTCAGTTATAAATATTTTGGGTGATTTAACTCATGTTATATTGATGTTATTGTCGGTGTATCTTCCTATTGAGGTATTCTTCATTTGGTTCATGTGCTGCTTGAATTTTTTTTAATTCAATTTGAAATTTGGCTATGCATTGATTAGTTTTGTAGATAATTTGTTTATTTGTTTTGTGAACTTTCTGATTTTTTAAAATTCATTCAAAACTAATTATTCAATCCATTTTTGTTTGATTAACAACTGTACAAGTTTAATTTTTTTTAAAAACAATCCAATTTATCATTTGGACACTTTGGAAAGTCCCCTTACTAATGTTTTCCATGACTGCAGGCATGTCAAGGGAAGAGTCAGAATATCCACATCATCCATATGAGGCATCTACGTCTCAGGGTCGAGGTATGTTAGAGTGTCATTGTCTCTATTTTTTATGTAATTAATAAACACACACACACACACACATATATATATATATATATTTATAACATCTGTCAATTTGTATATAAAATTGTTTTCAACGGGATCGGACTCGACTGCTTCTTCCTCCCATAGGATAGGCCCTGGTCGTGGTATATTATCATGGAATTTCAACACGATTTTTGATGTTTCATTTGATGAGGTATTTCATCCTGTGGGATGGAATGACCCTGCATTTATTCGTCAGCTGGGTCATATCATTCGTGATTCACATCGATTTCCATTGACCACGCGTGACTGGGCTTCTATCACTCAGGACACATTAGATCGTCTTGGGAGGGAGGTTCAGGTAAGAAGACCATTTTACCTTATTCCATATGTATAAACAACAATAACATATGTGATTTTTTTCTTTAATAGCAAAATTTGAAAGTATGTCCCGATGAGTTTCGGCCAGTGTGTATGAGAAAATGCCATAAGATGTCAAATGACTATAAAGGCAAGGTCAAGAGGGACCACTGGGTACCAAATTTGGGTGCCCCAGACATTCTGTAAAAAGTTTCGAGAGGTGTCCTCCCGGCTCAGTGGCGTGATTTAGTTGCATATTGGTCTACTGAGGGTGTTGTGGTTTGTATATTTATTTTGGTATATAAATTTTCAAGAATGTGTGATTTGTTTGATATTTGAATGAATTTAATGTAGGAGGTGTCTACACGCCATTCTGAGAATCGAGCGTTGCGGGGACTACCTCACAGGCTCGGAACTCGTCACGCGTCTCAGATCCGAGATGAGGTATTTATATTTAATTTTTTAATTTTTTTTAATTAATACAGTTTTGTGTTTATATTCTATTAATGTATAGTTGCGGGAGCAAGGTTCACCAACTTATAAAATGTTGGTGTGGATGAGGACTCGTGATCGCAATGATCCCATCGGACGTGCGGTGCGCGCGGTACGGCCGATTGTGTCGTTTTCAGCAGCTCGACGTGCGTTAAAATGGCGCGTTGGGTGGTCAAAACCACCAGAACAACCTCATAATTCCATGAAACCGTACGACAATAGCCGTTGCGTGATTTATGAAATGGTCGGGCCGACGACATGTCAATCAGATGTGTCGTTTGATGATGGTGACCGGAAACGCATTTCCGGTGTCATAAAACACCAAAAACTACGTGAGACGGTCTAATTTGGGGAAAATGTGCTCCGAATGACTTGAACCCACACGAAAACATTAGGAATATTATTCGTGATGTGTAGGAGGAGACGGAACGGCCATCAGACGTGCGGTGCGCGTGGTACGGCTGATTATGTCATTTTTAGCAGCTCGACGTGCGCTAAAATGGCGGGTTGGGGGGTCAAAACCACCCGAACGACCTCAGAATGCTATGAAACCGTACTAAAACAGAGGTTGTCTGATTTTTGAAATGTTCGTGCCGAAGGCATGTCAATCGGAGGTGTCGTTTGACAGCGGTGACTGGAAATGCGTTTCCGGTGTCATAAAACACCAAAAACGGCATGAGATGGTCAAAATCAGAGCAAACATGCTCCGAATGACCTGAAACCTCACAAAAACATTAGGAATATTATTCGTGACGTGTAGGAGGAGACAGAACGCCCATCGGACATGCGGTGCGCGCAGTACGGCCGATTGTGTCATTTTCAGCAGCTCGATGCGCGCTAAAATGTCGCGTTGGGGGGGGGGGTCAAAACTACTAGAATGACCTCAGAATGCTATGAAACCGTACGAAAACATCCGTTGTGTGATTTTTGAAATGGTCGTGCTGGCAGAACGTCAATCGGAGGTGTCGTTTGACGGTGGTGACCAGAAACATGTTTCTAGTGTCATAAAACACAAAAAACGGCGTGAGACGGTCCAATTCAGAGAAAACGTGCTCCGAATGACCCGAAACCACACGAAAACATTAGGAATATTATTCATGACATGTAGGAGGAGACAAAATGCCCATCGGACATGCGGTGCGCACGGTACGACCGATTGTGTCATTTTCAGCAGCTCGGCGCGCGCTAAAATGGCGTGTTGGGGTGTCAAAACCACCCGAACGACCTCGGAATGCCATGAAACCGTATGACAACAGCAATTGTATGATTTTTAAAATGTTCATGTTGACTTAATTTCAATCGGAGGTTTATTTTGACTGCGGTGATTAGAAATGCCTTTCCAGTGTCATAAAACACCAAAAACGGCATGAGACGGTCGAATTCGGAGCAAACGTGCTCCGAATGACCTGAAGCCACACGAAAACATTAGGAATATTATTCAAGACGTGTAGGAGGAGATGGAACACCCATCGGACGTGCAGTGTATGTGGTACGGCCGATTATGTCGTTTTCAGCAGCTCGACGCGAGCTAAAATGGCACATTGGGGGGTCAAAACCACCCGAACGACCTCAGAATGCCATGAAACTGTACAACAACAGCCTTTGTGTAATTTTTGAAATGTTCGTGCTGACGGTACGTCAATCGGAGGTGTCGTTTGACGGTGGTGACTGGAAATGCGTTTCCGGTGTCATAAAACACCAAAAACGGCGTGAGACGGTCAAATTCAGAGCAAATGTGCTCCGAATGACCTGAAACCACACGAAAACATTAGGAATATTATTCGTGACGTGTAGGAGGAGATGAAATGCCCATTGGACGTGCGGGGCAAGCAGTACGGCTGATTGTGTCGTTTTCAGTAGCTCGACGCGCGCTAAAATGGCGCGTTGGGGGGTCAAAACCACCCGAACGACCTCGAAATTCCATGAAACCGTACGACACAAGCCGTTGTGTGATTTGTGAAATGGTCGTGCTGACGTCACATCAATCGGAGGTGTCGTTTGACGACGGTGACCGGAAAAGCGTTTCCGGTGTCATAAAACACCAAAAACGGCATGAGATGCTTGAATTCGGAGAAAATGTTCTTCGAATGACCTGAAACCACACGAAAAAAATTAGGAATATTATTCGTGACATGTAGGAAGAGACGGCGTGCCCATCGGACGTGCGGTGCGCACGGTACGGCTGATTGTGTCGTTTTTAGCAGCTCGGCGTGCGCTAAAATGTCCCGTTGGGGGGTCAAAACTGTTTGAACGACCTTGGAATGCCATGAAACCGTACGAAAACAGCCATTTTGTGATTTTTGAAATGTTCATGCCAACGTCACGTCAATCGGAGGTGTCGTTTGACGGCGGTGACCAGAAACGCGTTTCCGGTGTTATAAAACACCAAAAATGGTGTGAGATGGTCGAATTCGGAGCAAACGTGCTCAGAATGACCTGAAACCACAAGAAAACATTAGGAATATTATTCGTGATGTGTAGGAGGAGACAGAATGCCCATCAGACGTGCAGTGCGCGCGGTACAGGTGATTGTGTCGTTTTCAGCAGCTCGGCGCACGCTAAAATGGCGCGTTGGGGGTTCAAAACCATCCGAATAACCTCAGAATTCCCTGAAACCATAAGACAATAGCCGTTGTGTGATTTGTGAAATGTTCGTACTGACGGCATGTCAATAAGAGGTGTCGTTTGACGGCGGTGACTGGAAACGCGTTTCTGGTGTCATAAAACACCAAAAAACGGCGTGAGACGGTCGAATTCAGAGCAAACGTGCTCCAAATGACCTGAAACCACAAGAAAAAATTAGTAATATTATTCTTGAGGTGTAGGAGGAGACAGAACGCCCATCAGACATGCGGTGCGCGCGGTACGACCGATTGTGTCATTTTCAGCAGCTCGGTGCGCGCTAAAATGGCGCGTTGGGGGGTCAAAACCACATGAACAACCTCAGAATGCCATGAAACCGTACAAAAACAACCATTGTGTGATTTTTGAAATGGTCGTGCTGACAGCATGTCAATCGGAGGTTTTGTTTGACGGCGGTTACCGGAAACGCGTTTCCGGTGTCATAAAACACCAAAAACGGCGTGAGAAGGTCGAATTCAAAGCAAACGTGCTCCGAATGACCTGAAATGATAGCATTTCTTAAATTAGGGGTTTTAAACTATTATAGCACCATGATTTGATGTCAGATTTAATTTTATTATATGTATATAATAACTGAATAATTATGTCCAATTTACGTTTGTTTTGTTTTTTTTGTCTTTTTGTAGGTTTATTGAAGTAGAAGATTGAAATGGATGGACCTGCTCAGATCATTGAAGAACTTTTATCATTTATTGTTTATGATGATCTTGATGTTTATGCTGTTTGAAATTTTTTTCAAATTTTTATGATTTTTACGTTGTTTTATCTCTGATTTTGCACCGTGAAGAAAAAAAAAACACAATTCGTACATTTCATTAAAAAAATGAAAAATATTTTATTTAATATTGTATATATATATATTTATTTAATATATATATTAAAATATTTAAAACATATTATATATATATATATTTAAAATATTTTATTTAATATTATATATATAAATATTATCTTTAATATATATATAAATATTTTATTCAATAAATAAATAAATATATATTTTATTTAATAAATAAAAAAATAAATATATATTTCTTTCAGTAGGAATGTTTTTTTTAAAAAAAAATTCCCAGGGTAGCGACCGCCAAGAGGTCGCTTGAGGCCGGAATTTCGGCCATCTATAGCGACCGCCATTGGCGGTCGCTATTGGCCTACAGCGACGAAGCTGAAGCGACCGCCAATGGCGGTCACTGGGCGGTCGCTGGGCAGTCTCTATAGGCCTATGGCGACTGCCAATGGCGGTCACTAATGCCCGATTTTTTAGTAGTGTTGGCCAAGCCCAAAAAAAGATAGTACACGGGTTGTATCCCAAGACCGAAAACAATAAGGCACATAGGTTATAGACCATGCATAAAATTAAGAGGATACATGGGTTATAGACCAAGCCCAAAAAAATAAGGTACAAGGGTTGTATCCCAATTATAAAAGTATTATGGTATATAGGTTATAGCCTAAGCTCGAAAATGGGTTGTTGCCAAAGCCTAAAAGTAAGAGGGTACACGGGCTATAGACCATTTCAAAGAACAAGATGGTATATGGGTTTTATATGAAGACTAAACATAAGAGGGTACAGAGGTTGTTATCCCAAGATCAAAGCAGGCACACATGCTGTAGCCCAAGCCTGACAGGTTATAATGGTCTTAGTAGGTATCCTTGACATAATATTTTCTTTTATTATGTTCATACCACAAATTCCTTGTCTTATTCCAATATTATTATTTAATGAATCATGCTCATAATTCTCTTATGATCTATGTCTTATGAGATTCCAATCATTATTATGGTATCTAATATACATGGTATGATCTTTAAATGTTATGATCAAGTTCCATACCCTTTTGTTTATGTTATTCTTATCCATTTCCATTATTTAACATTACTGAGAATCTGAGCTCACACCTTTCTTATGTTTCCTTTCCTTGAGTTATGAATAATTTTTTAGGTAGAAATACTAAAGGTTTATATCTTTATGGGAGTTGTTTAAGATCTTTCACTATGATAGATGATTTTATTTCTATGTTTCCAAAGACACTAAACTATTACGGTTCTCAGGCATGTATTTTTGAAATGTATCAAATATTAATATAAAATGATGTAATATACATTAATGTTAAGTCTAGATCATTATAATATACACCACATAAAATTTAATTGGTTCATAATAATAAATAAGTCCCAATGGAATGTAAATTGAGATGAAATCCCTTACCTTACACTCCCTTTTTGGATAAACATGCTTTAAAATATTGTATAATGGTTTTAGTAAAGTCATTAAATAATAACAGAAGCATATTAATATTTTTAATATCAAATATGATCATTTTATAACATCATATCACCCATTCATTAAAAATATTTTATTATTTTCATTATTTCGGGTGTTTATTTCCTTGTTTTCTCACACATGTTTCATTATAAAAATTTTATTTCATCTATAAATTATATAGTTACCTAAACTAAAAATAATAATCATGAAATAATTATTATTTTTTATTAAATTTACTTTTTAAATCAATAATGAAATATAGTTATGAAAAATGATTTAGGATATGATCATGGAAATTGTAGGCCATACGTACGCATGAGTAACGTTTTCATTTTTCTAATGATCATTGTGGAAAGAAGGTAAGTAATATATTATGTTTCAAGAATAATCATAATTTAATATATAACTTATTGTTTACTTAATAATACTTATATATATCATTAATGTGGTGTGGTGACGAAAAGAGAGTCACATCACTACGTGAAGGTGATAGTCCACACGTACATGAATGATGTGAGCATCTTTAAGATTAAGAAAGAAAATGATATATTATATTTTAAAAATGATAAATATATAATTAAATAATAATCATTTCACATATATAAAATATATTAATTAATTTTCTTCGTCATCACCTTCCATGTTACATGTTAGTGAAAGAAGAATCACATCACTTCTCATGGCGATAGTCCGTTGTACACATGAGCGACATTATTGTGTATCCTATGGTATGGAAAGTAGAAAAGGAATATATTATATAATGTATAAATAGGTATAATTATTTTATAAATATCATATGTATACTTTATATCCATCATAATATGCAACCTTAAAATGTGGTAATGGAATAAAAAAACATCAGTTCGTGAGGCAATAGTCCACCGTGCACAAGAACAATGATATCGTAACCTAATTGATGGAAGTTTATGTGGTTTTAGGTAGTAAACATAACAAAAAAATATCTCAGTATATGGAAGATAATTATATTTCTACATAATCATGTTATAATATAAATTTAAGAAGGTTTATAAGGATATAAAATATAGACGCTTATTGAAGATCATTACTCTCCTTCGAGTATCTTCCATTGGGTTGCACTAAAACCTTACTAGATTATATTTTTTCAAAAAATAAGGAATATATAATTATTTTATCGATATTGGGATGTTATTTTGGTAGATCATTACTGAACCCAAGTGGTTTAATGGAGTAAAAAAGAGAGGATAGGGGGTGACCTTTTATAAGTGGAGGAGAGGACACACTTAAAATTTTCGAAAATATTTTTGTTGTGCAAAAGCTTTTATTTAAAAACATTTTTAAATAATGAAAATTATTATATAAATTAATATTTAAGGCTAAATATTTATAAATAATATGTTTTGGAAACGTTTTGGGACACTTTTAAAATTTATATTCTATTTTTAACAACTAAGGAAACTAGTTTTACCTTAATCACTTTAATTAATTTTAACAATTTTTACTAATAATTATGATCAAAAATTAAGTTTACCTTATTATAATTTATAAATTATGATATTTTAAAAAATTTAATTATTTTTTCCAAATTCAATTCACAGAAGTGGCTAAAATTAATTTAAAATTAATCATGCACATGTGATGAGAAAGAGTGGTTCTGAAGTAAAATTTTTCAAAAGTTGACTATGTTTTTATATCAAAATTATATATAAAAATTATGAAAATGACCTACATTAGATTAATTGATATAAAATTAAACCAATTTTACTTTAAAGCCAATTCAAAATAAAATTTTACACTAAATATTATTTTAATGAAAAGACAATATTTAAAAAAAATTCAACATTTTTCACTAATCATAAAAAAATAAATCTTCTTAGAAAAATCACAAAAATAACCCTATGATAAATTTAATATTAAAGTTTAAAAAATAATTTTTTTTCAAATAAAATTTGTAAAGTTTCAAAAATTTATTTTAAAAAAAATCATACCTTTAAGCGTTATCAAAACTTCCTTTAGAGAAATTTAAGTTTTTTATACGGAAAATTGAACTTGTTCTTATCTTATTCCTATAAAATCTATTGGATGAATGTAATTTTTTTATTAAATATATAATATATAAATTTTATTAATATTATTCAATAATAATAATTAGTTTAATTTTTTAGGATAAAAGGCCTTTAGGCACATGAAAATAGTTTTTTATAAAAACATTTTGTTTATATTCAATAGGTTTTTGTTTTCATTTCTAATTAATTGGAAACCAATGAATTAATTTCATATTTGTGTAAACCATATGTTTTTATAAATTATTTTTTTCCTATTTATACTCACCAATTTAATTATAAGGATATAATTTTCCTTTTATGTAATAATATTAATTGTTTTCGGTATAACATAGTCACATGTGTAATACAAGCTATCAAATGAATTAGTTGTTGCGTGTGACGAACACTTAAATTAGTGTTGCATGAATTGAAAGTCATATCATAGATTTAATTTATTTAAAATAAAAAATATAAAGAAAATACTCAGGATGTTATATTTATTTCTACGTTTAGTGTTGTTTGTCATATAATCTATCATATATGATATTCATATTTTGAAATTTAAGGTTGTTACATTCTCCCCACCATAAATAAATTGTGTCCTCATAATTTAAACATGATCTTAGTAATATAGGGTATGACATTTGAAAATTATTTTGTTAAAAACCCACATAGTTAAAGGGTTAATAAAATATTTCCTTAATAAGAGAGAAGGGTAAGTATATTAGTCATCTGGAATAATCACATAACTAGGTTTCCAGATATGAGATCATAGGCGGGAAATAAAAACATGGACATGGAAGATAAAACTAACACACAAATAATGGAAAAGAGTGATAGAGAACATTGATCACAAGAAAGTTTATGATCCAAAAAAGGTTAATGACCATAATACCCTAAACTGAATAGATAAGAATAAAGTCATTGATATCATTGGAAATGATGGTTATAAGATATATTTTTTTTCAATATCCTTTTCCTAATGTTGAGGAATTATTTTACTATTTAGAAATATAAGAAAATATACTTACTAGATATGTTTCTAATTCATAATCCCAATTTCTTACTTTGTTTATGATTTGATAAATTTCTAATTTTTCCCTTACTCTAAGAGACAAATATCCAGAAATGAATTTTTTATAACTGAGGTACTGAAATTTAATTATAATGAATCATTAGATCGATAAATGAGTGACAAGTCATTCCTTATGGCTCAAACTATTTTACGAAACTAATATTATTAGCACATAAATCTTAATAAGGTGAATTAATTCAATAATATCTAAAAACACATCCAAATTTCAACTTAAAACATCTCATAAATGGTGAACCTCTCAAACAGATTTTGATCCATAACTATAGAAATAAGTTCACTGAATTAACATATCATTAATCTTCAAACAACATGAAGTATATCTTAATCCTCACAAACCAAACATGTGAATACTTTCATCATGTATTGTCTTGAAATATAATAATAACATGAATTACCATAAATCCTTATTGAAAACAAGAATTCATCCTTATTACTTATATAATACATAGATTTCCAGATATATTACATAAAAAAATGTTTTATATTCAATCAATGATAGCATAAACCACTTTGTTAATAAATCATTAATCAGTTCCAAGGTAGTATGTAATATCCAATTAAATTTATCTATTTCAATCATAAATTTATCCAAACATAATTATATCAACATCAAGAACATATCAAGGGTTATCTTCCCCTCAATAATGTGTTCACAAAAAGTTTAACTTACCACTGAATCTTTCTTCTTGGTCATTGGCACCGTGGAACATACAATTTAAAATCCTTAATGAAAAATTACTTTAGTAAAAACCTTATTTCATAAATATTATAACCATACAATCATTGATAATACAATAAAATAAAAAATTTCCTAAATCCAAAAATAAGAAAATTAATAAATCCACGTTAGTTGTATCAATAACATTATATTGGACTTCTCCCTTCACCCCCTTCAATAGTAGATTCCCTTGATTCTTGGGGTATTTGTGTGAGTAATGCCCCATATCTCTACTATTGAAACACTAAATAAATTTTTTTTATTTCTTTTATTTTATTTATTTTTCTTGGTGACCCTTTTCTCAACACTTATAAAAAACTCCTAATCCATTTAGGCATTTCAAAAGGTGATTCATCCCATAGTTATCCAATGTGGGAAAATCCTTTCTATTCTTCCCTTAATCCAATATTTGTTATGATTTCCTCTTCTTATCTTGCCTTCTTTGAATCCAGATGACATGGAGAACTATTTATCTATCTTGACAACATAAGAAATTATTCCATCGTATGAAGAAAAAGTTTGAGAGACAAGAACCCTTCCGAGAATTGGATTAATTCTTTCAATGAAATGGTCAATAATGCACTCAATGTTGCATATGTAATCTGTATCATACCCAACTAACCTTGTAAAGGTAGCACCATACTCAAAAAAATTATCCTCCCTTTTTATTTAATGTATTGAACTTTCTATTCATTTTAATTTGTTTCTCATAAGAGAAATATTTATCAATTACTTTTTCTAAAAAATATATCCGTTCCATGAGTTTGTTTTCTCTTCCTCCATAGTGTTTCTAATCAATAATAACCATTGATCAATATTTACTTTGATAAAATGCACTAAAAATGAAACCTTTTCCTTTTCACTGAATTATAAGGTTTTTATGATCTTCTATAGTGACTTAATCCATTGTCCAACTGCTATTTTATTAGTAGTCCCACTAAATGATAGGGAGATCTCTCACCTAATTAATCCATCATAAGAGAATATCATTATATAATAGGTTTTTCTATTCATGAAATTTTATTTTTCATAACTTGATTACATTTCCCTAATATAGAAATAATTTCAATAATTCTAATACCTCCTATATTGGCTCTCTCAGTTGGGAAATCTCTACATTGGATATCAGTGTTGATACCCTTATCAATTCTAGGATCAATTTCTAAACAATGACATATAATAGATTAGATCATAAAATTATATAACATAATGTATAATCCCAAAAATAGTGAATTATAAATTGAAAAATTTTATGTATAGATAATATCATAATCATAAACATTGTTTTTTGTGGATATCTCTATTTTAAAATCATTCACAATGGTTTGTAAAGAAAATTTAAATTTTCCTAAGAATACCCTAGGTAGTATCAAACTTCGTGTGCAGTAATACTAATTATCATGTGCCTGATAAGACTCAACTCAAGAACAATATGATTTTTCAATGTTATTAACTTTAGGTACCTATATACTAGAACCATGTAATCTCCCTAGTAGTATCAAACCAGGTGTGTTGTAATACCCATTATCGTGTGCCAGATAATACTCGAGTTAAGAACAACACACTTTTTTCAGATTTATTACCCTTAGGTACCTCTATTCTAGAACCATGTCCAGGTATAGTATGTAGATAAGGATGTATTGCTAGAAAAAAACACATAATATCTACCTTACCAAAACATGATGATGTTTATATATACTTATCCTCAATATATTTCTTAGGGTTATATTCCCAAATATTTTTTCCTAAATCTAGTTCACAAGGTTTATAGTAAAAATCATCTGATACCAACTGTAATAACCCTGATCCCAGTAGCTTGGAGCCCGTGCCTTACTTTGTTACATTGGAAAATATACAATATTAAAATCCCGAAGTACTGATTAGTTGGTCAATTTTGGAAAACTAAAAACATACATGAGACCCATTTTAAATTGGAAAAATAAAATAAATCATAATACATAACAACATCAATTAAGATTCATCTTTGAAAAATCATTCCAAGAATTATTCTTCATATCTTGGGGAATGGAAGCAAAATAAATATGAGCTAAAATACTCAGTAAGGGTTAAGTATAGCAGAGTACATCCCAAATAAATAATGAATAATCAAAATGAAAAAGTATATAACTAAAAAATCATTCCATTTAAATAACTATATAAGTCATAATCAGTAGAAAAAGATAAATAAATAAACACATATTCCATTTAATCAATAACATGAGAATGAAACGCATCCATAGATTTTTTTATAGTGAAAATAACATGGATAATAATGAATGAATTTTGAATGAAAGAAATTATTAATTATTGGATGTAATGTTCAAGACACATGAAAACCATTACTTTCATGATCTATTCTTGATAAAGATTTCAACTAATGGGTAGAAACCCATTTAATTTGTCCAAATGATTCATCTCATGAGACTACTGATGCATTGAGGGGTTATCATTAACTAGGAACCACTTTTATCTATAGGTCAAAATCATTCCTCATACATAGAATACTCAATTTAATTAATGAATAAAGTTACTTATCATAAAATATCCATATTGATTAAAAGAGACATATTTATCAATATTTCCCCAGTTAATTAAATAAATGTAAAAATAAACACCATATATAAAAATGGTATATAGATTAGGAAATTAATCCTTTCCATTATACAAGAATATTAATTTTTAATAAAAATTGAATCAAATATTAAAAATTATAATAATAAAGTGACTATTTCAAGAGAAAGTTAAGAATCAAAAAACAAAGTGAAATTGTTCAATAAATTTTACCACATGGTAATTTTCAAGTCAAATCCCCTTGGATGAAATAATTAAAATTTAAATTTAAAATACAAAGAAGTACGAGTGAATGATGATATTATATTTAAAATAGGATGTATATATACCATAGAAAATTAAATTGGTCTATAATAACAAATAAGTCTAAATGGAATGTAAATTGAGATAAAATCCCTTACCTTACACTCGTTTTTTGTTGAACGTGATTAAACCTCATTTATAGTGATTTTAAACATGTAATTAACTTATAATAGAACCATATTAATATTTATAATATCATATATTATCCTTTTATAACATTTAATCACCTGTTCGTTAATAATATTTTATCATTTTCATTGTTTGAAGTGTTAATTTCTTTGTTTTATCATATGTGTTTTCTTATGAAAGTTCTAATTATAGTATACATTATATAGTTCCGTAACATACAAAATAATAATCATGAAATAATAATCATATTTTTTTACATCAATTTTACTTTTAAAACCGCTCATGAAATATGTTTATGAAAAATGATTTATGTTACGATCTTGGAGATGCTAGGCCGCACACACACATGAGTAACATTTTCATTTTTCCAATGATCATTTTAGAAAGTAGGTAAGTAATATATTATATTTAAAAATAATAATATCACATATACAATATTATTTCAGTAATCATACTTATATATATCATTACTCTAGTGTGGTGATGAAAAGAAAGTCACATCGCTTTGTGAAGGTGGTAGTCTACACATACACGAATGATGTTATCATCTTTAAATATACGAAATAAAATGATATATATTATATTTTAAAAATGATAAATATATCATTAATATCATAATTATTTCATTTATATCATATATATTAATAAATATTCATCTTTATCACCTTCCATGTTATGTGTTAGTGAAAGATGAATCACATCATTTTGTGAGGCGGTAGTCCACCATATACGTGAGAGACATCATCATGTGTCCTAAGGAATGGAATGTAAAAAAAGGAAAATATGATATAATAACTATTTAGGTATTCATATTTTATAAATATCATACATATATTTTATATACATCATAATAATCAACCATTAATGGTGTTAATGGAATAACAAATGATATATGTTCGTGAGATGGTAGTCCACTATACAAACGAACAATGATTTTAGAACCCACTTGATGGAAGTGTGTGTGGTTGTAGGTAATCCCATTAGCATTAAAAAATATAATTATATGGAATATATAAAGTTTAATATATAATAATGGTATAATATAAATTTAAGTAGGTGGGTAAGGAAATAAAATAACGACTCTTGTTGAAGTATATTACATATTCTTCTGGTATCTTCCATTGGTTTTCACTAAACACCTCATAGGATAGGATTATACAAAAAATAAGTCTTATAGGATGATGGTTAGTATGTTGGGAACTTATTTGGGTAGATATTTTCTAAATCCAAGGTATTTTAAGATGTGATGAAGAGAGTATAGGTGGTGACCTTTTATAAGTGGAGGAGAGGACACACTTGGAATTTTTGAAAAGAAGTTAGGTGTACCCATGATTTAACCAAAAAAGAGGATTAAAAAACGAACAATATTAGTTAAATGAAGGGTTAAGGTTTAAATATTTCTATAAAATGTGTCTTGTAAAATTCATGGTTCAATTTTAGACCTTAATACTAGCGCACCATTAAAAGGTGGCAAAAATACATTTTAAAAAATACAGTTTTTTGCGTAAAATTGGACATGTTATTTTATTATTCCTATCAAATATATTAAATTAATTTCAATTTTTTTTAAAAATATAAGATATAAATTTCATTAATATCATTCACTAATAGTAACTAATTTTATTTATTTGGATAAAAGGCCTTTTGGTGTAAAAAAAGGGTTGTTTATAAAAGCATTTCAATCTTATTCAATTGTTTTTTTATTTTTAATTAATTAGTAAAAAATGAATTAATTTAATATTTTTGTAAAAAATATATTTCCATAATTTATTTAATACAATTAATACTCTCTAATTTAACATCTAGAATATAATTATTATTTTAAATTATAATATTAATAGTATTCCGTACAACTCAGTTAATGGAAAGAAACCAAAGAGCCATGTTAATGAAGAGTGTGATGGAAAATGAAATGGGTTTCCTCCAATTAATCCAAATTTTATGTGATATGGAAGGATAAATATTATTTTTTTTCTCACACAACTTTCTCAAGAGGTGAATCATGCTGGAATTCTAACAAAAAAAGGAGGGAACAACATTTTGTTGAGTCCTTCATGAGGAAATATCAACCTTCCTTCTGTAGATTCATAGATCTTTTTGTTTATAAGAAATGGATTAGTCTGACTAAAAAGATATTTTATATTATTTAGTGTTTGAAACATGAAAAAGTCATTTTGGTTGTCTACCACTGAGAAGGTAACATAAATAAATGGTGGGATCTTATCAAGAATTCGAGACAACAGGTTGAAATTGACTCCATAGATTGGGATGAGTTCAAGAAGTTATTTTTCAATAATTAATTTACTCATATTATTCACATGAAATATGGATATGTATTTCCTCGAGTGAAAGAAAAAGTATGATGAATTTGTTAGTATATATGAGAAAAATTTTACAAGACTTAGGAGGTACTCTTCTAGCATTATAATCCAACCTAAAAGTAAGGTTGATCGATTCATTAGTGGCTTAAAACCATGTCTTAGAAGGGATTTATCCATAATATAATTCAGTAACTATGAAGATATTAATCAATGTTATCTCAATGTGTAAATAGATGTTAGAGTTACATATCAATATCATGATTTTTATAAAAAGAGAAGAATGGAATTAAAATGAAAATATAAGAACCATGGAGAGAAGAAGAAGAGATTTCATTTATGCTAAAAGTGTGGGAATATGCATATAGGGAATTGTATTAAGGGGACTAAAAAATGTATTATGTGTATAAGGGAAGGTCATTGGGTAATTTGTTTTCCAATTTGATGGGATGATGTTAGCTAATGATGTGAATAGTGATAAAGCTTCACTGAATGCACCACCCACACTCTAGTGTTTCAAATGAAAATATTATGGGAATTATTATAACCAATTCTCAAACCCAAAGTTTAATGATGATGATTTATGTCATCAACATCTTAATCCAAGAGAAAAAGGAAAATAGCACGCACTCACTATTTTTGATGAGGTGTGCGATAATGATGTTGTCAAATGTACACTTACCATCTAATCTAGAACTTATATTGTCTTATTTGTATTTGGATCTATCCATTATTTCATATATGAAGAATTTGATAAGGGTACTAATATTCCACACAAATGATTAAAGCTAGAATTATTTGTAAAATCCCCCATTGGTATGATAATCAAAGCTCAAGTCCATGATTTCTCTCTAGTTTAAATTGATAGGAATGTACTTCCTACAAATATTATCATTCTTCATCTGGTTGAATTTGATGTTATATTAGTCATATATTTGATTTTATACATAAATATAACATTAATTATTATGTAAGGGATGTTACATTTGATATTCCAAACCAACCTATGATTATATTTCGATGTGAGGATAAGTAATAACTTTTGATGTAGATCAAATCCACTGTATGGGTATTAATTCTTATTCAGAATTGGAATTTATCTCAAATTTTGGGGTATAAATTTGACCTTGATGATATGCCTAATGTGTTGTAATTTTTTGATGTATTTATCTAAGAGTTTCCTATCCTTCTAAAAAAAGGTTATGTTGATTTATCAATAGAACTCATACCTGACACCATTCTAATTTCAATGTATTCCTGTAGAATAGCCTCATTTGAGTTGTTGGAATTAAAGAAGAAACTCCAGAAAAACCATGAAAAGGGATAAATTTGGATAAGTGTTTCACATAGGGGAAAAAATGTTTTTTTATTAAAAATAGCGATGGATTGATGAGACTCTTGTATTTATTATTGGTAGATTAAAAAGATAACAATTAAGTACAAGTAGCCTTTTCCCCGTATTGATGACTTGTTTTATCAACTATATAGAGATCAATAAATTTTCAATATTTACCCTCATTCTAGATATCATCAATTGAGGTTAAATAAAAAGGATATAATTTTGACAATATTTTATAAATGGTATGGACACTATAAATATACAGTTATTCCATTTGTTATTAATAATTCACCAACTATCTTCATGGATTTAATGAATAGGGTCTTTAGGTATTACCTTGATCAATTTGTGTTAGAATTTATAGATTATGTTATAATCTATTACAAGAGAAAGGAATATCATGAAGACAATGTGATGATTGTCCTAAAGACCCTAAGGAGGGAGGAAATATATGAAATATTTAAAAAGTGTAAATTTTTGCTGCAAACGGATTCATTTTTGGCTCATATAATCTCAAGAGAGGGTATATTGGTAGATCCACCAATGATAGAGGCTATTAAATGTTGGAATAGACCAACCATGGTGACTGAGATATATTGTTTTAGATGGATACTATAAAAGTTTGGTAGATAAATTTTGACAACTAACTAATCCTGTGACCAAGTTAAATTGAAAGGGATCTAAGTTCCTCTGGAAATATGAATGTGAAGAAAATTTCAAGGAATTGAAGAGATGATTAGTTTTAGAACCTATTATTACATTTCCCTATAGTATAGAAAGGGGTTTAATATATATTGATTAATCCAAGAAGGTATGGGGATGTTTTCTTATTCAAAATGACGTCGTTATATCTTATGCTTCATAATAATTGAAGATTCATGAGAAAAATTATCCAATTCATGATTTGGATTTAGATTCTGTAATTTTTTAATTAAAGATACAATGGAATTACATTTATGGATAAAAGTGTGATAAATATATCGACCATAAATTTTTGAATTATATATTCATGCAGAAGAAGTTTTATATTCACAAAAGGATATGGTTAGAGATGATTAATGATTATGACTTCTCAATACATTACCACTCTAGGAAAGAAAACAAGGTGACCAGTGTTTTTAGTTAAATAGATCATGCTAGATTATCCATAATGAGGATTACAAAAGATCTAATTTATCTATATTTTTAAAGGATGGATCTAGTATTCAAAAAAGAAAAGTGAATATATTTTCTTTCTCAATTGAATGGTTAACCATCTATCCAAATGAATATTAAAGAGGCTCAAAATAAAGATGCAGATCTATAAAAGATGGTTATAAATTTCCCTAAGTATAACCATGATCATGTGTAATGATAAGGTTCAGGAAACATGCATGCATATTTTCCCTACCAGATTAGAAGGAGTTGTTTGAGGAAGCTCATAGTTCATCATTATCTATTAATATTCGAAGTAAAAAGATGTATAGAGATTTGAAATAGTATTTATGATGGGATATAATGAAGAGATATATCGTAGAGTTTGTGTCTCAGTAATTGGTGTATCATCAAGTCAAGGATGAAATAAAAAAATTCTAAGGGGATGTTACATCCATTACCCATACCAGAATGGAAATAGGAGAAAATCACCATGGATTTTGTCATTGGACTCCCAAAAACATCTAAAGGGAATAATTCTATATGGGTTATAGTCATTCTCTTTAATAAGTCATCAAAATTCATCACTAGAAGAGAAGACTTATATTTGGATTATATTTCATGGATCTGAATTATAGAAATTTTAATGTTTAATGGAGTACCACATTCCATTATGCCTGATCAGGATCCAAGGATTACCTCAATGTTTTGGCGAAGCCTTCAGAAAGATATTGTTATGGAGTTTAGTTTGATCATTGTGTATCATTCTAAGATAGATGGTTAGTTTGAGAGAATAATTCAAACCCTAGAGGATATGCTGAGATCTTGTTATTAGTATTTAAAAGGCTAATGAGATCAACACCTTCCTCTAGTTGAGTTTCTTACAACAATAACTTTCACTCAAGCATTCAGATGACTCCTTATGAATCCCTCTATGGAATGAAATGTATCCAACAAGTTGGAATGAAGAAAGATAAAGAAATATATTAGAACCTGATATTGATGAAGAAATGATAGAGAAGGATATATAAATTCAAAAAAACATTATGGAAGATCAAATTCAGTAGAAACTTTATGCTGACAATCACTCATGTGATCTAGAACTTAAATTTAGTGACAATGTGTTTCCATGAATTTCTCTATATAGAATGTTATGAGATTCAAGAAGAATGGGGAATTATGCCCTAGGTATATTGGTAACACTGAAATTCTTAATAATATATGTATAGTAGCCTATTGTTTGGTGCTTCCACTATATATCTATCAAGTCCATGATGTGTTTCATGTGTATCTCCTAAGGAAGTATATACCCAACCCATCATTTGTACTGAACTCAAAGGTCATTGCATCAGAGAAATAACATTTTTTCAAGAACAACTAGTGAAGATTCTATATTGTATAGAGAAAATTATTTGAAACAATACCACTCACCTAGTTAATGTTTTGTGGAAAAACCACCTATTTGAGGAAGCTATGTGGGAACATTAAGACATGATGAGGCATAAGTATCCTTATTTTTTTACTTGAGTAATGAATTTTGAGGGTGAAATTCATTTTGAGGGGGGTAAAATGTAACAAACTTGGTTTTTATGATTTATTTAAAACAAATTAAATATATTTGATATCTTGTGTTACATGCAACACAAAGTTAATCTTGTGCTACAAAAAACATCGAGTTACCTTGCATTATAAACAATACTGGATTGTAACAAAATGATGATATATTATTAATACAGTAATTTAAACACGACCACTATAATATATCATTCAAAATAAGCAATATTAATAATAATAACTAATTTTTAAATATAAACAATAATATTTTTATATAAAGAAAACATATTGATAAAAATCACTAATGTTTTGGTAACGTCTTTATATGTTTCAAAAATACTATTTTCTAAAAAAATAATTATTTTGTGAATATTAATAAAATTAAAATTTCATAATTTTTGAAAATTAATTTTATTAAATAAACTTAATTTTTGAAATTATCATTTCAAAATTAGCTTAGAGTTAATTTTTGTTATTTTTTCAGAAAAGTTTCATCTTTTGATGAATTGTGAAAACTGCTGAATTTTAATTGAAGACATCCTTTTTATTTAAAATATTTATAAAGTTAAATTATATTTTAAATTATTTTTAAAGTAGATTTAATTAAATTATATATCAATTAATCCAAATTATATATTTTGAATAATTTTTGTATTTTAGTTTTATTTAAAAACATTGTAAACTTTTGAAAATTTTGTCTTTAAAAACCCACTTTCTCATCACGTATGCGAGATTAAATTTAAATTAAAATTTTACAATTATATGAATGGAATTTAGAAAAATGTATTCAATATTTGGAATCATAATAATTTATATTATTTAATAATTACAACTTATTGTTTGAACAAAATAAATAGTAAACATAGTAAAAACTATTTACCACAATAAAGGTAAAAATTGGCATATTTGGGGGGGGGTATTTAAACAAAAATATAATGATTAAAAATCACCCAAATTGTGTCCAAAAAAAATTTATATGAATTTTTAGACACTATCTCTTTTTTCATCGATAATAATCCATATTTGAGTCTCATGTATTGATAAAAATGTGGGTACATCGTTTTCCTTCAAAAAATTACAAGTGTGCCACTCAACTCTCTTCTAAAAGGCCACCCCTCCCCTATCTTATTAACAACTTAAAACTCTTTTGGTTCAGGAAAAAAATCAACAAATCACTTCCAATATTCCCAAATATCATCTTATAAGACCTATTTTGGATATTACTCCAATATATGAAGGATTTTTGTGAAAACCTAAGGAGGATACTCGAAGAAGCGGTAACATTCATCAACGAACATTTTTGTTTTATTTATTTATACACCTCCTTCAATTATTATTATACCATTATGGTATAATAAAATCATTATATTAAATATT
The DNA here is from genome assembly GCA_963277665.1 of Viscum album. Lineage (NCBI taxonomy): Eukaryota > Viridiplantae > Streptophyta > Magnoliopsida > Santalales > Viscaceae > Viscum > Viscum album. The sequence continues at coordinate 38,974 of CAUJRU010000123.1, forward strand.
ATTATATTTTTATGTTAATTACATTACCTACAACCATCTATAGTCCCATCAAATGGGTTATGAAATCATCATTTGTGTGTACGGCTGACTACCGTCTCGCGAACTGATGTCATTCTATTTTCCATTACCACCACTAATTGATAGTTATAATGGTGGATTTATTATTTATATATGATATTTATGATATTATTATAATTATTGAATCATTATCTCACACATAACATCATACTATATATTTTTTGGGAATACGACAATATCGCTTGTGTGTACATAGGACTACGACCTCATGAAGCGATGCGATTCATTCACTCTTTACATGATAATTAATAATGATGTTTTAAGTTAAAATATGTGATATAAATGACATAAAAATTATTATATAATGATAATATATTAATTATATTTATTTCTTTTAATCCTAAAAGAATATGAAATCAGTGTTCATGCATTTGTACAACCTACTATCTCCATGAATAGTGCATTTCATTCTCTATCTTCAAATATTATGGATTATCTAAAAATGTATATATTTAAAAAAAATTATATTTATATCATGAATAAAATTATTTATATGATGGAACCATTATAAAAGTAAGATTACATAAAATACCCTATCAAAACATACACAAAAAACAAAGCAGTTATGCCCAAAATGTGAATTTAACATGGAATTGTTAATAAAAGGGTAATAAAAGGTCATAAGTAAATATTATATGGTATTATATATATATATTTATGGTTCTATAATAGATTTATAATAAAATTATTATTATTATACATTATTGTTTAATTTTTTCAATGAAAGTTAATACTTAACGTAAGGGATTTTGTATCGTTTTCCTTCTTTGAGACATATGTTTTTTTTATACACATATATTATTTTATGAGTTGTATATACAATCCCTTTTACATGTAATATCATGAATTTATTTATTATCATAATATTTTAAGTTTCACTGTATGTTATTCCTTCCTAGGTATTGTGATTCAATGTTACCAAAGTGGTAAAGATTTTATGTTATACTCTCATCATTTATCCGGATTGTTTATGATTATGTTTCAATAATAAAATATAATGAACCAAATCTCATGAAACTCATTAATTTTATTATAATTTTATCATTTTTGATATTTTCAAGTAATAGTACCATTTTCCCACTCTTTGGTATTTATAATAATTAAGAAAATGTTTTTAGGAAAATACGACTTTATTTCTCTCTTCAGTTAAAAATATGTTTTATTTTGAGACCATGTTTTATATTAAGGTTTTAGAAAAGGTTTTATTATTCTCTTATGATTTTAAGAAGTCATTTTTACCCTTTTTGGACTTTTCTAAATATGTTTTGAAAATAACCCTAATGTGATTTTCTAAAGAATGTTCATTTTTCATTTACCTAAAATGTTAATAGAATCTTCATTTTAACATGTAATACATAAAAAGAATTATACACCATCATCAAAAATCATTTCTTTGATTTTTTTAAATTCTGGGATATTTTAAAAGAAAAATATTTTTAAAATGTTTTCTTTCTAAAACATTATTCATCAAAGAAGAATGTATAATTTCCTTGAGAAATGATTTAAATGATCATTCAAAATAATTTTATATCTAAGATGAAATCCATTGAAGTTAAATATACATTACTTGGGATATTATCCATGGAAAATATTCTTATTATTTCTCAGAATAGTTTATATACATAATGGAATGATGTTTTTGAAACCCAATTTTCCTCCAAGGGTTATACCATGATAAAATTCTTATGAAACCTATTTCTATTTACTTGGGTTATGATATGATTAAATAATGAAATTATTATGAAACTTATCTATTTTATATAGGTTATTATATAATGAAATGTTTATAAAACCAATTTTATTTCATGTGTTATGATATGATTAAATTTTTATAATCTTTTGGAATACATAAATATGGTTTTAATTATGATACATGTGGGACATATATCTCCCTCCAATTAATTGGGTAAAAATTTATATCTCATGAAATAGATAAGACTAGAATAGGGGTGAAATCATTTATAAGGGACTTTTTCCTCTGTGATGGTATTTGGAGTGATCTTTGACTACAATAATGGTTTGGGAAGTGAACCCATTCCACTATGATATCCTTGGTAGTGACCCTTTACTAATCGGGAATGATTTTATATGCTCATGCATATGCCAAAATCAATGTCTTATGACAAATTTATGATCTAATGGATCAGGTTTTTTATTACTTTATGATTCATGTCTTAGGAAATGCAAATATTTATTCCATGACTCAATATTATTATCTTTGATATTTTGGGTATGGTTTTCAAATGTTATTCTCATATTCTGATACCCTTATGTTCATGTTATGCTTACGTATCTCTCTCATTTAACCTTACCGATAATATGAGCTCACCCTTTCCTCTATTTCATTTACCTATGTTATATATAAATTTATTACACATGATTTGTCTATGAAGGGTGATAGTTTTGAAGATCATAGAATGTGATGATTTAGTTTATATATGGACTAATTATTTTTATTTCAATGTTTTCAATGTCACTAAAATTTTACAATTCCCAAACATGTGTATTTGTAATGTAATGAATATTCATAAAAAATGATGTAATATCTATGTATGATAAGCTTGATTTGCTATAATTCCCAATGAATAAACCGCACAACATCAATCAGAAGTTTTTGAACTTCCCGTGGTCAAACCCATAAGATTAAGGTTCCAACGACTGTTGAAATGTCAAGGCTAAAGTAAAATCCTTGAATATGAACATCTAATTAACGACCTTCTGGTGACTTGAACTTCATATGCTTTATGATTCTGATGCTCTGAATAAGGTCTTCACATCCCAAAAATCTTACAACTGAACACCTGTTCTTGGAAACCTATCTAGCATCATCCAACGCTTTAGGCAAACCATATTCTACTTCTTTCAATATTTTTATAGTGTTCCCCCTAACTTCTTCATATTCATAAAATTCTAAATAAATCATAGTTCTAACTCAAAATTTTTATATTAACACTATTGTGAATATATCTATTAGATTTTTATTCCCTATAATTTTTTTAATCTAAAATACTTTTTCCTCCAAAAGATTCCTGATAAAATGGAATTTAAGGTTAATATGTTTGGTTCTTTCCTGAAATACCAGATTATTGGCAAGGTGGATAGAAATATAGCTTTCAAAAGAATATAATTCTTCATTGAGATATTTTTATAAGTAATTTTATCAACCACATTAACCAAATCAACTCCTTCCCAAATTTTGTTGCTGCAACATACTCTAATTCAGTTGATGATAAAGTTACCATCAATTGTAGTATTAATATCTAGTTGATTTATATTACTCCAAAGGTAAACAAAAAATCCATTATTCTTTTCCATGTATCAAAATCACTAGAAAATAATGTCTTAAAAAATTATTATAAAAGATTATATTCCCTTAAGAAAAATTTTGTATATTCTGATCCTTCTAGTCACCAAATGATAAACTTCATAGATTCCCATTTTACATTCAAGGGTTAAAAATGAAATGAATTACCACTCCAACTAAAATAGAAATATCATGTTGTAAACAATCCATTAAATATATCAATATTTAAAAAGTTGAAGAAAATAGAAGTTTCACCATATACTAGACCTCATCTTCAATTTAAGTTCCATGTGCCTTGGATAACCTGATGTGTCTCACAAGGGGAGTACTGATAGATATACATATGATCATATGATACATTTAAATGATATTATGGATGCAATCATTTTTGGATAATACCAAAGTACCATATTTTCAATCCATTTTTATCCTCATCCTATGTATGTTCTTGACTTGAGAAAGATCCTTCATTTAAAATCTTATGGGAAACTTTTTCTTTAGGTCCTCTATCTACTAAATTATTGGACCTGCCAATAATATGTCATCTAGATAATGTAAAAAAATTATTTTTGTTATATCATCCCAGAATGTCACATAACAACATTGATAAAAATCACTCATGGTTAAAACTTACTCATTAATAAACCATAATACATTTAATTATACTATTGAGGTTACCATTTCAATCTATACAGAATTCTATTCAATTTGAAAACAAGGCCCTGATATTTATGGTATTCATACCCCATGGGATAATTAATGTAGATATCCGCATCTAGATCACTATAGAGAAATGCATCATTTATATATATCTGCTACAAGTGTAATCCATCTGATGCAAAAAATACATAATAATATTCAAATTATTCTTTAATACCAGTGAAATTTTTTATGATAAATCGATTTATTCCTTTTGTTGGAATAATTTAACTACCAACCATGCCTTGTATCTTATAGTTTATTTAGTTTCTTCTTTCAAATATTAAAACCATTTTTTCTAAATTTCCCATTTACTCATTGGAAGTTTAGTCAACTCCTAATTTTTTTTAAATATTAAGGAATTCATATCTTCCCCCATGACTTATTCTCACTTCTTTGAGTCAAATAGTGTTTCTATATCTTCTGAATAATTGGGTTCCCAAATATCCATCAGAAGTAAAAATTTCTTGTCAACCCCATACCTCTAGAGTAGTCGTCTTACTCTATAAGATCTTCTCAGAGAAGTTTTTGTATTCATCAAAAATTTAAATCCTGGTGCTTGAACTTTTGGTTTTCTTTCTATCATTCTCTACACTACTAAATATTTTCTATATAGTTTTTTAGTTCTTTAAAATTCCTGATTATCTACCATTGTTTGAAATTTTGATGCATTTATCTTGATGTTTGATATCACCAGTATTAGAAAATTTATAGTTTTTCATAAAAAAAAACATTTTCTTTATTATTTGACCTATTCTCCCCAACTTCTGATTCACAAAAAATATGATCCTTCCATAGGAAATTCTCATTGAAGATTACATATTTACTTCTGATAACCTTACATTTATCACCACTCTATAGTCGGTAGAAAAATTATTCATTTCCATATTATATGATAAATATTTCGTTGTAATTTTCCTCCATCTTATCACCGTAATTTAAATGAACATGATAATAAGTAATGAAACCAAAGATATTGATTTGTGAAACTTTTAGTAGATCATCAGACGAATTTTTTTTATGTAAACTTGTTTTAATTTTAGAGGCTATACTTTTAATGTATAAGTATAATTTCATGTTAATTGATTCTACCTAGATGTCCTTGGTCATACCATATTTAACACACATGTGTCTAGAATTTTCTATGAGAGTCCAATTCATACTCTCTACAATTCATTTTTGTTGGGAAGTTATGAGAACCATTCTCTTATGAATGATCCCATTATTTCTGCAGAGGTTCAAGAATTTTAACCATTGTATTCACAACTAGTATATTATTTTAAGAAATTCAATTTACAAACAATTTATAATACCACCATGTATTTTTACAATACAAAGGAATCAAACACATCAAATTTATTTTTAATAATATAAACCATAAATTTCCCATCAAATCATCGATGTATGTGAAGAAATATCGGGATATCCCATGAGATTGAACTAAATTAGGAGACATCTATGTGAACAAAATCCAGTTTATTGGCTTTGTGATTTTAGTAATTCAGATTAAATGGTTCCCTCTTTTTATTTCCAAGAACAAAAGTATTAAAATTATTTATAGTTTTATAATCAAATTTTGTAATATTTTTCCTACTAGAACTTTCATGTTTTTATCATTGAGGTGAACTAGTATTAAATACTGACCTCAATATTTTTAGAGGCTAAAATTCTAGACATTTCTTTCCCATCTGAACTTTTGATCAGATTCAAGGTTCTATCCTTTACTCCTCAGGCCACAACCATGGATCCTTAAGTCACTTTCAAGAATCTATGATTGAAATTTGTTCTAAAACCTTTATCATATAACTAATACACTGAAATCTTATTCCTCTTGAGACATGTTATGTGTATCACTCTTCTTAATGAAATAATAATCCCATTCCACATCTGTAGATTTACATCACCATTTCTAACCACTTCCAACGCTTCATATTGTACTAGAAGAACTTCCCCAATGCTTCTAAACACATAGATTATATTTCATTCTTGATCAGTTGAAGAGTGATAAGATATTATAGAGTCAACCACCCATGACACTATCATATTATAAAAAATGATAAGTATACCACTACTAGATTCCCTTGTGTTAACAAATATTTAATATTTAGAATATAATCCTCTTATATTTCACTTATGATTTTCATAGTTCTTATAAAGATATCATCACTTACCACAATGACAAATGGTAATCCCTAAGTTACTCAACTTTACAAAAAAATATTCTCTTTAATCTTATATTTAGATTATCAATGATTCTTCTGATGAGGTGATCATCCCATACCATTATTATTCAATTCCCTACTAGTAGGTTCTTAGACCTCTCTTATCCTAAGATCCTTGTTGATAATAAAATTCCGAATGTCCAAAAAAAACAAGATTGATTTTTTATAAGATTTTATTTCCATAGTAACTATTCTATTTCATGATTCTAGTAGAGAAGACATAAGTAGTATAACCCATGCACTATATGTGAAGGTCACTTTTACAGACCCGATCTATTTTATGATCTTGTTGAATTCATTTACATGATCTACCACAAACTTTCCTTCTAATATCCCCAACATAAAAAAATGTCTCATCAGGAACACATTATTTAAAGCTATCAATTTTTTACCAGTTTTTCCTAGGTCTACCATAACTATAAATGTAATATTAATCTCCCTAATTTTAAATACAACATTATATGACAACACCATACTCACTGAGCCTAAAAATTGTATATCCATATTTTCCCATTCTCCTTTCCCCATTGTTTCAGGTTTCTCACCCAATGAAAGTTAAAGATACTTTTGAATTACATAGTCCTATATCAGTATCTTCTAGAAACCAAGGATAGTTTCATTTAATTGGCTAATTAAAATTCTTCCTTTGACTATTTCCATATCTCTTAATGAAAAAATAACCAATTGAAATTAAAAATGACTCTAAGGTAAGTGTAAAAGTTACCTGTATTTTTGAGTGTGTCGAGTCACATATAATTTGATACCAATTTTTGTGGAAGATGAACAACTTCACTTAAAAGAGATGATATAAAAAAACAGTTTTATTGAACCATGAGTTCACCAGATGTTTATATCCACTAGTGGTTCAACACAATGTAATTATGAACTACCAGATCTTCCACCTCTATCTTTTAGAACTAGAATTAGGAAGTGAATCACCACCCTAATCACCACTCAAGCAAGGAATCACAAAGACACAAAATAATACAATAAAAATAAAATAAAGGAACAATAGTTTTATATGGTCTATAATTTCATCCTATATCCATGGGAGAAAATTTCTATCTCTTTTTATTACCATAAGTGAAATTTTTACAAACACTATAGCTAAGAAATCCAGTGTTACACTTTGATGAAATACATTTACTATTTTACTTTAGATAACTTTACATCCTTGTTTCCATCAGGAGATGTTCCCAAATCCATTTTAAGAGGTATGTTTCTGGTAAAATAGACTAGCCTCCAACATTTGTTGTTATCCACCCATTTACTTTTCCATTTGGTTGAGATTTCAATTAACTCAACTGACTTAGCTGGTACACTTTTCACAATGACAAAAGACAAAATTAAACAATATTCATTATAATTATGTGAACTTTTTATGGATAGAACAATAATTTTAATTTTCACAGTGCCACTAAACTATCAATGACAATGTTAACTCCTTAAATCTAAACTTCCAATAAGGAAAAATCAGGTGACTTGAACTTCATATGCTCTGATCTTCTTATGATCTGAATAAGTTTTCCATATACCAATAGATTAAAAATGAAATAAATTTTGAAATCCATTTAACTTCATTAATAGCATGTTAATAATAAATATATGGGTAGTTTATAAACCACCCATAATTATATAAGTGGTCACTTTGGTATAAGACTTGAAGAACAATAATTTATACGAGAATCACTTATAGATTTCATACAATTTGATATAAAATATATTGAAAAATAGAATTTGAAATAAAATGTTTAAATATCACGAATAAATAGATTATCATGATATAAAATTTAAAAAAGGAATCATATACACTATATAAACATTTATAGATTCATAATACAAAACATGCATCAAATAAGGGAATTTGAGATGAAAATACCATTCCATGTATTCCTGCTTAGTCGAACATAATCTAACATCATTTATAATAATAATAAATATCTTAATAACTTATTTTATAACCATATTCATATATTAACTTTTATACACATCAATTATAATAATTTATTAGTTAGTTATAATTTATTCTCGTCATTAGATGTTTGTAATCTTAGTTGTTTTACACACACTTGTAATGTGGATGTTGATCCCTGTTATTTTATACCAAGTTAATAATTTATATATTATTTAGTTTAATGTAATATATTTTTTATAATTAAATATAGATATTTAATTTTTTTCCTTGAGAGTTTCAATGACGATTCTTGGAGTTGAAATCGATGATGTTCATGTTCCAATAATGTTTAACAAATATAGGGTTGTATGTTAATAGTAAGATAAATATTAATAAAAACAATATATAATATTAGAAAAAATATTATTTTCTCATTTATGTTTAATAAAAACATTGTTTAAGTTTCTATTTTCATCCATGATATAAATTTATATCATTTTTTTGTAGGTGGTTAAACCGACCTGAACAAGAACATGCTATATTCGATGGGTGGGTATGATTAAGAAAGCGATTCCTCTGAAAAAATATCATTATTAAATAAGTATAATGAAATTATTTATATTTTTTATTTATATAAATATGATTTTAAGATACTTTTATAAATAATAATTCTTTATGAGAAAATAAATATGTTTCTTTATAGAGGTGAAAATCCACATGTACACATGAGTGATGTTCTCATTTTCTATAGAATGGAATGAAATTAAGAAATGGTTTATATTTTAAAAATATTAAAAATATTGTAAAAATAATATTAATTAATTAAATAATCCCTTTTATCATACCATGTAATTCAGTTATGAAAACAGGTCACATTGCTTATGGAGGTGATGCTACGCACGTGACATAATTAATATTTTATACTGGTTTGTTGACTCACTTGGTGGTTCTTCAATACTTCTAACCTGTTTCTACCTTTTCAACTCAATGGTCTATATATTACTATTTATGGTTCTATATAAAGTGGTTATTGTTTCATTCGAAGGTCATCACTCCCTGTTTAGGCATTCCCTCTCCAAACTCTGCTCTTGCCTTTTTTTCCTTCTTGGTAAGCCAGGTTGGCCTGGTGCGACAATTCCTGATGAGGTTTTGGGATGGTGTTGTTTGAGATATGTTGGGAGTTTCATGTGGTGTGACCTAGAATATGGACTTCTTGCTATCCCACGTTTTGTGAATCTAGATTTCAATCATGATGTCACAGTCATTTCTAGTTTTCTTGATCATTGTCTGATGTTGGTAAATATTAATTGAAGGGGTTCCCCGATGGTGGTTTTTTCATTCACAACAGCGATGGTGGTTTTCAGTGGACATTCTATACAGGGATCTTATTCATATTTTTCTAGGCCTTTTCTGGTGATGGGGTACGGATAATGATGTTTGTGACTAGTGAATAGGGTGTGCTGCTCATGGTGGGTCACAGTCCATGATGATGATGACATCTGTTGTTTTTAAAATCTTTTGAATTTAAATGTGTTTGTTGTTCTTCATGATGTTTGGAACCTTTTTTATTTTTCTATAGTGTAATTGTTTTTGGTATGGAGGAATATAGTGAGGTTCCCACTTAACTATAAAATATTTTTATTAAAAAAAAGAGATTTGGAGTAAAATACAAAATATAAATAAAAACTATTTTTATAAAAAATAAAATTTTAAACCTTAAATAAAACTCATCTTATTAAATTTAAATTTCTAATTAAATAAGTTTTAATATAATAGTTTTAAATATTGATTATTATCAAAATAATCTTTTAAAAGTGATCAATTTAATTTTTTAAGAGAAATGAACATCACTTTTAAAAATAGTTCTTTGAAAAATATCCTTTTTAATGTTTAATATTTCTAATCACATTCATTAATTTTTTATTATCTAACCCTTATATTTAATCAATACATCAATAATTTTTTAAATATAATAATATATAATGAATTTAAGTATTTATTTAATAATAAATTAATTTATTATCTTATATTTACTAGAGTCTTTATTGTTGTTTTGATTTTATTATAGATGTTCCACACTATATTACATTATTTTAATAAGGTATGAATTGGTCTGTTTTAGAGCGGTGTTCCATACAAAGCATGATATCAAACATAATTAACTTATTTAAATAAAATATATAAAGTAAAATATCGGGGTGTTTCATTTCATATATATATGGTTTGATATGGATATGATTAATTTTATGTGATACTTTGTGAGTGAGTTGTGGTGAGGATGGGATATAGTATTACCTGTATAAGTAATGATCTAGTTTAAATTGTTTATTCATCGAGATCAAGTATGATTATTTCATATTTTCATGAGAGGTTTTTGGGAAGATCATACTCAGTATACCTGTATTCTCACTATATATATATATAAACTATTGTTCAAGTTTGTAGGAGTTGGTTAGTGATCTATTTTGGAATTACTAGTTTTTTGAATTATTCAAGAGCTATTGTAGTTATCATAGTAATAACCTAGTCTCTGTTTTGGAGCTTTTAATTGTTTCTATTTCGTATTATATTTCATTAATATTATGTGATTGCTTATTTATTTATGTTTTGAAGATAATTATTGGAACTCATATTATCTCTTTTCCGTGGATTTATATATTAAGGTCAGTGCCTTCTATTTGTATAAAATCTATACCCTCGGTGCTAGTTTCCTACCCATGGCCTATTAGAGGCATGCATTGAGGATCATCCCCATTATTTACTGCCAAACTAGGAGGGGTACCAGTGGAGGTGCGGTTGTGACAGACTCAAATTAGATCCTATAGTTGAGATATATAACCATGTTTGGAGACAAGCATTGGTGATGATTACATAGGTTGGTAGAGAAACAATATCATCTAGATTTAGCATATGTTGTAAAAATGGGAGAATAAATGGGAAATGAGTATTTATCCCCCTTATGACCCAATGAAAGGACCATCACGTTTACTAAACATGTTGACAGAAGTGAGTCCACTTACAATGTAGAGATCCAGGTAAGGATCTGTTAGGTTGGTATGAAGTATGATATTATCAAATGATACCAACTGTAAGATCAAAAGGATAATGTAGATGCTTAATATAAAAGAGGGGTGGGGGTGAATTTTATAATTAAAAAATTCTTTGGAACCATTAAAGATGAATATATTTGACAATGTTAAACATGGTAATTCACAAAACCTCTAGTTCTACGAACTTACTTGATTCCAGAAATATGATTCCAAGGATGTAATTCTAAAAAAGTGAATCCAGAATGAAACATAAAAAAAGTTTTCAAAGATAAAGATTCTACTTTAAAGCATATATAATCTTACTAAATCAGACTGTACATGTTTAAGGAATTATAAGATAGTTATACTTTTCTCAAAAATAAAAATGCAGTAGAAAGCATGAAACAATACCAGTAACAAGTAGTAAATATTTTATCTCAAAGAGAAGGGTATCCAACAATCTTGGATAAAGGTCCCTTGATTTATACTTTCACGAAAGTATGTCTTACCCACTCTAGTGTAAGACCTCAATACAAAGATCGAATACTGTCTTGCTATCCTCACAAGCCCTCAACTTCAAGGTAGTCAGAACCTCTGTCTTCCTTAGCAAGGAAGTCCTTGAACTTTAAGTTAGTCGATACCTCTGTCTTCCTATCCTCGAAAGCCCTTGAATGTACTCAGCAGCATTCGGATTCACACGAAGCATTTCTGAACAAGATGTTCAGTACTAACAAATAATTAAAGTCTCTCTCTATAAATAACTTTAGTATCATGTAATCTTGAGAGTCGTAGAATAGTTATGAGCTCTTTCAAATGAGATCCTATTTATAGACACATTCTCAATGGTCGGCACCCTCCTCAAATAGTCATATTTTCCCTTGAATTTCGGAGGGACATATACACGTGTCATTTAAACAACAGTTATTTAGTAATTGAATGCACGACATCATTTTATAACCAAATAATGAGTAAAAAAATAGGGTAACTTAACCAAATTCATTTTTCAGAATAAGCAAAAAAATGAAAGTTTGGAGTCTACCCCAAAAGTATTTGGAGTCTATAATACATGGATATTCAGATTCTGTTTATCTGAAGAATTCGTAGTTAGAATTCAATAGAATTCAGAGTCGTAATTTTAAGAGAATTTGGAGTCTAAATTTATATGAATTCGAAACCTGAACTTATAAGATTTAGGAGTCTGAATTCAGATAAATCAGAACCTGAACTCATAAAATTTTGGTGTTAGAATTCAGAGAACTTGGAGTCAAAACTCAGAGGAGTTCGGAGTCTGAATTCAGATAACTCAGAGTCAGAAATCATAAGAGTTCGGAGTCTGAATTCTAAGAACTCGGAGTCAGAACTTTGAAAATTTCGGAGTCTAAATTCAGAGAGTTCAGAACCTGAATTCGTATTCTGAAAATATAATTTTTTATATCTACGTTTATATATGATTCCATGTTTTTGGATATGAAACTGAATTTTATTCTTAGACAAAATGAATAATGAAAAACATGGTGAGGATAAATATCCTTGGGGAAGGAAAATTTTCCTTATGAAATTAAAACATAGGGTAAATGAAATTGGCCTTAAGATAAGGTTTTTGTGATTTTCAAAACCTGAATAAATGTTAAAGTCATAAGGAATCCTTATTGACTCAACAATATCTCCTAATATTAATGAATGGAAAATTCATAAAGAAGCCTTATTGACTCAACAATCTCCCCCTTTTTGGAAAGCACAAACATCCTTTCAAAAGAGAATATAAGGACTTAGTAAATATTTTCCAAGATTTGAATAAAAAACATATCTTTCTTATCACATAGGCAATGATGAATATGACTAACTCCCCCTTAGGCTTTGGAACAACAAGGATCATATTATAGATTTTCATAATGAGATGTAGCATTTTATTGCATACGAAAACATTCTTGTATAACAACTCCCCCTTATATGAACACCCCCTTTAGAGAAATTTCTTATTTACATAGAATTCATTTTCCTTTCTCCCCCTTTGTGATGTTTAAAAAGAAATACATGGAATCGAAATGTAAATATTGTACTTGAAATATTAGTACAAAACATCCAAAAAAAATGTGCAACCAAAATTTCATTAAGATTGGTAAAATTTATACGAAATGAAAAATACAATAAAAGATTAGATTTAAACAAAGTTATCATTCCTTTTCCTTGGGTATCTGCTTCTTCACTGTTTTATTTAGCCTCTTGAGATCCTTGTGGTATTCCTCTGCTCGCTTAAGAATCTGACCCTGACATTCTGCTTTCTTTTCCAAGGCTTTGATATTTTCCTCCTGAGCCTTGAGAATTTCAGCATGAGCCTTCAGGGATTATTCCTGCTTTACAAGATTCTCTTCAATATCAATCCTGAGATCTCTTTCCCTCTTCCAGCTTTGAGCAACTGAATATAGTTTCTTATTCAAATCCTTCACTTCTTGAATCTGAGAATTATGTTCTAGAGTCAGCTTTTCTTCAAAACTGCTTGTGAGATCCTTGATCTTACCATATTCAATTTCAAATGCCTCCATGACACTATCTTGGAACTCATAAATATTCCTCATGTCCTCTATGTTTTTCCCTGACCAACTGGTCATCTTTGTGGATGATATTTTACGGGCTTCATAGTTGATGATAAAATTCCAGAAATCAGCCTCAAGATTGAGAAACATATCCATTACCATGGATACTGAATCCAATTTCTAGTTCAAGTTGTGTTGATGCATCCTGCATCTCGAGTCAATGCTTATAAAAATCATAATATTCCAAACAAGTTTCTTCAATGACTGAACAACGAAATAATGTCCAAGGGATGATGATTCTCAATATGAAAGTTTTCTTGGTGATGTTTCTTTTTCTAGATCAGCATGTTTCCTCTTTGATGATCCAATAGATTCCTTATTCTTTACAACAGCTTTACTAGGTGTATCAACAACCACCTGTTTTCCCTTATCAGTTTTCGAAATGGCTTTCCCATCATGAGATTCATGTTCACTGTCAGACATCTGAACAATTTTATCTTTATGTATATCTTATTTCTTAGCTCTTGCCTCAACATCCTCAGGGTGTATGAAATGATGATTAAAACATTATTCTTCAGAAAAATTATTCACTTATTCTTCAATATTGTCATCTTCTCCTTTTTCATATTTCCTAGGTGTAGCCATATTTGAAGATTCTACTTCAGAAGTTCAAAATTGAGAGCTTCCCAGATGGGCTTTCTTTCTCATGGAAATCTTCTACTTCCTTATTCAACTTTGTGGTTTCACCACTACTTTATTCTTATTCTTCAACTTATTCTAATTATTTTACTTCTTTGACTTTTTCCGGAGTCATAAATTTCTTCCCTGGAGTTTCAGGTAAAGCTTTTACCAGGAAGGATTCTGGTACCGGAATATTTTCGAAAGATTTCTCCATATCCCTCAAAAGGGATTGCACAATCTCTGCTTCAACCATTTTATTATTTTGTTTCTTTTCTTTCTCTTCCATTTCAAGATACTTAGTTGTATTATCCTTTATAGATTTTGATTTAGCAGGATCTTTTCCAAACATGGGATCCTCTTCTTTCCTGTTCTTCTTATCTTCCCTCCACTTAGCTACTACCTCATCGGGATAGGTTTTTTGTTTTTTCGGCTTTGGGGGTGCTGACTGAACTTCCTTGGAAAATTGAGTTTTTTTATTTTCTTCCACATCCTTCACTTTCTACTTTCTTTCAACTTTTTTTGAAGTCTCATCCAATTCCTATTTCTTTTGTATGGCATCAGCTTCTTCTTCTGGAAAGTCATAAAAATTTCCAGATTCTTTGGAAAATCCAGCATTCATCCTTCTCAAGGTATCATCACTAACCAACATGACTTTTAAATTCCTTGGCTTTGAAATACAAGGAATTTTGAAAGACTCTAAGCACCGAACAATAAGCTTCGAAAGAATGGATGGATACATAATGATCTGATCTTTCAGATTTCCATTCTTTATATTGTAGATCGTAATCAGAATATGCTTGACCAGGTTAATTTTCCTTAGATTCCAATCTAATATATAAATGTCACTCTTCTTTAATGTATCCTTGTATCCTTTTCTCAGAATGATGAATCTCTGAACCCATAATTCGATAATCTGAAAGTTTGTATTGAGGTGATCAATATTTGGAATCTTAACATCAGTATGACCGAGGCACTCCATCGCTTTCACCTTAACAAAGCTTCCTTGATCATCCGGTAACTTATGTGAGCAAAACTCTACCTGATCCCCATAAAAATCTCAAATTAAATTTTTATCCTTGGTTTACGAGAGAGAAAAAGTCTTCCCATATCTTTTAAAAGATAACTTATCTCTACCTTCTTCCTAAAAAAAACTTACCTTTTCATAGAACTCAACTAACAGACCAAGATACACTAAATCTTAGCTCCTAGATTCGATACAAAAACACTCTCCCATCCATTTAGCATGATGTTTTTTGAGATTATAGAATCATAGTTGGTGAAGAAGTTTGAATGTGCCATGCTTTCTCTTTAAACCTGCCACTCCGATGTTGGCTTGTTCGCTGACACGTCTTTCTGAGAAGATTCTTCGACAGACATTCGGATTTAAGCAAGATTTTGAGAAGTTTGGAATAGGCTTAAGTAGAAGTGAAGAATATCAGCACATAAGAGCTTGAGTTTCGATGTGGGATAACCATAGGGGGTCCTTTATATAGTACTTTGATGTGACAATTCATCTTCTAAACTCAATCTAATGGCTGAAAATCTTTCTGATCAGATCTAATGGTTGATATGATAGCCGTAGGGAAAACTTGGTAGAATCTGATCATTTGAGGTTTTTAAGAAAGACATTCTGATTTAAGGAAAAGAGAATCTGAAAATTTAAAAAATAAATGAAAATACCAGTAAGTAAAAGATGATTACAAAAACTCAAGAAAGGAATCATACCTCTCATATTTCTAGGAAGATTATTTATAGCGAGGAAAATTATTCTTGAAGAACATTAGATTCCATAAACAAATTTTTGATAAAAAATTGAAAAAAAACTAACTACGAAAATATTTTTAGAAAAACTATATATAAAGAAAACTTAACTATGGAAAATTTAGAAAATCTTACTATGAATATTTTAATTATGAAAGATTTGAAAAATCTTACTACGAAAATATTCATTACGAAAGATTTGAAAAATCTGACTATGAAAATTTCCATTACGAAAGATTTGAAAAATCTAACTATGAAAATTTCCATTATGAAGGATTTGGAAAATCTAAATACCAAAATTTCTTTTACGAAAGATTTGGAAAATTTGACTACGCAAATTTTCATTACGAAAGATTTGAAAAACCGGACTACGAAAATTTTCATTATGAAAGATTTGAAAAATCTTACTACATAAATTTTCATTATGAATGATTTGAAAAATATGACTAAAAAAATTTTCATTATGAAAGATTTGGATCTAACTAATAAGAAAATATACTCCCCCTATGAGAAAGAGTTTATTACTGTAAGGATATTGGTTTCAATAGAAAGTTAACAAGGAAGATTACCTTATGGTTATCATTCCTAACTTCTTTTTAATGTATTAAAATCTATTGGAGGGTAAAGATTTTGTGAAAATATTATCAAGTTGATCTTAGTTCTGAAAAATTGAAGAATAATATCCCCTTTTTGGGTGTGATCCCTAAGAAAGTGATGCCTAATATCTATTCGTTTTTCACTAGAGTGATGTGCAAGGGTTTTACTTAGGGTAATGAAACTAGTATTATCACACAGAATTTGTGTTTTGGTAAAAATCATACCATAGTCTGTGAGTGTGGGTTGCATCCACAACACTTGAGCACAGAAACTTCCAGCTGCTACATATTTAGCTTCAGTAGTGGAAAGTGCTACTGAGTGTTGCTTCTTGAATGACCAAGAAACTAATAAATCTCTTATGAAATGACATGTTTCATATGTACTTTTTCAATCCATTCTACATCCACCAAAGTTAGCATCCGAAAAACTTTTTAGAACAAAATCATTTCTAGAAGTATAAAAGAGTCCCAAATCCATGGTTCCATTTATGTAGAAATTCTTTTTGACTTCTTTTAAATGAGATTCCTTAGGATAGGATTGATATCTTGCAAATAAGAATACTGAAAACATTATTTCTGGATGACTAGCTGTCATGTAAAGTAAACTTCTTATCATACCTCTAAAAGATGTTTGATCTACTGGTTTCCTAGCTTCATCAAGATCAAGTGTGTTTGAGGTACCAATGGGAGTACTAATACTCTTATTTTTGTCATATCCATACTTTTTAAGAATATATTTAATATAATTATGTTGGGATATATAGATGCCTTCTGGTTTTTGAGAAATATGAAAACCAAGGAAAAATGTTAACTCACCCATCATACTCAGTTCAATCTCAAATTTCATTAGTTCCGTAAAGGAATCAGTTAAAGATTACTGAGTTGAACCAAATATAATGTCATCAACTTAATTTCAACAATCAATTTTTTTTATTATCTTTATTTATAAAAAGTGTTGGATATACATTTCCTTTAACCTAATTATTTTGAAGCAAAAATCCTGTAAGTCTATCATACCAAGCTCAAGGGGCTTGCTTAAGTCCTTACAAAGCTTTGGTAAGTTTGTAAGCATGATTATGATGTTTTAGATCTTCCAAACTAGGAGTTTGTTCAAAAAAAAACATCCTCTAGAACATAATCGTTAAGGAAAGCACATTTCACATACATTTGAAATTTTTTGAAATTGAAGACTACTGCAAAGGTAAGTAGATTACGAATAAATTCAATTCTGGATACCGCAACATAGGTTTCTTCATTGTCTATTACTTCTTGTGGATTATAGCCTTTATCAAATAATCTATCTTTATTTGTTACAATGATTCCATTTTCATCACATTTATTTTTGAAGACCCATTTGACTACAATAACAGAAGTTTCCATAGGTCTTTCAACCATTGTCTAGAATTTATTCCTTTCAAATTCATTTTGTTCATCTTGCATAGCTTTTATCCAATCTGCATCACCTAAATATTCATTAGTACTTTTTGGTTATAATTGGGAAAGGAATGCTGGATATTCTACTTGATTTTTTAAGAACTTATAGTTTTTACAGGTTGATTTACATCACCGATGATACTATCACTAGGATGATTCTTAGTAAACAACTAATTTGGGTTTTGTAAAACCTATTCATCAACCTAGGGTATCAAAATCATCTAGGGTAAATGCTTCAGAAACATCTTCTTGGACGTTTTACATATCAGAATGATCTTCTTACAAAGATTGATAATCAGTTTTTGAAAACATATCTGAAGATGTAGGTTGAGGTTGTTTAAAAACAAAGGGATTAGTTTCATGAAATTTGGCATGTGCTGTTTCTTCAACAGTACAAGAGTTTTTATTCAAAACTCTATAAGCCTTAGAAGTTGTGGAGTATCCTAAGAAAATCCCTTCATCAGATTTTGGTACAAATTTATGTAGATTATCTTCAGTATTAAAAATGAACACCTTGCAACCAAAAACCTTGAAGTAGGGAAGTCTAGTCTTTCTACCATTCCATAACTCATAAAGAGTTGTATTAGGAAAAGGTTTAATCAAAACATGATTTATAGTATAACAAGTAGTACTTACAGCTTTAACCCAAAAATATTTGGCTACAGAATACTCACTCAACATGGTTCTTGTTATCTCTTGAAGAATTATATTTCTTCTTCCAATAACACCATTTTATTGAGGTGTTCTTGGTGCTGAGAAGTTATGAGTATTGACTTTTCTACTACAAAAAGTTTCAAAATCATAATTTTGAAATTCTCCTCTATGATCGCTATGAATAGTTATCAAAGGAAGGTTTTTATCATTTTTAACATGGGCTCTAAGAGTTTTTAAATAAGAAAAATCATTAGATTTCTTTTCTAGAACATAGACCCACGTAAATCTAGTGTAATCATCAACTGAGTCAAATACATAATATTTGCCTCCAATGCTTCCAGTTTTTATTGGACCACAAAGATCCATATGCACTAACTGTAATGCATCAGGGGTTGAGACTTCACCAACTTATTTAAAACTTAATTTATATTGATTTCTATATTTACAAGGATGACAAACTTTTTTAGAATCAAATCTAAGCTCCGGTAGATCCTTAACTAGTCTTTTCATAGAGAGTTTGCATAGGTTTCTAAGGCTACATTGTCCTAGCCTTCTATGAAAAAACCAAGAATGATCTTCCATTGCACTATGGAATGGTAGGTCTTGGCTCTTAAGGTCTTCTAGGTTTAGTGTGTATACATTCTCTTGCTTATTGGAAGAAAGAATAAACTCTTCCTTGAAATTGTGTACTAAGCACTTGTCATTTCTAAAATTCACAAGGTAACCTTCATCACATAATTGAATTATGAGAAGGAGGTTGTGTTTAAGACCCTTAACAAATAAAACATTTGAAATCAATGTTTTTCAAAGAAGAACGATGTTACCTATACCAATAATTTCTCCCTTAGCATTATCTCTGAATGTTACTTTTCCTCCTTTCATCTATATAATATTTCAAAGAAGTTCTTGTTACCAGTCATATGCCGAGAACATCCACTATCCATGTACCAGGTGTTTCTATTGGTACTTTCCTTATTTTCTTGAAAATAAGAAGGTTAGACTTTCAGAACTGAAATTTTCTTGGATCTGGAAATTTCAGAAAGAAAAATCTTGGGTATCCACATTTTATTTGAAAAATAATCTTTATGAAAACATAAAGATTGAGTTTTTAAGGAATTTTTTCCCAATGTACACGACACTAACTCTTAGTGTAGAATGGAGCACTTTGAGGAACAAAATAATTGTTTTTAAAAATTGGTTTAGATCTAGTATAACCAAAACCATAATTATTCCTTAGAGGTTGAATTTGAGAATACATATTATTAAAATTTTCTTTAGCTAAGGTAATGTATGACAAAAAATTCCTTAAGGAAAATATTTCGGACTTTATTCTAATAAAAAAGTTCTCATCTTTCAAAACATTAGCTTTTTAACTAGAGTTAGGCTCGAAAACTTTTTTCTTAGAAATTTATTTTTCTAGATCCTTAGAAAGTTTATCCTTCTCAGAATTTACTTCCTCAAGGTGTTTTAAAATAATTTCAATATCAAGGATTTTCATATCAAGATCTTAAGAAATATATGATATGTCTTTATTAAGTATAGATATCCTAGAATTTCCCTTATCAGGATTTTTATTGACTTTTGAATTTTCATTCTCATGAATCATCGTAAACATAGAAAATTCTTCATAGGTAGGTAAAGTATTATCCTCATCAGAAGAAGATTCTTCATCTGATGATTAATAATATTTACTATCACTATAATTATAATTTAGGGATTCATTGGTCATAGATTAAACATTTTGTACCTTATCCATTAAGCAATTATTTTCAATAGGCAGTTTGGCTATAAAACCAAGATTCTTATGTCTAGTGGATTCATAATCTAATGATTCTTTAGAAGAGTCTACACCACTGGAACTCCAGGTGTTGTTAGCTTTCAAAACATTCTTAGCTTTGTCTTTTTATTACATCTTTCTATTTCTTTCAAAATTATTTTCCTTTCTTTCTCTTATCTTATGCATAGGACAATCAGGCCTTATATGTTCAGCTCTTTTGAATTCATAACATGCGACTTCTTAATCATTCTTATCTTTCCTTTTTTTATTCTTGTATTAGGATTGAATGTTCTTCTGTCTAACAATCTTGTTCATCCTTCGAGAAATATTGGCTAGTTCATTTTTTGAATATTCACTTCCAATAGATTCGGATTGTATAACAACCTTCTTAGATTTAGGTCTTGTAACTATGTCAAGAGTCTGGGATTTCATATGATTTGAAGTTTTTATAAAAGAAACACTTCCATTCCCATTTTTCTTCTTAACATTATCAGACTCTCTCTTCATTCTTGTGTCATGAAGAAGAAGAGTACCAAACAGTTCATCAAGGGAAATCTGGGTAACCTTTCTATTCTCATCTATAGCTATTCTATTGGATTCCCACTCAATGGGCATGATGTCTATGATTTTTTTCACAAGAGCTTCATCATATAATACTTTCTAAACCATGGATTGTAAAACATTGATGATAGTCATAAATATTTGTTGCACCTTACATATGGGTTCTCCATAAGGAAAAAAAACTATGATATTCATCTCTGAGCATGGCTCTTCTAGTTTCAATAACTTTAGAAGTTCCAAAGTGAGTAACTTCATGCTTCTTCCATATACAATTTTCTGCTTCACAAGATGAAATTTGGATATATATATTTCTAGTCATAGAACAATGTAATGTATTGCGTACCTTATAATTCAGTTAATATTCATGCTTTTCTTGGTTGGTGAAGGTACTAACTTCCTTGTTAGGGATTTTATATCCTCTAGTAAGCATAAAAAAATTATCTATTATAGTATTGATAATGAATGTCTTCATGCTATCTCTCAAATATTTGTAATTATTCCCATAAAAAATAGGTGTTCTAGTAAGATTTAGGTTGTCAATTGAACAATCATTGATTCCTCCCATATTAAAGAAAGTATTTCCACACAAACGTGTTAGTAATAATGATAAGTGAACATGGAAAATATTCCTCAGCAAATAAAAAAATAGAACAATGAAAAACTTGAGCAATGAAAACTTATATGTGAATATAAGTATTTTAGAGAGCTGCTCTGATACCAATTGTTAGTTTGGTATGGAGTATGATATTCTCCAATGATACCAAATGTAGGATCGAAATGATAATGAAGATTCTCAATATACAGGGGGGGTTAATTGTATAGATTAAAAATTCATTGGAATATTTAAAGATGATGATATTTAATAAGTTTAAACAAGGTAATTCACAAAACCACTAGTCCAATACACTTGCTTCATTCTGTAAATATGATTCTGAGGATACAATTCTGGAAAAGTGAATCTGGAAATGAAACATAACAAAAGTTTACAAAGATAAATATTATACCCTAAAGCGTATAGAATCTTTCTAAATCAGAGTGTACAAGTATAAGGAAGTATAAGATAGTTATACTTTCCTCAAAAATCAAAATGCAACCGAAAACATGAAACAATACAAGTAACAAGTAGTAAATATTTTAACCCAAAGAAAAGGGTATCCAACAATCTTGGATAAAGGTCCCTTAATTTATACTTTCAAGAAAATATATCTTACCCACACCAGGGTAATCCCTCGGTACGAAGATCAGAGTCTGTCTTGCTATCCTTGCAAGCCCTTAACTTCAAGGTATTCGACACCTCTGTCTTCCTTGGCAAGGAAGTCCTTGAACTTTAATGTAGTCGACACCTCTGTCTTCCTATCCTCGGAATCCCTCAAATGTACTCAACAACATTCAGAGTCACATGAAGAAATTATGAACAAGATGTTTATTACACACAAATAATGAAAGTCTCTCTCTATAAATCACTTCATCAGCATGTAATCACTAGAGTCATCGAACATTTATGATATCTTTCAAATGATCTCCTATTTATAGGCACATTCTCAATGATCGACACCCTCCTCCAACGGTCATATTTTTCCTTGAATTTTGGAGGGACCTGTACACGTGTCAGTCAAAAAACGATTAGTTAGTAACTGAATGCACGACATCATTTTATAACCATATCATGAGTAAAAAAAATTTGGGTAACTTAACTAAATTCATTTTTTGGAATGTAAGAAAAAAATGAATGTTCTGAGTCTACCCAAAAACTATTCGGATCTATAATACATGGATATTCAGAATTCTGTTTATCAGAAGTATTCGGAGTTAGAATAATATAGAATTAAGATTCTGAATTTTAAAGAAATTTGGAGTCTGAAATCATAAGAATTTGAAACCTAAACTAAAAAGAGTTCGGAGTCTGAATTCAGAGAACTCGGAACCTGAACTCATTAAATATCATTGTTTAAATTCAGAGAACTCGGAGTTAGAACTCAAGAGAGTTCAGAGTATGAATTTAGATAACTCAGAGTCAGAACTCATAATAGTTCGCAGTCTGAATTCAAAGAACTCAGAGTTAGAATTCAGAAGTGTTTGGAGTTTGAATTCTGAGAACTCGGAGTTAGAACTCAGAAGAGTTTAGAGTCTCAATTCAGAGGGTTCAGAACCTGAATTCGTACCCTAAAAATAGAATGATTTATATCTAAGTATATATATGATTCCGAGGTTTTGGATATGAAATAGAATATTATTCTTAGACAAAATGAACAATGAAAAACATGGTAAAGATAAATTTCCTTGGGGAAGGAAAATTTTCCTTATGAAAGTAAAACATAGGGTAAAAGAAATTTTCCTTAAGATAAGGTGTTTCTGATTTTCAAAACATGAAGAAATGGTAATGTCACAAGGAAACCTTATTAACTCAATAATCTCCCCTAGTATGAAGGAATGGAAAAGTCATAAGGAAACCTTATTAACTCAATAGGATCATGAATTATGAATATCTACCCTTGTGTTTGAATTTTGTAGAAAATGGGAATTATGTTGAATTTGAATTAATTAATTAAACATAAATATTAATATTTTTGTGTATAGAGTATTTAATGTTTTTTCTTTTGTAGGTAAAGCTATAGGTTCATGTCCTCATCAGGTTCATGTTGAAGATGTAAAACATGATGATCCAACAGATAACCATATAGTGGAGATCAATGAAGACGATTCTTATAGGAGGAAAAATCCAAGTGTATTAACACTAAGGTCTATATAAGTATGAGTGTTCCATTTTATATTAGGATACTGAGGATTTGTTAGAGTGGGTAGATATTTACTTTAATTAAATTCATGGTCATGGGGGAGTACTATGTTTTGTTAGTTGTGATGATGCTATGCGGGGAATCTTGGTAGTGGTAGTTCTTATTCCTTAGGGATAATAAGTACTTGACTATTATATTGGAGACATTCCATGATCAATTCGTGGAAGAATTTCTTTCTTCAGTTGTGAATGAAAATTTTTATTAGGAGATTCTTACCTCTTCCAAATGAATTCCATCATGTTAGAGTTCAGTACCAGGTTAAAAATCTTCTTGCATTATGTGTTAAAACTTTTTTTAGATGAAAAGGCTAGGGAGTTCCTTTTTTAAGTGGAGTTGTGTCGAGTAATCCAGCACCATGTCACCATTTTCATGTTGCTGACATACCTTGAGTTGTTGGTGAAGGAAGAGGTTATTGAGAGGGTGATGGGTTGGACTAATTAATCTTATGAGGTGATCCTTTAGGGCTCTCTATAGAGTAGGGTTATGGAATAAAGTTCTCAGTTTCTCAGGAAACAAAATCTTCAGATAATAGGGAGTTAGTCCCTACCTTATTTATCCCGTTTCTCTAGGGATAACTATCCCCGAACCACTAATAGTGGATCAATCATAGATTTTAATTCATGAAGAGGACATATACATAAGAAATTTGACTTCTTGACCTTATTTGGTAGTCAACGTGGAGCTTTTAGACCTCTTCAATATCATCAATTGAATTAGTTTCCTATGAGGCTATAGTATTATAGGGATCTATCTTTGGATCAACATAGAGGGGACAAGGTGGGAAGTTGAAAATACCATGATACACCTTGTAATTTGGGATAAAGAGTATAGTGAAACCATGGAGGAGGTATCTATCAGGATCATAGTGGTTTTAGAGATGGATATGGTAAGATGAATTCATTAGAGTTATCAGTATAAGGCCCCGTGAAATAAAAAACCCTTAATTAAATGATTTATAATAATTGATTCATTATCTTAAATTTAAACAATTATTTTAGTTTATAGATCATAGACCTATGGGAAACTATAATATATCAAACCATTACAAAACAATGTGGATACTTCCACTCAAAGTCCATTTCCCCTATAAAAATAGGTTCTTATGTTTACACTCATATTTCATTCATGAAAATTTTTCTTCATTCAAGACTATTTTCCTTGATATAAAACCTACACATACTTAAGACCATTGATTTTTTATTGAAAATGATGTATGATCATACAATGATCAATAAGGGATATTAAAAAATTAAACCTTTTAATACATTTGAAATTCATGAAAACCCATAAGGAAGGTTTCATTTTTACATAATATAATTTTGAGCTCAAAATAAAAATTTACTTACTCATGAAACCAATTTCAAAGAACATTGTTTTGAAAAAACATTATAGGAAAAAAAATCAAAGTCATAAATTTTACTTAATAAACCATTATAACTCATAGAAAACATTCAAATGAATATAAACTTTCAATAAATCATGATTTAATTTTCTTACATTATAAAATAAAAAGATCTATTTTAAAACCAATAGAAGAATTTAAAAACCACGTGGTTATCATGGGAAATTATTCGTAAAATATCCCTTATGATGGAATAACCTAAACATATAATTCCCACATATCTTATGAGATACCTATCATTGGTAAAATCTATCACTTTTCCTAATGCATTGTAGATCATTTTTGAGGAAATCCATAATTAGATATATTTTAGGCTCACCCATCATTCATATAAAATATATAACAACTATATAATATATAAAGAAAAATATTTCTTTGAATTTAAGTATAAAAACCTTTTGAATTTTAAATAAAAATTATAAGTAATAAAACATTTAGTTATCTTGTAAATATGAGAAAAAGTTTGTGTTTCCTTAAAAAAATAATTTAAAACTAAAAATTACCAAAATATTGGGAAATTTTTTTTGTTTGAAATTAACAATTAAAAATTTTAAAGGAAGTTTTATAATGAATAATTACTATGATGGTGGGAAATAACGGTCAATATGTATACATCAAAAAACATTTTTCCACTTTTGTAGAATGTAAGAAATAACCCATATAAAAATATTGAAAAGATTAATTTTTAATACTTTGAAGAGAAATTAAAAATAATTTAAAATGACATTATCAAAATTTTAGGATCCATTATGATCATTATTAAATAATTTAAAAGAAACTCTAAATGAAAAAAAGAGTAATAATAAATTTTTAAAATAATATTTTTAAAAGAAATCTCCTTAAATTGAGTATAACTTCTCCCATAAATATTTTAAATCGTATAATTTAAACTTATATTGATTTTATAGTTGATTAAAAATAATTTTCATAATTTTCCCTTATTATTATCTCATTTATTTAATTTATTACCATTCCTTATGTAATTAGTAAATCATTTAAGTTCTTATCAGATGTTTTGAGGATGTTTGGATCATAATCCCAAAACAACTTTGGCAGGCTAACCATGGTAAAATGGGTAATCATTTAATCATATAAGAAATATGAATCATGAAATAATTATCATGTTAATACAATAAATATAATTTTATAACCCATCAGGAATGGTGTTTATGAAAAATGAATCACATCGCTTTATAGAGATGGTATACTATACATTTGCACGAGCGACGTTATCATTTTCCAACAAATAGAAGGGTAAAAGGTAAGTAATATGTTATCTTTACAGAATCATAATTATATAATTAATATTATATATATTCATTAAAAAAATTATAATTACTCTACTTGTGAGGTGGTGATGAAAATTGAAACACATCACTTCGTAGAGGTGATAGGCCATACATACATATGGGCGATATTTTAATTTCACATAGTATAGAAAAGGATATGAAAAAGGTTTTTAAAACAATCATAATTTCATTTAAATATTTTAAATATAATTATGTTATAATATTTTCATGGTTATAGAATATTTTAAGGATATAGAAGAAGAAATACACAAGAAAAATCTTTGTTAAGAGTTATACCTCTTCTTTGAGAAACCTCCTTTGGCTTACACCTTAAGACTTATAGGGTGGTATTTTGGTGAGACCAAAACCCCTAAAAAATAAGTAATATTATTGGAAATAAATTTAGTTAGGGGTTTCTCAAGAAAAATGGCTTAATATATGCAAGGAATATAGGATAAAATATTCCATTTTATAAGTGAGGTGGATGACAATCTTGTAAATACAGGAAGTATTAATATATAATAAGTCTATAACTCATGAAAAATGGATTACAAATTCTCTATTTTATAATATTAGAAGGATAATTTAAAAATATAACAAAAAAATAAAAGTGTGATTGGATTATTTATCATTTTAATCATTATTTTTGGTTTAATCCCCTCGTTAACATTGTTTGACCATAACTCTTATAAAAATGTTTTCAATCAATAATGGTCATGAAGGTAATTTTAAAAATTACAAGTGGCACATATATTAACCATTCATGAAATTATATATATTTTACAATAAATTTGAGTTAATATAGTATTTTAATGATTTTATAGGGATTTCAAAATAAATTTTAAACATTAAATACAATTTAATGTCATTTTCAGAACAATTCATAAAATTTTAATTTAAATACATTTAAAAAATAATGTATTTTGATTATAAACTCTTTCAATATAACATATATATTAAAATTATCCAATAATTTCATAAAAAATTAAAATTAATCCAAAATAGACCACTTTTAATGTTTTTAATATAATTTATGCAATTTCAATTGTTTTCACATGCACTGTGTCGGCGTTGCATAAGCATTGCATATAATTGTAATTTCAATAATAATTATAAATAAATTTATATAATAAAAATTTATTTGGATTCAAAATAACCATTTATAACCTTCAATATCAACTTTTTATTTTTACAGAAACATAGTATAGATATTAAAAGAAAGAGATTGGCATTTTGTACTTATTCTTTACTTAAAATTATATAATGGTCATTATCATAGAAAAATGGAAAACGATTTCCATAATTTTTCATATTTTATGATAATTTTTTAAATAATCCTAGATAATAAATATAAATATTATATTTTGTGACCCTATCACTTAATTTTATCCATTATTAACATGTTTTATCCCTTTTTACCATGATGACAATATTTTTAGCCAGGTTAAAATTCATAATGAAAAAAATGAAATTGACCTCATTACTAAAATTTGACTCCATGATTCCAAATATAAAATCCATTCATCATGATTTAATCTATATATGTGGAATAAATTTATTTTAATATAATAATGAAAAATGAAATGAAAAATAGTTTTTCTGAAAAATGCATTTTAAGCCTAGAAATGAACTTATACCAATATAAAATTTAATGATAATTAATATGGACATAATTATATTATTTTAATATAAATGAATATTAATTTAATTTAAAACTAAATAAAAAATACAATTATACATGTAAATCCATTTATTTAAAAAAAATGCTGTTTTGAAAAAACCATCATTTTTCATTATTCACCATGAAATCCATCTAATCATAAATATTATAAAAAATATATATTAATCCTATATTTAAATGATTATTCTGTAAATTATTTCTATTTTATTAATTACAATTTATAAAAGTAGGAAAAATTAATTGTAACATTGACACGCAAAATGAAATAAAAACTACTTATCAAGAAAATGTAATTTTAAAGCCTGAAATGATTTTATTCCCACAAATTTAATAATAAAATTTATCTAAATTAATGTTAATTATTTTTATTATATATGTAATATACTCATTTTATTAGAATCATTTATCAAATAGTGACTAATTTAATTTATTTAGATAGAAATACATTGCATACATAAAAATAGTTTTATAAAAAATATCACTTTTTTCCTCTAAAATATTTTATCTTCATTTATAAAAAATTTATAATCAAGGTATTATTGATTAGTAATTTTATTAATGAATTTATTTACATATAAATTTCATTATATGGTTATTCCAATTCATACCCACCAAACGAACAATATAATTATAATAGTCTAAATTGAATAATAATATTTTTGTAGTATACCACGGTTTGTTTATGATCAGTATTACATGTGGTACACACAATCAAACATAGAATTCATTTAGAGGAATATAAACTAAAATCTTGTGGTGTTACAGTTATCATTAGGTGAACCAGATTTCATGCATGGTATTTTTTACTTATATTCTAATTGGGTGTATACCTTACAAGATTCAAGAGCTACATGAGAGAAACCTAGGATTTTCATACATATATTGTAAGGACCCTTCTTTTTTCGGACGAGAATTTTAAGCATAAATTTAAACTTTTTATTTTATATTCTTATAAGGGGTTAAATAGTAATTTTACTATATCATATGATCTTGGATAATTTTTTTACCACTATGTTGTTCCCAGAATAGAGTGTTTACCTATGGTCAAGAGTTTGGTATAATTTCAAGTCATTTGGATTTTAGATGAATAATGAATAATTAATATTTAATAAATTAAATATTAATTTATATTTGTAGGATAGTTTGGCCATATATTTTAAACAGGGCATCAAATTGAGATTTTTTCTTTTCTATTGATTCTAGAATGTGGATTTTTTCTTATGTGGGGTATAAACATAAGTTGGGCACTGGGGCCGGTCAGGCCCCCTTTATATTTTTTTCTTTTCCTCATTTTCTTTCTTTTCTTTTATTTTTCTTATTTTATTTCCATAGCTTCTTAAATTTTTCTAGGGGGATCCCCCTTCACTGTATGAAGAATATATAAGGGATATTCATAAATAGAGAGTGACATGAGAAGAGTGGTACTACCGTAGAACTAGAGACATGCTGGATTATTGTGCCACAACCTTAGATCACAGAAACAGGAGAAGATTCGCTAGATTCCACCCAAAGGTAAGATATTTTTATTTTTTTATAGATCCCTATAGATTTTCTATTTTATATTTTAGAACCCCTATTATTCTTACTTAGGACCCCTTCTGGGTTGATTTGTTGTTTTTGGGAGAAAATTGGGGTATTTTGTTGATTTTAGTGTTTTCCGTTTGTAAAAACCCATGTATACGACATTTGGTTCAATGAACATATGCCAAATGTTATTAATATTTAGGGAAGATGATAGTTTTTAATGTACACGCCATGTATAGGCTATACACACCGTGTAATGAGGCTCATCCGTGTAGCCAAGTACCTGAACAAACAACCTATGTAGGGGCACATGGACAGGTAGAGTACATGGATAGACCCTCTTTGGGTCACACACCATGTAGAGGTACACGACTAGGAAATGTACATATCCATGACATGTGAGGTATACATAAAGGTACCTCATGTAGGGTACATGTCGTGCACATGATAAACCCTCTGTATATATGGGTTTGACATGCCATGTCCTACGGAAGTACACAACTAGGTGTGGACTTGAGGGTACACACTATATAGTAGGGTACACATTCCTTATAGTCCTCCTTTGATTCCATTTTGAGGTCATTTTTCTATTTTATTTCCTATAGATATAATTGGACATAATTGGATTCCATTTTAAGTAGTTCTCTACGTATACTCTGATGGTCAAACGCTTGAGGTGGTTCGAGGACTCCCAATTTCTTATGAATTTAATATAAATGCAGTGGTACTTTATCTAGTGATAAAATCCATTCTTCTCATATGATAGACATGAAAAGAAAATGAAAGGATACTTTTTTAGACTAACCTTGTTTGAGACCTTGACCTGAGATGGGCCATGAGCTATCTATTTTGATTGATGATTTCATAGCTTCTCTTTATAAGGCCAAGAGGCCATATTATATTTTAACCATGGGTATCCCATTTAGGATTCCTCCACCTTATGACTATTAGTTAGGTTCCCATGTGGGACACCATCACATACATGATAACCTAAGGAATCCCTTGTAAGATCCCTTGTTTACTTACTCTTAGAGGATCCCGTGTAAGATTCCACCCTTTACCTTCACAATTGAGGATCCTAAGTAGGATTCCTTCACTTATGAGTAAAACATGAGAAACCCAAGTAGGATGAGTATCTAGGGTTTTATATGAGGGACCTAGTGGGTGCTCTGACATTTTACTAAGCCTGAGCTAGTAGGTCGTGTTTGGGTAGAGATGGCAGCGAGTTTCACCTTATAATAAGTGCGGAATATGTATTCCCATGTGTTTGTGATTGTAGTAATGGGTATAGGAGTTTATCCATTATAAATATTTATTTATAACTTTACAAGTTTACTTCTAATGTAGAAATGACCACAATATGTGCTTCTAGGTTAGTGGATGATGAGCCTAACACGATGCGTCTCTATTTCTATTTCGGATGCCCAGACATTCTTCCAGGGATTCTTCTTTTATTATTGAAATTCCCAGATGTTATTCCAAGGATCTAAATTCAAATATATATTATTATTATATTTCTTTTCATACCCCAAGGTACTACATAGTATTTTGTTTTTGAGCCTATATATATTTGGCGGTTATATTGTTAGGATCTCTAGAGGTGCTTCATGGGATCTATCTTTTGAGCCTATGACTATGATATTTGGGAATGTCATACCTATTAATGTTACTCATTGATGATTATTCATTCCTAGGTGATTAAGATGATTCATATCTCCTCTATTTGACATGTTATTAATATTATTATCCTTTCCTCAATATGATTATACATGTGGATGATTATACTCTCTTAAGTGATAGGGATGATTACTCTCTCCCTGATCAATTGTAAGACCATAGTGTCCGACATGGAGTTTCAAATTGTTGGATACTCCTGGATGATTATGATATCCTTAGTGATAGGGATTATTCTTATCTCCTTGATTAGAAAGATCAAGGGTTGTTCACAACTTCTCACTGGTGGTCTCTCCTTATAGTTCTCCTAAGATTCAAACCCTTAGGGTTTATCCATGTTGAATTTCATGACCACCTATGAACTGAGACCTAGGGCTCAAAAATTAGAATGAATTTACTTTTCATGAGAAGTATGGAATCCATATCTTGGCCATTTACAAGATTTAAAAAATTACTTCCATGTAATATAATATTATAGTGATTGGAGGTGAGTACTGGTGAACCTAAGGTTAGGACAAGTATCACCCTATGGTGACATAACTTTCTCAGAGACATTTCCAGAATTTCCTAAAGAAGTTAATTTTTGATTATATTTATGGACCTAGATATTGACTTAATGAGACATGAATTGAGTGGTACATCATCTCCTTAAATTCCCTTGCATCAGATGTCCAAAAAATTAGGATTACAAACCCCATGATCAAATTATATTGATCTATGATATTTCATTCACATTAATCATGTATATTCATATTTATGCGTATATGTATATGTATGGGAATATATATATATATATATATATATATAAATACATGATGGAAAATTACCTAGTTGATCGGGATCATGGACTAGGGATCGACTGTGGTTTCACATTATCGGTTGATTTTTTATTTTTAGTTGTGTCTCTATAAGGAATAGCATATTTCAAGAGAATGAACTTATGAAATCATAATTATTGGTTCATCATTGGGGTGGCCTAATGAGATTTTATTTTCACCCTTGTACATGAATCCCAATGTGAATGAAAACCTTATGTTTTATTTTTAGGTTGAGCATGAATTTTATGGTATATAGTGTTGAGGCCCAGAGTTTCATGATCATGTAGATCCACTCATG
Source organism: Viscum album (assembly GCA_963277665.1). Taxonomy (NCBI): domain Eukaryota; kingdom Viridiplantae; phylum Streptophyta; class Magnoliopsida; order Santalales; family Viscaceae; genus Viscum; species Viscum album. Next base: position 71,679 of record CAUJRU010000123.1, read on the forward strand.
TGGATTTCTTATAATTAGGCTGGTTCAGTTTGATAGTGTCATAGAGACTAGGTATGTGGTCTACCTTGGAGTTCGTAGTAGATCCTTTTAATTTTATTTTCAGTTTCCTTTATGTAATTTTGTATGTATAGTCAGCCTAGTGGGTGACCCATATTGTATGTATGATATTGATGTTTGGGATTCTATTGAAATTCATTTATTATTACAACATGCTCAATTTCAGTTTATTTACTACTTCTATACTATATTTATTTACTGGATTGGATTATATCTTCTTATGTCCACTGGGTTACTCTGATATGAGGGTATAATATCCCCACTATATCACATTTAGAACCATTCTACTAGTATAAATTCTTTAGCATATGGGGAGGCATGCTTGATGCCTTGTAAGGAACCAGATCAGAGCACTGGTTTAGTGGAATCAATGTCAGAACATTAAAATGTGTAATCATAAGTGTTTGTTTTCCTATTGTATTAATATTTGGGATATGGTAGAAAGGACTATTAGGAAAGTGTCATAACATGTAATGGATATCAGGTTGGTGCATTGAAAAAACATGATTCGGTAAAAAGTCATCGTTTCTAGGGATATGGGATTGCTGTTATGATCTATGATGTTATTGTTGTATGTGATTTTCTCTTAGAATGAGGCACATGTTCTGTGGATATTATTATTTTTTATGGATTTATGGCTCTTGGACCATTAGAATGAGGCCATATATTGGTTTGTCTCCTATCTAGAAAAGGTAAGAGGCATTTCATGAATTATATTTGGAATGCTGGATTCACATGTTTTAGGCCTTCTAGTGTGTTATTTTACTAATGAAAAAGGAGAATTTTTTAAAGACTAAATAAAAACCTAAATGGTGTTTCACAAATTAGTTTTTGGGGGAATTATAATCAATTGATCTAACATTCATAAATATTTTCTTCTGATGGATGGCTATGTGGATCCACATTAAAACATTTGGTGGTGAGGCTGAGAACTCATCCCCCAAGTACTAGAAGTGAACTAATCCTAGATGGTCAATAGGGTACATGATTCCAATATGTTATAACCCTTGTAGGATGTTTGATTTCAGTTCAGTTTATTTAATTTTTTAGTAACAGTCTATATAGTGGTTTCTTGCATATATTGAAAAAACAATCTACTTAACTAAACCTCTTATGTGGTTATCTAGTTAGATTATTGAGTTTTATGCTGATAGGTACTCTAATGTTTCTCGTGAACTGGACCTCGAGGGGGTATTACCATATGAATATTCTTGATGAGTGTCAGTTCTATATTTTTTAAACTGATGTTCCATGTAGCACAATCATTTTAGCCGTCTAATGGATGACTCATAGAAGTATAAGTCAGTTAGAAGGGGTACATGTTGGTTGTCTGTGGGATTGTATAATTTGTAAATCGATGAGTGGATGAGTAAAAGATGAGGATTTAAAATTTCCACAACATGCCATGGACATGGATTCCCAGGATTCGTGGTTAATATAATGAATGTCCCTCTATGGTAGAGGAGACATCGAGGATAAATATGAAGGACCCTAGACAACCCTGAGGGGGGGGGGGGGGGTGAATCATGTTGTCAATTGTTTCTTTTATTTACTGGATATTGTTCCCAAATTAGTAAAAACATTTTTAAACCTATATGATGTATTTTTACAGTAATCAATACATTCACATGCATAAAGAAAATACACCACTATTACTTATTTCACTATTAAGGAATAATTCTAAGGATCATATGCTAACATGTTGCTGATCATACCAAATTCTACTAATATTAACTAGATGTGGACTGAAATGGTTTTGGAAAAATCACTTTATACCAGGAAAACTACCTAAAGGTTCAGGGATAACTCACTACTTCCATCAGACCACTTTCATAGACCCCCCATAGCTCACTGACTTGGGAGAGGTCTTTACTCAGTTTATCGACTTGAAGGGCCCTTCAACAGCTAGGCATAAAAATATTTATATCCTACTCATCATGAGACTTTACTTACATCAAGTTCGATAGTTTATGGTCTTTTATGTTCAATATTCTTATTTAGTGAATCAAATTAATGCACTAAATCTTCTTCTTCTTTTTTATAGAATCACAAACTTCCTTTATGACATTTCCACTTCCACGAAATGTCCCTAATTATATAGACTGTCTTTGATCTGCACACCACACCTGCTCAATGTACTATACCGTCTTTGCATACCATCCCTAATCTGTGTACCACACATAATCTATGTACTATTCATGTGACACATACCTTGCCTGCTCGACATACCACGCCTGGTCTGTGTACCATGCCTGCTCGGCATACCACGCCTACTCAGCGTACAATGCCTGCTCGGCGTACCACGCCTGCTCAGCATACCACGCCTACTCAATGTACCACAACGGCTCTGCGTACCACCAGCTCCACCTATCACCTCTGCATACTGCCTCCACGTAAAACCTTTATGTACCACCTCCATGTACCACCTCCACATACTGCCTCCACATACCACTTCATCTTACAATTTCTGATTCTTCAGAATTACTTTTTTGTGTACAATTCCTCCCAAATCCGCGAACTGTTTCTCCCTTATACATAGGTCTTCTTCAAATTCTTTGAATCAATTCATCTCCCATGTACCAATTTTTCCTAGACGTAATATATTCAGTTCACTACTCCTTCCAATTCCTTGAACCCTTTCATCTTCCACGTACCTATTTTTCCTATGAAGAATCTCTCCCATGTACTACATCCCTTCGCGTTATTCTTCATGTGAGAACACATTCAGACCTTGCTGAGTTCTTCCACATAGATGATTTTTTTCTAATAGAATTCACTCTCCCTTAATGATGGGATTAGAATTACTTATATATAAAAATAACTCCCAGAATTTTTCTAATCCAATTTACCTAAATTTTCAATGTGGGAAAATCTTCACTGCTTGCTGGACTCCATCCACGTACTATATGCATCCACCACGTACTGAAATGATCCTGTAAACTACGAACCTTTACTATGTTTTTTTAACCTTCCACACATGATAATCCTTCTAGTATGCATGTTGCATCTCTTCCACCAATGATGAGCCATCCCACGTACCACAACTCCTTTTTCTACGAACCATTTTCAGTATCATGACCCATTCCATGAATCGTCCCGCATACCTTTTCCCACTATATGGTACACAAATAGAAACTATACCCAAACATGGTACATAGTCCATGTACTAAGGTACACAGTTTTCTTCCTTTGATGGTTTCCTTTTCTATTCTGCATCTTGTTCACTCCTATACAAAAATCCTTCCATTGACAAAAACAAAATCCTAGTGTAGAGGTCCATAAATTTGGAAAACACTAGGAAATGGAACCACCTTAAATATCTGATTTTTCAAGAACACCAATGAATCTTAACTATCATATTTATTATTAAATAATCAGTTGCTTTAATCATGAACTTTATCTATCATGATATATAGTCTTCGATCGATCACCTTTAACATCATCAGATTTCCAAAGGAATGTATTGAATCTTCACTATCTTCCAACAACATCATTCATTCCATTCAAAAATGAATATGATTGGAAACACGTTTTCTCACCATTTTCTTCATAAGGATTGGACCAAAATTTCTCCAAACAAATGATATTCAAGAAATAAAAATTAGTAGAGAATCTTCTAATTTACCACTCTCAATTACTTTAGATTTCTTCTTTATCTCCTTCTTTATTTTGATCTTCATTGAAAACTCTTGACAGAATATACAAACTTATACACAATGTAGTCCCAACAATATCACCATTTGTATTTTGTTGTCAATACCTTAAGGTTCTTCTCAAATGAATGTGTCAATACCAAAAATAAGAATCTTCGCTATCCCCTTACTTTCATTTTACTTCACTCCCCCTTACTTTCATTTTCACTTATCTCCCCTTATTAATAATAAATACAATGTTCATGGGAATGGGTTATCAATCCATACATAAGAAATTTCCCATCAATAATTTCTCACTAAGTATAACTGATCAATTATCAGTGTAGAAAACTCATGCATTTGATTTAAACAACAAGGATGTCCATTATTCATTGGCCATGATACCACATGAGATGAGAACTCACATACTTTGTCTTCAAGGCGTTTCCACTTTTAGTCCAGGATAATGAAATTGAATGTTACTGGGAATAATCAAAATAAAACACCTTTTCCAATGAAATGTTCTTAAAGTAATTTCTAGGGTAATTAAATTTAATACCAAGTGATGTTGATACTGATTGAAACAACAATTTTGGCATCTTTTTCATTTTTCTCACCCTCAAGGGAAACAATCCTCATTATCTTCATCAAGGGAGACACTTCATTATTTTAATCTTTGAATATCAATTGAAGAATCTTCCAAGGATAAAAAATTCTTCATCTTTTCTATCAAGATTTTACCACATTCACTACATCTCAGGTTCTCCCCCTAAGAACTTACTTCACCTTTAATTTCTTATGTTAGAAAACAAAAAAATGATACACAAGATATTTAAGTGAATGAGGTGGATCATCCATATTTCATCGATACGAACTGCATGGTTGAGATGTTTTTCTTAATCATGTTCCTCTATTTATCATAGTCTTCATGCTCAAACATCTGAACATATTTTCTAATTTATGTTGATGTGGTGTGGATATCTTCACATTCTCCTTTTCTTTGTATGGATAATTGTTCTTTTTAATAGCCATTATTAATGATACATTCTTACTACTCTTAAGAACTAAATATTTATCTAGTACTAAGGTTAGAAAAACTTTTCCAATGTGACAAGATTTCATACATCTCTGACACAGAACATCTTTAACACATGTGTTTTTTTGGATTTCACTCTCTCATGCACTTTATCTTCATCACATGAATGTTTTCATTTTTCTTTATCACTACCCTTGGCCTTTTCATCTTCATATTTCCCCATTATTTTAAATTCTTTTAGATAGATCACCAATATGTCTTTTGGAACTATTAAAACATGTTTGGATCTTCCTACATGAGATCATCTTGGGAGAATATTAGTTTACAATATTATTTTGATTTCATCCCACAGTAGTAGATTCATACTTAGTCGACATCAGAGGTATTCTTTTCTTATCAAAGATGAATGCATGTTGAGATGTGAATTTACCTACTTTGTTACCACTTTCATTGAATACATCACAAATTTTTTCAAGCATTCCAAATCTATTTGTGGTAAACATATGTTTCTGGACCTATGTATGTATTTTCTTCTTCTCTGTATTTCTTTCCAAGAGGTAAGATTTCTTTTTTTTCTATTAAAATATGAAGATTTTTCCAAAAAATTAATGCACAATGTCCAAATCTGTTGCAACACCAACATTGAACCAAAAATCTTGATTTCTTTTTATTCTGTTGTTGGGCCTTCTTCTTGATTTTTTGTTCCCTTTGTGGAAAACCACCTTCCACATTCTTATTTATAATCACCCCATATATGGTTATAGGTAACTCCTCACCTTTCCTCATCCATACTTGTTTTGAATATATATTCTAGCCTGCAATTCTTATGGAAACATATTTATTAACATTAGTACATGATGGTTTTGATGGTACCTTATTCCTATCATCTTCTTATGGTATGTCATCAAAAGATTTCATTATATTCTCATCACATGTTTGAGGTATTTCAACTTTCGATTCCTCTAGAGAGCATTGAGTATCAAAAAACACTATTTCTTGAGATTGATCATCAACAAATGTCCTGATCTACTTGTCACATATTGAAGGTATTCTAGATTTAGAATACTCTAGCGGAAATATAGTACTAGTAGAAACTATTTCCTTCTTTTCTAAAGGCTCAACATGTGCCTTCTCAATATTGGTCAACTTAGTTTCTAATTTTAGACTTTTTATATTGAGGATGATCTTATGATCTTCAATTATGATCTTCATCTCTTCACATGTCTTCTTAAATATTTCTACCTCATCTTCATACATCTTAACATTTTTTTGAAATAAATATTTAAGTTCCTTGATATTATTGGAAGTATATTTCAAATATAAACCTTTGTCTTAATTTCTCTTCTTCAGATCATCTTCAGTAGCTTGGATCTTTTCTTCCGGAGCCTCATTGACTCTCCTTTTTTCTTCAACTTCTTTGATCTATTTTTAGGTATTTATTTCATTTTTCCTTCTTGTTTCATTATAGGTTTCAATATATTTAGAGAGATTTAAAAATTCATGAAATTTTGATTTTATAGCCTTTTCAATATTATATTCTTCCCTTTCCAACTAGGTTATCTCATCATTCATACATTGAAAGATTCAACAAACAAAGGCGGTTCCTTTTTTAGGAACATCACAAAGATAATTTCTTATTTTCTAAATTATCATCTCATGTGAAGTAAAATATCGATCAAAATCAACACTTTTGTTGGATGTATTATTTATTGTGGAAAAATAATCCACATGATATTTACATTCCATGATTGATATTTATTCATTATCATAATGGCATGGATAACCAAAAACTTCATCTTCTTTAGAAATGAAGGACCTCTTCATCTGTCTCTTTTCATTATTTTTCCTATTTATCATGGTCATTATGGATATAAAATTTTTCTCAAGAATAACTGAATCTTTATCAATACTACACATCATTTTTGACATAAGAAATAAAACTCAAATCATATTCTAAATAAAATTATTGCGGAGTATCCAAAATATGTGAACCTTTGACCTATAATACCAATTGAAGGACCCTAGACCACCATGAGGGGGGGGGGGATGAATCAGGGTGTCAAATGTTTCTCTTCTTTACTGGATCTTGTTCCCATGTAGGTAGGAACTTCTTTAGACCTGTATGATGTATATATTTATTAATTAAAACATTACCATGTAGAAGTATAGGAAAACACTTTTACATGGTTCAACCCTAAGGGATACGTCTAAAGAGAAAACACCAAAAAGAATCTGGCAGTACCTAATTCCACTAATATTCAAAAGCTTTGGATTACAAAGGTTTGGGTATAGTAACTATATCGTAAGAACACTGCTTAAAGGTTTAGGAATATCTCATGGCCTCCCTTGGATCACTTTCATAGACTTCATATTGATCACTACATTGGGAGAGGACTTTACTCATTTTATCAACTTGAAGGTCATTTCAAAAGTTAAGCATAAAAGTATTGGTCTCCTATCCAGCATGAGACTTTTCTTGCATCAAGGTCCATAGTTGATGGTCTTTTATGTTCAATATTATATTTAGTGGATCAAGTCAATGAACTAAATCTTATTCTTCATTTTGATTGAATCATAATCTTCTTTTATGATGTTTCTACTTCTACAAACATTCCCTGATTTTTTGGACTGTCTCTGATCCGAGTTTCATGCCTTCTCTACATACCATAACATCTCCATGTACCATGCTTGCTCTGCATAACTTCCCTGGTCCAGAGGTCACGCCTTTTATACATACCACACCTTCTCCTCATGTCATGCCTTCTCCCTGTACCGCACCTGCTCCATGTACTGCGCCTGCTCAGCGTACCGAGCTTGCCCGACGTACTGCATCTACTCACCATGCCGCACTTACTCTGTGTGCGGTGCTTTCATCCCATAGCACCTACTCTGTGTACTAAATCTGCATACCACCTCTACATACCACCTCCAAATACCAGCTCGATGTACCTCCTCTGTGTACCACCTCCACATAATGATTCTTCTTACAGCTTCTACTTCATTTTAATTTCTTCTTCTGTGTAATGTTCCTTCCTATTTTGAAAACTTTTATCTTCCTACTGTAGACACTTTCATCAAATTCTATGAATCATTTCATACCCTTTTTACCACATTTTTCTATATAGAATCTCTTCAGCGAACTCCTCCTTCAAATTATTCTAACCATTTTGTCTTCCGTGAAGAACTTCATCCTACAAGGAATCTATCCCGCATACCACGTCCCTTCGTAGAATTCTTACTGGGAGAACAATTTCATACCTAGCCATGTTATTTCACTGCAATGATTTTTTCTTATCGAATTATCTCTCCATTAATGATGGGATTATCACTCCTTATATAGGAAAATAACTTTGTAAATTTCTCTAATCCGATTTATCCAAATTTTCAGTGTGGGACAATCTTCACTGGATATTGAACTTAGTCAGCATACTGTATGTCTCCACCACATACTACAATCCTCTTGTGAACTGCTAACCTTTACCACATGCCATTGACTTTACATATACCATAAGTATACTGGTATGTGTACTACATCTCTTCCACCAACAACGAGCCATCTTGCGTACCACAACTCCTTCTATTGTGAACAATTTTCAGAAGAATGACCCATTCCATGAACTGTCCCACATACCTTTCTCACTACATGGTATATGGATGCAAACCAATCCAAGACATGGTATGCGGTCCATGTTTTGAGGTATGCAGTTTTCTTCCTTTTATGATTTTATTCTCTATTTCTCATCTTGTTCACTCTTATGCAGAAATCAATCCATTGCAAAAAATAAAATCCTAGTTTGAGGGTCAAAAAATTTGGCAAACACTGGGAAATGACACCACCTTAAATATCTTTTTTGAATAGTATAACCATTCATCTTAACTGTCGTATTTCCTCATCCACAATCAGATGCTTTCATCGCGAACCTTATCTGTTTTGATATACAATCTTTGATCGATCACATTTAGCATCATTTTATTTGGAAAGGAAAGTATTGAAACATCACTATTTCCCAGCAACATCATTATTTCCAATCAGAAATGAATATGATTAGAATCACCTTTTATCCCCTTTCATTCATATGTCTGGAATAACAAGTTCTCCAAACATACGATATTTGTAAATACAAATCCAAAAAGAATCCTATGATTTTCCATTATAAATAACATTGGAGTTCTTCTTCATCTTCTTATTCATTTTGATATTCGTTGAAAAATGTTAGAAACAAAAAAAACCTTATACAAAAATTGGTCCCAAAAAAATAAGGTTTTTTGAGATTGATAACTCATGGTTGGACCTGGACACACATTTTCGAGAGATGTGGTGTACGGTGTTGCTTAATGGTAAGTGTAGAATGTTCTGTTGTGAGCATGGTTCGAGAGAGTGATTTATGATTTTTATGGAATCTTAGTGTACTCATAGTTAGAGATAATAATGCTCTATCTTGACATATTATTGGTTATAGTTAGAGAACATCATCTCTATACCATGATTATTTTCCTTTAAACATATTTATTGGTTTGAGGAAACCTGTTGTGGTTATGCTCGAGGAGCGGTATAAGGTAAGCCACATGGTGGAGATTGAACCATTGACTATTTTGGGGTATTAAACCTGGTTTTTAGGTCAAATATGGCATTTATATGAGCCTTTAATATCAGATTTTTTTTCAGATGATAATAAGGTTATTACTATGGTGGAGAGTACCAGATAGGTCACAATTCCCCATATTTTCAGTAGGAGACAGGTGTGGACAATATAAGAATGTTCATTGGATAGTCTGGATAACGTAGTCATGCAAATTTTTGGGTTGATAGAATGGATATTGGTTTTAACACCAAGTATTCTTCGGGATGATATGGTTTACAGAGGGGAGATTGCAAGGACTAGTGTTTTTTGGACTAAAATTTTAAACAAAAGATTGAAATTTTTCTTTTAAACGATTTTAAGGGTTAAAATGGAAATTTTACCCAAGAATATAATATTGGATAATTTTTTGACCCTATATTTTCTCCCAAAATAAAGTTATTAACCTTGTATAAAATTTTGGCATAATTTCATTCGATTTAAATTTTTACAGAATAATTAATAATTAATAATTAATAATTAATTAATTATATATTAATTTCTTCACATAGGTTCATTCATCCATATATTTTAAATGTAGTATTTTATTAATATTACATCAGCTCTGTTGAGTCTATAATGGGGATTTTTTTTCTAGAAAATGCATAAACCCAAGATGGGTACTGGGGACGGGTTTTCCCCGATTTCTTTTTCTTTTTCTTTTCTCATTTTCTTTCCAATCTATTATTTTTCTTCTTTTATTTCCCTAGATTCTCATGTAAACCATAGGGGAGATCCTCCTTCACTATATGATCAAGTGGTAAGTCATAGGGACAAATAAATAGGGATATGTGAATAGTGGTACTATCGTAGAAATCTGGATGAGCTGGATCATCGTGTGACAACAATGGATTGAAAAAATGGGTGAAGCATCAGCATATTTCTCCCAAAGGCATGATGTTTTTATGTTTTTCCATATATTTCTGCATATTTTCTATTTTCTAGTTTCAAACCCCTATTATGATTTCATTTGGACCAATTTTGGGTCGATCTGTTGTTTTTGGCAGAATACAGGGGTTCCGTGGTGATTTGGAGATTTCTGTTCAAGAAAACGGGTGTACACGATGTCTGGTTTAGTGAACACAAACTACGTGTTATTATTGTTAGAGGAATATGATCTTTTTATAATTATATTCCATTTATGGGATATACACACACTGTACTAGTAGTTCTCCATGTAGATGAGTACCTAACAACACATTCGTTGTAAGGGTCCATGGCCATGTAGAGTACATGGCCAGACCCCATTTGGGTTGCACGTCGTGTATAGGTACACTGCCAAGTGAATTAAAAAACAATAGGCCTTCTGAGATACATGGAATGGTACCCCATATGGGGTAAAATCCATGTACATGATGAACACACTGTGTATATGGTCTTGACATTCAATTTTCAGATTGAGTACCCACCTAGGTGGGGACTTGAGGTCACATGTCGTGTAATAGGGTACACACTGTGTACCCATCTTTTGCTACCATTTTGAGGGTATTTTCATATTTTTGGTCTTGTAGTAGGAAATGGACGTAGGAGGAGTCCATTATGAGTAGTTTTCTACAAAAAACATGATTGTGAAACCCTTGAGGTGGTTTTAGGACTCCTAAAGAGTGTTTTGGGAATTTTATCTAAATGAAAATGTTATTCCTCTAGTGATCAAATATAGAAATATTTTGAGAGATACATGAAATGATAATAATAGGCTGGGTGTTCAGACCAACCTAATTTGATTCCTTGATCAGAGATGATCCATGAGCTATCTCTTTTGACTAATTCTTTTCTAGCTTTTCCTCTTATGTCTAAGAGGTCGTGATATCTTTTTACCTAGAGGATATTGTGTAGGATTCCTCTATATTATGAATATTAATGAGGGCCTCATGTGGGATTCATTTACTTAAATACTAACATAGGGAATCCATTGTAAGACCCATTACATTTTTACTTATAGTTAGAGGAACCCATGTATGATTCATCCCATTACATTCATAGGTAAGAATCCTGATTAGGATGCCTTCCCTTATGAGTAGACCTTGAGGATCCAATGTAGGAAGACTCTCTAGTGTTTAATTCGAGGGACCTAGTGGGTTATATGATATTTGATTGACCCTAATCTAGTATGTTGGGTTTATGTAGAGATGGCAGTGGGTGTCACCTTAGAACTCATTACAAATATGTAATACTAAGTGGTTTTGGAAGTAGTAATAGGTTTAGGAATTTGAACACCCTCACTCTTTATTTATACCTTCAAATGTTTTCTACTGATGTAGTGATGGTCACCAGAGGTTCTCCTTGGTTGTTGGATGATGATCCTGATGCGATGAATCTTTATTTCTCTTTGGAATGCCCCAACATTCTTCTTGGTATCCATCTTATTCATTTTGAGATGCACTGACTTTCTTCCTAGGATCTAACTTCTGAGCCATGTTAGTCTTATATTTATTTTTACACCCATAGGTACTACGTTGTACATGGAAATTGAGCCTATTTATTTTTGGATATTATACTATTGGTATCTCAATAGGTGCTTCTCGGGATCCATATTTTGAGCCTATAAATATGATATATGGTCATAGAATCCCTAGTAATGGTACTCATGGATTATTATACTCTCTTAGGTGATGAGGGTGATCACAATATTCTATGTTCGACATGTTATGAGTATTATTAAGTACTCATTGATCTGATTATATTTGTTAACGATTACACTCTCCTGAGAAATAGGGACGATTATTCTCTCCCTAATTGATTTCTAGAGCACGGTGTTGGACAAGGTATTTCACATTGTTAGATACTCATGGATGATTCATCTCTCTTGAGAGAGATGGATTATTATAATCACTTTGTGTAACACCCCAGGTAAATAAAGAGTATGACATTTTCACATTTATCCATATTTGTGAATAAAATATTAATATGACTTTAAAGGGGACGCTATGCTCGATGGCGTACCCAACATGCAACAACGAGTTTCTTGGGAATCTTACGTTGCACTCTAATAATAAAATAATATTATTTTTAATAGTAGTTAACTCCTAGCCGTTGTAGTGGCGGGAATGAACAGAACAAACTACAAAATGATTATATATGTTTTTCAAATATTTTTACTTTTTATAATAAATGGTAGAGGATTAAAAATGCAAATGAATACAATTTTAAGCGTAAACATTCTAATATTATTTAAAAGGTCGATTAACCGCCTTTTAATGGAGAACCCATTTTAAATCTACATTCTGACAATTTTATGTGTTATCTTTGTCAAAATAAAATATTTCTTTAGAATCGGGACATCAAAATTTACTTTGTGTAAATTTTTGGTATTTTTCCGAAAAAGTTCAATTTTTAATGAATGGTGAAAAATGTTGTATTTTAATTCAAAACCTCTTTTAATATAATTTATTTATATGATTAGATTATCTTTTGAATTGGTTTTAATGTGAAATTAGAATATATTTTTACCATTTAATCCAATAGTGGTCGTTGGAATTAATTTCACTTTGAAATCGGACTTAAACTAGTGTCAATCTTTTGATACATTTTGTTTCATAAAAACACGCTATTTGTTTTGACAGCGGGAATTAATTATTAAATTAATTAATTCAACTTATATGTTCTTAATTTCATAAAATAGACATCATTTTTGAATTCGGAATATCAAATATAGCTTAGGGTGAACTTTTGATAATTTTCTGAAAAACTTCAATTTTTGATGAATAGTGAAACCACTAAGTGGTACTTATAAAAACTAATTTTTCCGTTTAAATGAAATTTTTCCATCATTGTGTTTTGAATTTCAAAAATCCGAATACATGGTTGTCATTAAGAAGTAAAATGTGGTTCAATGGGATTAAAATAATTTTTTGGTGAATAGTAACTTATTAAGTTTTTAATTGCGATTAGAGGTAATTAGTGCAGTTTAAGGTAAGAATAATGTTTTAATAAAATGAAATGACTTAGACACATGTACTACCCTCATTGGATGTGTCATGGCCGACCAAGACAATCCATGGGTCAACTTGGGGACCCCATGGAGCCACTTTGGTTGGAAAATGACATAAATATCTTTTTATTTAATGTTAATGTAAAAATGACACAAACATGAGATGTTTTACTAAAACAATTTTTAAATGGGGTTATACAAGTCAGATTTTTGACTATAAATAATAAATGGAAAGATAAAATTATTTCCTACATCATAGTATTTTTTTATAATTTTTAGTCATTAAATAAATTAAATTATTTATGACATCATGATGATGCAGCGATGACCTCATTATTTAACGATTTAAATAAAATGGAAACATAATGTAAAATCTAAGACCTACACATGTTCAAAACCTATTGGATGGGTGGATTTAGAACCCTTATCACCTTATCCTAGAATTATATCAATGTGGGACCTTTTAAATCCGAAAATCATTTTCAAATAAAGTAAAATTTCTTTACTTTCCAAGAGTGCCCCTTCTCTCCTCTTATAAAAGGCCCCCACCTCTAACTCCTTACCCACACTTCCAAAGCCTTTGGCTCGTCCAACACCTGTCCATTTTGTCTCTAAACATCCCTCTATAACTCCTTGAAGCCTCACATTGGGCAGAAGTCTTCCCAAGGAAGCCCTTGAGTTCAAACCAAAAGGAGTTACCCGATTTTAAGGTAATGTCTTCACTTGTGTCCTTTTGTTTTATTTTGCTTCTCCAACCCCCTAAACTCTTTTTATTCATTTCTTTTGTAACAACTACAGTATCTTAAATATAATAGGATTTTTTTATAAGAAGTATTCTAGCTAAACTTACACACAACTTTTTCTAATGGTTAAATAACATACTGTTTCTGTGGTTGGCGATTTTCTGCCTCACGAAACGATGATTGTTCAATATTCTTTTAACACCTTTAAAGGTGGTCATTATGATGTCACTGTATTTTATATATGATATATATGGTATTTATGTTTACTATATGCTTCTGTATTTTATATTTAAACCATACATTTATTCTTTTCATGTTGTGTAAATGCGATAATTTCATATGAGGAAGTGTGGACTACCACCCCTCAAGTGATGTGACTCCTACATGCAATACATGGAACGTATAAATAATTAAATTAATGATCATATGTGACCTATATAACATATATATTATACTGGAATTATAATATATATATATATATATATCATTCATTTTTAATTCTGTTAATATGACATAGAAATGAAAGTAGCGTTCATGCGTACGTACGGCTTACCGTCTCCAGGAACGGTGCATTTAATTTCTTATCCCCAAATGTAATGTACTATTATAAATACATATATATAATGGATATATATTATTTATGTTACATATAAATGATTAATATAATTATGTAATTAAAATATACATACCTCTCATTTAGTTTTATTTCCATTAATATGACATAGAAATGAAAGTAACGTTCATGCGTACGTACGGCTTACCGTCTCCATAAACGGTGCATTTCATTTCTTACATCTAAATGATTATGTGATATTATAAATACATGTATATTCTAGATATATATGATATATATGATATACAAATCAGGAATTTCATTCTAGATATAAAGAACCTTTGACCACACGAACAACATGTAATTGTAAGAAGTCCACTTTTGACTTAAGAACCAAATATCAACAAAACAAACATTATTAAATTAAATAATTACATAATGTTTATAACATGTCAATAATTGATATAAAATGATTAATGAACTTTAAAAAGGTTCTTCAGAAAGTATAAAATAACTCAAGTTTATTATTTAGGACTTTAAAGAACGATCGAGTCAAGTCGGACCCGAGGTAAGGGATCCTACTCCTCTCTTTCTTTTTAAGTACGCTCTTTTATGTCATTCCTTTTAAAGCTAATATTTCATGTGATTGGGATGTTATTTTATATTAATCTTACTGTAATTTTTATGTTCATATGATGAGAGACCCTATTCTCTCTCATCAATCCATTTTGGAAGTTTTGAGTGGCGCCGTTAGGCTGCCGAATTTTCAAAAGATATCCAACCTCTCTCTTTCTTTTTAAGTACTCTCCTTTATGTCACTTCTTTTAAGCTCCTCTTTGTTATGTTGGGTGATGTTCTTTTATATTCCTCTTTCAGTAAAATTTATGTTAATATGATGAGAGACCCTATTTGATCTCATCAATCCATTTTTGTGGCGCCGTTAGGCTGCCGAGTTTTCATAAGGGATTTTTCATCTCACTCTTATTCCCATGAGATTTATGCAACATTTGCCACAATTTCCTTTGAGTGGTGTATTTACTGCCCATTATTTTACTCATTGTGTAATATAATTTGATTTATGAGTATTTACATCAATGTTGTATTGTCCTTCTTTCACGGGGTCTATGTTTCGAAAGTTACCCAAGTCGGTAAGGGAACCTTTCACCCTCCTCTTTTTAAAAGAATTATTTTGTTATGTATTTTAATTCACATAATATTATGTTGGGATATGTTCTTATATATCCTTATTGATGTAAATTTTATGTCCATGTGAGGAGATACCCTTTTTATCTCTCATCAACTCATTTTCGGAATTTTGAAGTGACGCCGTTAGGCTGTCGAATTTTACCAAGGGAACTTTTTAACCCAATTTAGATTTCTTTGGGTTCAACATGTAGTTATTAAATATGTCATCCTTTGAATATGTTTGAATGAAATTTTATTGTTTTAAACTTAATATCCACTTATATTGGGTGTATTTATATTTGTCACACATAATTCTGAGATTGATTTCTCCTTAATTTAAGGATACCTTCTTTATAATGGATTTCATCTCATTTTACATTTATTTTGAGACTTCATTGTTGTTATGCACTAATTCACTCTTATATGATGTGTATACTGTCCTTTGAAATATTATATCATGAATCCATTAATTCTCATGATATTATAAAGTTCTGATTAAATGTTATTCCGCTATTATTTGTATTCAAGAGTCTCTCATTTTGTTAAAAACTATTTAACAAAAATATCATTTTAAAATGTTTTAAATATTTATTATTCTAAATATTTATCATTAATTTACATGTTTTAGAAATGGTTTTCAGTATTTATTTATATGGACATTAATGTATTAAAATTATAATTCCATTAAAAGCTTCAAAGTGGTATGGGACACTTTGATTAAAAAATCTATTTTAAATGGTTTTTGAAAATGGATTGATTAATTCAATATCTGGGAATTACTTATTGTGATTGAAAATGAAATTTTGTTATTGAAATGTTTATATTTTCAATATTTTATGTGTAATGATGGTACTTGGACATTTTACGGGTGGTTACGTGATAAACCATATGACGGGTGGTGCCGTGAATACCAGGACGGGTGGTTACGTTATAACCTCCAATGCATTGGGTATGGAAGTCGGCCGTATGGATATTCCATTAAGTATGTGTGGAAGTCGGCTGTATGGCTATTCCATTAAGTATGTGTGGAAGTCGATCATATGGTTATTCCACTTAAGTATGTTTATGTCCCAAGTTACCTTTATATGTTATGTGATCTTTATATGGGTTTTATGTTAATATTTTGGTTACTGAAGGGTAAGTAATGAACTTTTATTCAGTGAAGAGTTTTTTACTACTTAGAAAAGGTGAAAAGTATTACTTTGATAAAGTATACATGGTTTATTTGTTGTTTTGAAAAACTAACAGTTTTCATTCTTTGTGTATCCCTTACTGAGCTTTTTATGCTCATCCCAAGTTTTTGAAATGATTTTCACAGGACTTAACGTGGAATAGGGTCAAGGATGGGATAAAGGGAAGGTCATGCTACCTAAAAAATGGAACTAGACATGTTTCTTTTTTGAGTTTTTATGTTATGGAAATTTAGTAGAAGTAACTACTTTGTAATCTTTTGAGATGTAATAGTTATGTCCTAATTCTCCAAAACTCTAAACCTGAAAAGATCCTCAATGTGAATTATTAATTTAATTCAATATTGAGTAATGTTTAAGGCCGGGGCCTTATAGTTGGTATCAAAGGTCGGTTTAGATAACTTTATAGGTTAGGTTATTTTTTAAGCATAAGTGACATGACCATAATGGTTAGGATTTCATAAACAGTCCTAGTTTTAGATAAAGTTAATGAGTAAGTATATCTTAGTGTTTATCTTCCTCTTTAGTACATGATGGTTTTGTTGATATACTCAAACTGACCATTTTGGTTTTAATAAATGGATGGATCTAGTAGGCACCAAGGTAACGGTGGATGTGAAGGAAACTGTGACAGTTTTCTGAGCGAGCAAATGAATGATATGGAAGCTGCAATGATAACTCTTGTGTTTATCCTCAACCAACTATCTGGAGTCATGATTGACCACCTAAACCTTGTTTATTTCTATAAGGCATCATATATGCGAGAAACAAATCCCTACGGAACTACAGGTAATAATCATAAAGGTAAGTGTGTTCAAAAACCTATGTGTCATAGATGTGGAATGAAACACCTAGGAAAATGTTTCAAAGGGACAAAAATATTCTATAGTTGTGGAAATGAAGGTCATAAAGCAAGAACCTGCCATGGAAAAAGGAAGCATCCAGTTGACTCGAGGAAAGGGAAAGAAGTTCTTTCTGAGGGATCAACTGAATGTTTTAAATGTGGTGTGCATGGTCATTATGCAAACACATTTCCTATGAAGAAGTTTCATGAATGGGATCACCAAGATCATACAAATACTCATTTACCAATACCTAATGCCATTCCGATTGGGGATGAAGAAACCGACAATGACCAATCAAAGGTATGGATTATTTCCTAACTTTTGTTTTCTATTTTGGAATCTTAGGATATGATTCATGATTTTGTATGTTGGAAATAAGTATTTCAGAATAAGTTGGAAAGGAATGGTTAATGGATCATGAAGAATGTTGAATGAATAAGAAGTCAACATATAAGGGCTTCAAGAGTTATGGTGAAATTCTTAAGAGTATTAAGTGTCTTTTGATGATGGGATACATTAGAAGACTTTTTATAGAATGTGTAACACTGATGTTTGATATATGAAAATTTTTATTCAAAGAATATTAATCTCTTATTTTGTGGACATAGTTATAAAGAACCATTTGGGTTTATATGATCCTTACTTTTAAGGTAATTATGGGTTATTATATGTTATGCTGGAAAATGAAAGGCTTGAGATAAACATGAGGTTAAAATATGTTATGATCATTTTTGATGATTTTATCTCTTTTTGGGAATAATTTGAGAATTATATAGTTTTGGAAAAAGGACAACACGCAGACCGTGTGACAACCCGTCGCGTCAAAGCTATGGGAATCGAACCCACAGCCAAAGTGCAACTGGTATTTATCGCCTACCACTAGACTACGTGAAGTCCCTGGTTAGTTTGACTGATTATTTTTAGTTAGATGATTTTATGAATTAATAGTAAGTTTATTTTGGGTTATATATGGATATTTATTAACCTATCATGGAGGGTATGTGATTAGGTTAATTACTTTTAAATACGATACATTAAGAGCAACTGATGTTGTTTGGAGATAAATGTTACGATTTAACTTGGAAGACTATGTGACTAAATCCTTCAAATATTTGGGTTTCAATATTAGTTTGGTTTACATTGAAGAATTTTATGGACAATTTGTTTATCGAATAGTCCTCGTTGGACATTGGGTTTTGTTGGACAAATTTTGGAGATTAAGAAAAGATTTTCTTTTTAAAGGGTTATCCTTTTCTGGATTATCTGATCTTGTAATAACCTTTTTGGTTTTGGTTTTGTTTAAAGCCTAAAGACATGGGAATTATATAGTTCTCTTTGGTGGATTAGGTGATTCTCTAGAAGTTGATTATTGTACTCTTAATGCAAACAAGTCTTCCTAAATACTCGTCTTTTGGAAGAAATATGAGTTTGATTAAGGAATCTAGGAGAAGTTGAATGTAAACATGATAAGTGATTATGTTTCCTTATGAATAAATTCCTCAATAAAAAGTAACTTAAAACAAAAATGTTGTATATTAACTTTTCCTAATGGGGAATCGAATACCGTATAACCCATCACAAGTTTGTGATTTTCTTATGGTTGACTTTCTCCTAGACATGTTTACTATCACTCTCAATCAGAACATGACCCTTTGTTTTTTTTCTTCCATATCCATATTTTTCTACTTGGAATCATAGTATGGGTTAACTCGGGTGACCTCTGTACTTCTCTCCCTTTATTTTAAAGTGATTGTTTTACCGACTCTTGTTCCGATGTGGGACTTTCAAGGATGTTTCCGAGCGCAATTTTAAATTTGCGAGGATGCAATTCCCAAAAGGGGGGAAGGATGTAACACCCCAGGTAAATAAAGAGTATGAAATTTTCACATTTATCCATATTTGTGAATAAAATATTAATATGACTTTAAAGGGGACGCTATGCTCGATGGCGTACCCAACACGCAACAACGAGTTTCTTGGGAATCTTACGTTTCACTCTAATAATAAAATAATATTATTTTAAATAGTATTTAACGCCTAGCCGTTGTAATGGTGTGAATGAACAGAACTAACTTAAAAAATGATTATATATGTTTGTCAAATATTTTTACTTTTTACAATAAATGTTAGAGGATTAAAAATGCAAATGAATCCAATTTTAAGCGTAAACATTCTAATATTATTTAAAAGGTAGATTAACAACCTTTTGATGGAGAACCTCTTTTAAATCCACTTTTTGACAATTTTATGTGTTATCTTTGATAAAATAAAATTCTTCTTTAGAATCGGGACATCAAAATTTACTTTGTGTAAATTTTTGGTATTTTTCTGAAAAAGTTCAATTTTTAATGAATGGTGAAAAATGTTGTATTTTAATTCAAAACCCATTTTAATATAATTTATTTATATGATTCTATTATCTTTTGAATTGGTTTTAATGTGAAATTAGAATATATTTTTACCATTTAATCCAATAGTGGTCATTGGAATTAATTTCACTTTGAAATCAGACTTAAACTAGTGTCAATCTTTTGATACATTTTGTTTCATAAATACATGCTTTTTGTTTTGACAGTGGGAATTAATTATTAAATTAATTAATGCAACTTATATGTTCTGAATTTCGTAAAATAGACATCATTTTTGAATTCGGAATATCAAATATAGCTTAGGGTGAACTTTTGGTAATTTTCTGAAAAACTTCAATATTTGATGAATAGTGATACCACTAAGTGGTACTTATAAAAACTGATTTTTCCGTTTAAATGAAATTTTGCCATCATTGTTTTTTGAATTTAAAAAATCCGACATACATGGCTATCATTAAGAAGTAAAATGTGGTTCAATGGGATTAAAATAATTTTTTGGTGAATAGTAACCTATTAAGTTTTTAATCGCTATTAAAGGTAATTAGTGCAGTTTAAGGTAAGAATAATGTTTTAATAAAATTAAATGTCTTAGACACAAGTAATACCCTCATTTTATGTGTCATGGCCGACCAAGAAAATCCATGGGTCAACTTGGGGACCCCATGGAGCCACTTTGGTTGGTAAATGACATAAATATCTTTTTATTTAATGTTAAAGTAAAAATGACTCAAACATGAGATGTTTTACAAAAACAATTTTTACATGGGGTTATACAAGTAAGATATTTGACTATAAATAATCAATGGAAATATAAAATTATTTCCTACATCATAGTATTTTTTTATAATTTTTATACATTAAATAAATTAAATTATTTATGACATCATGATGATGTAGCGATGACCTCATTATTTAATGATTTAAATAAAATGGAAAGATAATGTAAAATCTAAGACCTACACATGTCCAAAAACTATTAAATGGGTTTATTTCGAACCCTTATCACCTTATCCTCAAATTATATCAATGTGGGACCTTTTAAATCCGAAAACCATTTTCAAATAATGTAACATTTCTTTACTTTCCAAGAGTGCCCCTCCTCTCCTCTTATAAAAGGCCCCCACCTCTACCTCCATAACCACACTTCCAAAGCATTTGGCTTGGCCAAACCCTACCCATTTTGTCTCTCCACATACCTATATAACTCTTTGAAGCCTCAATTTTGGCAGAAGTCTTCCCAAGGAAGCCTTTGAGCTCAAACCAAAGGGAGTTACCCGATTTTAAGGTAATGTATTCACTTGTGTCCTTTTGTTTTATTTTGCTTCTCCAACCCCCTAAACTATTTTTAATCATTTCTTTTGTAACAAATCCAGTATCTTCAATATACTAGTATGTTGTTATAAGAATTATTATAGCTTCACTTACACACACCTTCATCTAATGATTAAAGAACATACTGTTTCTGTGGTTGGCGATTTTCTGCCTCACGAAATGATGATTGTTCAATATTCTTTTAACACCTTTAAAGGTGGACATTATGATGTCACTGTATTTTATATATGATATATATGGTATTTATGTTTACTATATTCTTCTGTATTTTATATTTAAACCATACTTTTATTCTTTTCATGTTGTGTAAATGCGATAATTTTCTATGAGGAAGTGTGGACTACCGCCCCCTCAAGTGATGTGACTCGTACATGCAATACATGGAACGTATAAATAATTAAATTAATGATCATATGTGACCTATATAACATATATATTATACTGGAATTATAATATATATATATATCATTCATTTTTAATTCCGTTAATATGACATAGAAATGAAAGTAGCGTTCATGCGTACGTACCGCTTACCGTCTCCATGAACGGTGCATTTCATTTCTTATCCCCAAATGTAATGTACTATTATAAGTACATATATATAATGGATATATATAATGTATGTTACATCTAAATGATTAATATAATTCTGTAATTAAAATATACATACCTCTCATTTAGTTTTAATTCAATTAATATGACATAGAAATGAAAGTAGCGTTCATGTGTACGTACGACTTACCGTCACCATGAACGGTGGATTTCATTTCTTACATCTAAATGATTATGTGATATTATAAATACATGTATATGATAGATATATATGATATATATGATATCAAAATCAGGAATTTCATTCTGGATATAAATAACCTTTGACCACACGAACAACATGTAATTGTAAGAAGTCCACTTTTGACTTAAGAACCAAATATCGACAAAACAAACATTATTAACTTAAATGGTTACATAATGTTTATAAAATGTCAATAATTGATATAAAAGGAATAATGAACTTGAAAAAGGTTCTTAACCAAGTATAAATTAACTCAAGTTTATTATTCAGGACGTTAAAGAATGACCGAGTCAAGTCGGACCCAAGGTAAGGGATCCTACTCCTCTCTTGTTTAAGTACTCTCTTTTATGTCATTCCTTTTAAAGCTCATCTTTCTTGTGATTGGGATGTTATTTTATATTACTCTTACTGTAATTTTTATGTTCATATGATGAGATACCCTATTCTCTCTCATCAATCCATTTGGGAAGTTTTGAGTGGCGCCGTTAGGCTGCCGAATTTTCGAAAGATATCCAACCTCTCTCTTTCTTTTTAAGTACACT
The DNA here is from genome assembly GCA_963277665.1 of Viscum album. Taxonomy (NCBI): domain Eukaryota; kingdom Viridiplantae; phylum Streptophyta; class Magnoliopsida; order Santalales; family Viscaceae; genus Viscum; species Viscum album. The sequence continues at coordinate 94,509 of CAUJRU010000123.1, forward strand.
CCTTTATGTCACTTCTTTTAAGATCCTCTTTGTTATGTTGGGGGATGTTCTTTTATATTCCTATTTCTGTAAACTTTATGTTAATATGATGAGATACCCTATTTGATCTCATCAATCCATTTTTGTGGCGCCGTTAGGCTGCCGAGTTTTCGTAAGGGATTTTTCATCTCTCTCTTATTCCCATGAGATTTATGCTACATTTACCACAATTTACATTGAGTGGTGTATGTACTGCACATTATTTTACTCATTGTGTAATATAATTTCATTTATGAGTATTTACATCAATGTTGTATTGTCCTTCTTTCACGGGGTGTATGTTTCGAAAGTTACCCAAGTCGGTAAGGGAACCTTTCACCCTCCTCTTTTTAAAAGACTTTTTTTGTTATATATTTTAATTCACACACTATTATGTTGGGATATGTTCTTATATATCCTTATTGATGTAAATATTATGTCCAAGTGATGAGATACCCTTTTCATCTCTCATGAACTCATTTTCTGAATTTTGATGTGACGCCATTAGGCTGTAGAATTTTACCAAGGGAACTTTTTAACCCAATTTCGATTTCTTTGGGTTCAACATGTAGTTATTGAATATGTCATCCTTTGAATATGTGTGAATGAACTTTTATTGTTTTACACTTAATATACAGTTATATTGGGTGTATTTATATTTTTCACACATAATTTTGAGATTGATTTCTCCTTAATTTAAGGATACCTTCTTTATAATAGATTTCATCTCATTTTACATTTCTTTTGAGAATTCATTGTTGTTATGCACCAATTCACTCTTATATGGTGTGTATACTGTCCTTTGAAATATTATATCATGAATCCATTTATTATCATGATATTATAAAGTTCGTATTAAATGTTATTCCGCTATTATTTGTATTCAAGAGTCTCTCATTTTGTTAAAAACTATTTAACAAAAATATTGTTTTAAATGATTTAATGATTTATTATTCTAAATATTTATCTTTAATGTCCATGTTTTCGAAATGGTTTTCAGTATTTATTTATATGGACATTAATGTTTGAAAATTATAATTCCATTAAAAGCTTCAAAGTGGTATGAGACACTTTGATTCAAAAATCTCTTTTAAATGGTTTTAGAAAATGGATTGATTAATTGAATATCTGGGAATTACTTATTGTGATTGCAAATGAAATGTTGTTATTGAAATGTTTATATTTTCAATATTTTATGTGTAATGATGGTACCTGGACATTTTACGGGTGGTTAGGTGATAAACCATATGATGGGTGGTGCCGTGAAAACCAGGACAGGTGGTTACGTTATAACCTCCAATGCATTGGGTATGGAAGTAGGCCATATGGCTATTCTATTAAGTATGTGTGGAAGTCGGCCATATACATATTCCATTAAGTATGTGTGGAAGTCGACCATATGGTTATTCCACTTCAGTATGTTTATGTCCCAAGTTACCTTTATATGTTATGTGATCTTTATATGGGTTTTATGGTAATATTTTGGTTACTGAAGGGTAAGTAATGAACTTTTATTCAGTGAAGAGTTTTTTACTACTTCGAAAAGGTGAAAAGTATTACATTGATAAATTATACATGGTTTACTTGTTGTTTTGAAAAACTAATAGTTTTTATTCTTTGTGTATCCCTTACTGAGTTTTTTATGCTCATCCCAAGTTTTTGAAATGTTTTTCACAGGACTTAACGTGGAATAGGGTCAAGGATGGGATCAAGGGAAGGTCATGCTACCTAAAACATGGAACTAGACATGTTTCTTTTTAAGAGTTTTTATTTTATGGAAATTCAGTAGAAGTGACTACTTTGTAATCTTTTGAGATGTAATAGTTATTTCCTAATTCTCTAAAACTCTAAACCTGAAAAGATCCTCAATGTGAATTATTCATTTAATTCAATATTAAGTAAGGTTTAAGGCTGAGGCCTTATACTTTGAGTAGAGACGCTGAGGGGTGGTCATGATATCTCACTAATGAGATCTCCTTATAGTTTGCATAAGGGTCAAACCCTTACGGTTCATCCAAGTTGCAATGTCATGACTGCTTACAGATCCAAACCCATGGCTCATAAATTGGACTAAATTTACATGGCATGAGTGAAATGGAATCTAGATATATACCATTTACATAATTTCTATATTAAATTCCATGGAATTCATTATTATAGTGATTGGATGTGAGTATGGGTGAACCCAGGGTTATGAAGAGTATCCCTCTATGGTGATGTACCTTACTGAGTAAAATTTACAGCATTGTCCAAAGAAGGTATTTTAAGATTGGGATTATGGACCCAGAGATAAAATTAATGGGAAATGCATTGAGTATTATGACATCCATATAAATTCCGTTGGACCTGATTTATGTGTAATCAATATTATGGACCCCAGGATCGGCTGTTGTTGATTTATGTAATTTCATTCACCTTAATCATGTATATTAATATTTATGTGTATATATATATATTTATGGGAATATATGTTTATATGTATATAAACATAAATATTAATGATGTCACATTACCTAGTTGACCAGGATCACAGACCAGGGACCGACTGTGGTTTCACATTATTTATTTCTTTTACATTTTCAATTCTGTCTCTGCTAGGCTAAGCATGTTACACGAGCAACCACTAATGAAAAAAGATTTATAGGTTTATCATTAAGGTGGCCTAATAAAATTAAATCCTCACCCCATTACATGACCCTCAGTGTGCAATCATACCTTATGTTTTCATTTTGAGGTTGAGTATGAATTGCATCGTAGATAGGATTGAGGACCAGAGTTTCATGATTGAGAAGAGTAACTTGTGTGGATTTATTATGATTAGGTTCATGAAGTTCTATATCGTCAGGGAGAACCGAGTATGTGGTTGGAATCAGAGATAGTAGTTGGGACATATACTTTTATTTTCAGTTTCCTTTATGTACACTTATATCTATGGTTGGATTAGGGGAGATCTTTGTAGTATGTATGACATGACTAATCAGCCTTTTACAAAATCTTTTTTATTATTACAGCATGGTCTATTTATATTTATTTACTACTTCCACACTCTATTTATATACTAATTTGGTTAATATCTGGTTATTTCTACTGTGTTAATTTGATACGAGGGTATAATATCCCCGTTATGCCACCTTTAGGCCCTCAATGACGGTCGGTAGTCTCTAGCATATGAGGCGTGTTTGAGGCCTCATAATGATCTGACATGTAGCACCAGTTTAGTGGCATCAGGATTGGGACGTTACATAGATAATAAATCATTTTTTATGAATATTCATTTCATTACATGAACACATGCCCAAGGACTATAATAGTTTTGTATATTTGGAAACATGGAAAGAAAAACAACTGGTGAATAGGTAAACTACATTACCCCCCCTATGTTCTTCACAACCCTTTTTAGAAATATATTACATGATACTTTTCTTTATAACCTGGGGATGGTAACCTAAGAAAGGGAGATCTCATATTCTTATTAAATGTAAACAAGGGAGATAAGTAATCATAACATGATTATAAGGGTATGTTAAATGGAACCTAACATTTTAAAAGAATAATCTGCATATAAAAGACCATAATCTTGAATCATGGTATAAATATTGGCACTTCATAATATATGAATCATAAATAAATTATATAACATTATCCTTGGGAGAATAACATTGGCATAAGACATGGAATTTGTGGCATACACAGAATATTAGAAAATAATTTTTGATTTAGTCAAGGATCGCTACCAAGGCTATCATATTGGAGTGGGTTTACTCCCTAAACCATGATAGTAGTCATGGTTCACTCCCAAGACCATCATAGAGGTCAAATTACCTTACTGAGTTGGGCTCACTCTCCATTCCAGTCTTGTATATCTAATGAGATATAAATCATTACCCAATGGATTATAGGGAGATATAGGACCCACCTATTACATAATGAAATCATACATATGTGTGCCACAAGATAATAAAATATTCATCATATGATAATCCATGAAATGAAATGGGTTTTATATAATTTTCATCATGTAATAACCTATAAAAAATATATAGGTTTCATAATCATTTCACCATTTCATCGTAGAAAATACCATGAAAAGAAGTGGGTTTAATATGAATCATATCATTGTATAACACATGAAAGGGAGATGGGTTTCATAAATATCATTACACCATAAACATAGACCATTAATAGAAAGAATATTAATGGTATCCTTGGATCATATCCCTATTAAGGCATAGGAAACTTCAACAAATATCATTTAGATAAAAAATTATTCTGAATGATCATTTGAAATATTTCTTGGGGAAAATATCCTTTCCACTTCAGAATTTTGTTTAAAACTTATATCATTTCAAAAAATTTATTTCAAAATAACCTTGAAAACATATAAAGGAAGCCTCAAATAAAATTACGGGAAGTTTTTTTATCGAACACGCATTAAAACAAATATTCCATTCACATTACTAGTAAAATCCAAACATGAATTTTTTTGAAGATGACATGAGGATTTCATTTATTTTTTAAAAAAATTTAAAACATGGGTAAAATATATTTTAATAAAATTGAAGAATATAAAAAAAAATTTGAATTTTTTTTAGAAAACATTGTTTAGGAAGAAAATGTATTTCTGGCCAAAGAGAGAAATAAAGTCATATTTTTTAAAAAATAAATTATCAATTATTTTATGAAGAAACGAGTTAAAAAATGGAACTATTACTTTAAAGTATCTTGAAAACCATATTAGAAGAAAATTAATTCGTTTCTTGTGATATGGATCATAATATTTTACCAATAGTAATATATTCATAAAAATCCCGATAAAAGAGGAGATTGTAAGATAACATCTTTACTATTTTGGTAAATTTCAATCATAATACCCATGAACGATTAAATTAAAATGGAACTTAAAATATCATGAAGATAAATAATTTAAAGATATTACTTGTCAAAGTTTCTTTATATACACCTCATGAAATAATATAGGTTTATAACATAACATACTTCTCAAAGAAAGAAAATTGAGAGAGAAATCCTTCACCTTAAGCCTTGAATTCTATATTACACATTCAAAACAATTGTATAATAAATATAAGTTTAATATAAATCAATCTCATGAACCATATTCATATATATAGAAAAAAATATACTTTTATGAATACCTTATATTACTCATTTTTTATCAATTTCATGTTAAAGTTGCGTTTTGAGCAATAACTGCTTTGTTTTCCATATAAGTTTTGATTTGTTATTTTTTGGTCCTATTAATTTTATCATGGTTTAATAATATCCAAAATATTAAGCATGATATAAATATCACATATATTCAGTGTATATTTATTTATAATAATCCATTTTATTTTTAGATAGATAATGGAATGTACTATTCATGGAGACGGTAGACCGTTCACACACATGAAATTTATTTTTATTTTTTGGTCAGATTGAAAGAAAAAAAGTAAATGATATTTTATAATTATAGAATAATTTTTATGTCATATAAATCTCCTTTTTTTAAACTCTTCCTTAATACATTCCATGTAAATCATAAATGAATAAAATCACTTCGGGAGGTGATAGGTTGCCATATACACCAACGACATTATTATATTCCCATGAAATGAATATTATGAAGGAATGTGTGATATAGTAATTATTGAATTATTATAACATCATTAATATCATATAAAATAATAAATTTATAATTATTTTCAACCTTTATAGGTGGTGATGGAAAAAACGAATGACATCTATTTGTGAGGTGGTCTTCTGCCGTACACACAAATGATGATTTCACAACCCATTTTAAAGAAGTGGAGATGATAGTAGGTAATTCCCTTGACATGACAACTTCTAATTATATCTATGATATTGAGGTTATTATGCCATAATGGTATAATAATAATTGAATGATGCAGATGAATAAACAAAAAACTAACAGTTGTTGATGAACGTTACCTCTTCTTTCGGTATCCTCTATAGGTTTATACCAAAATCTATCCCTGGTTGGATTTAAATAAAAAATAAGGCTTCTAGGATTATATAAGGGATTTTTGGAAGTTATTTGGGTATTTATTGTCAAAATAAATATGTTTTTAAGGTGTTAACAAGAGAGGATACTGGGTGGCCTTTTATAAGCAAGGTGAGTGACCAAATTATAATTTTTTTAAAAGAAAAGTGTACCCACGTTTTTCACATGAAAAAAGTATCAAAAATGGATCAAGTTAAAAAAAGTAATTATAAGGTTAAAATATGTCCATAAAATATATTTTAGATACTTTTATAGGTAAATTTTACCCTTATCATTTTAGTTTAACACTCGGTAAACCCAGTTTTTCTTTAATCGCGTTAAATGATTATTACTTTTATAATAATTCATTTTGGTCAAAAATTAAGTTGAAATTATTTGATAATATAAATTATTATTATTTAAAATATGTAATAAATTTTTTAAAATTCAATTCATATAATTAGAAAATATTAATTTAAAATTAATCTTGCAGACGGGACGAGAAAGTGAGTTTTAAAAGAGAAAATGTTCAAAAGTTTGAAAAGTTTTTATACAAAAATTCAATATAAAACAGATTAAAAGACCTAATTTGTTTTAATAGATTTATAATTTAACCAATATTACATTAAATATAGTTTAAAATATAATAAATCTTTATAAATAATTTAATCTAAAATGCATTGTTCAATTAAAATCTTTTATTTTTCACTATTCATCAAATAATAGAACATTTTAGAAAAATACCAAAAATTCTCCCTAAGATAATTTTAATATTATGATTTGAAAAATAATGTTTATTATATAAAATTATCCTTATAAAAGTGTGGGAAATTTATTTTATTAATGTTCACTGTGATAAGTAAAAATATTTTTTTGAGAAAATAGTTTTTTTGAGACAAATAAAGGCTTTACTAAAAATTATGTACTTTTTATAAATATGATTCATTTATATAAATCCATTATACATAATATTTAAAAAGTAGTTATCACTATTAATATTTCTAGTTTTAACAACTAGATTACAGTGGTCGTGTTTATGTAACTATATTAATAATTTATCATGGTTTTGTTAATACTTTGTATCATGTGTAACACAAGATAAACTAGTGTTGCATGTAACATAAGCTTAACATTGTTTTTTAGGTTATAAAAGTTAACTTTGCATTGAATGTAATTAAAGTTATAAAATTAAATTAATTTATTTTAAATACATAATTCATAAAAACTATGGGTGTTCCATTCTACCCTCCTTAAAATGAATTTGACACAAAAAATTCATCACTGTGATACATACAAGACGAGGATACATCTACATCATCATATCATATTGTTCCTATGTAGCTTCCTCAAACTAGTGGTTTCACCAAAAAAAATTGACCATGTGAGAAGTTTTTTTTGCAGAGATTCCTCTATATGATTCAGAATATCCACTTATATGAAATATATTACTATAGTGGTATGAAATTTGAGTTAAGCACATGTGAAGGTCCAAGTATGTAATTCCGTAGGATAGATACATGGATTACATCATGGAATTGAGAGAGGTTCAGTTTAATCTCAATGTAATACCCTATCATCCTAATATGATCAATAAATTCAAGGGGACTGATATATCTAGGTCTTAGTTTCCCTTTATTTTCAAATATCATAACCTTCTTCCATGGTGAAGTTATTAGTAACATCTTGTCACCAACTTAAAATTATAGATCACACCAATGATTATTTGAATAACTTTTATACTGACTTTGACCTACCTTTATGTGTATCTAAATGGATCTAACCTTCTCTACCATATCTACACCTATCTCAAGTACCAAAATATTTCATTATCTAACTTTATTCTATCATGTTGGAGCTCTATATTTTTTATCCATATAAGGATTTATAAGATCTATCTGAATTCTTGAGTGAAGTATATTTTTGTAGGAAAACTAAATTCGAAAGAAGGTTTTGATCCCAACCACCTTATAAATATAAATAACAAGATCTCAACATACCCTCTAGGTTCTGAATTGTTCTTTTTGACTAACTATTTGTTTTAGGATGACATGCATTGCTAAAAATCAACTTCATATATTGAGATTGCTCATGACTTCACCCGAACATTAAGGTAAACCTTGGATCCTAATAAAACAAAATGGAACGTGGTACTCCGTGAAACATAACCACTTCCTTAATGTATAACTTAACAAGATGAGCTAGAGATATGTATTATTTGATAATGATGAAGTGTGATGAATTAGTAAGGTGATCAACTACAACCCATATAACAATATGCTCTTTAGACATTTTGGGGTGTCCAATGACAAAATACAAGGTATTTTGTTCACATTTCTATTATTGTATGGATAATGGATGTAACATCCCATTATAATTTTTTATTTTATCCTCAAATTCTTTATATACCAAGAACCAAGATACAAACTCTGTGATATCTATCTTCATTCCATCCGAACAGAAGCATTATTTCAAATATATATACATCTTCATATATCCATGATGAATAGAGAATGAAGAAATATGAGCTTCCTATAACAACTCCTTAAATATTATTTGTTTGGAACACATACACGGTTCATGAACCTTATTATCCCATCTCGATCAACTTTAAACCCGGGAATATTTCTAACATTATTTTTCTACTATATATCTTATTTCTACGAGTTTTTTAATATTTACTTGGATGGATTGTTGTATATTAAATTGATCTAGATAATATTTTCCATTAACATTAGGATCTCAGATACATCCTATGAAAATCTAGAAATATTGGATCTTTTGTAATCCACATCATGGTTAAGATAACATGATCCTTTAAACTCAAATCATAGACCACCTTGACCAATTTCCTAGGGCGATAATGTATTGAGAAATCATAATATTTAATTAGCTCTAATAATATTCTCTGGTTCATGTTCAACTCCTTATGTGTGAATGTATAATTTAATTTTTTTTATCATTATATATATCAAACTTTTTTACATAATGATAATGCCTCTTTATCTTTAATGAAAAAACTACCACACATAACTCCAAATCATGTGTTGGGTAATATTTCTCATGAATATTAAATTATATTGAGGCATAAGGTACAACCATGTAATTATACATAAGAAAACATCCAAATAACTTCTTGGATACATAACTATAAATTGCAAACCCTTATACACTATAGGTTAATGTATTAATAAGTGTCCTAACTAAAATCCTCTCCAGTTGATTGAAAGTTTCCTCACATTCATCTATCTAGAGGAACTTGGATCCCTTCTATGTTAACCTGCTGAGTGGATTATATAGTCATGAGAAATTATCTATAAACCATTGATAATATATAGATAAAATAATAAATCTATAGATTTTAGTCATAGTTGGTTTTCTGGGCTAACATTCAATAGCCTCTATATTTGATGGATGTACTGATATACCCTCTCTTGAGATTATATTACCGAAAAATGAAAACTATTATTCCAAAATTTAATTTTTTTAATTTTTCGTATAGTTTTTTTTATATTTAGGGGCTTTAGTAAAATTACCAAGTGGTATTTTGGATCTTCCATTATATTTCAATAGGTAAGAATATAATCTATAAAAACCAACAAAACTAAACAAGGCTACAACTAAAGTCTCTATTAATTAAATCCATGAAGAGAGAATGAGAATTATTAAGACTACATAAAATTATTATATATTTATAACTTTTATGGAATTCATTCTTGGTTATATCTTACTTCTTAACCCTCAATCGATGTTATCCAAAATGAAAGTCAATTTTGGAAAATTATTGATCTCCGTGTTGTTGATCAAATAAGTCGTAGATATGTGGAAGGTGATACATGTTCTTAGTTGTGATATTATTTAAATTCTGATAATCAATACAGAGTCACATTGGTCCATCTTTTATTTTATGAAAATGAAAAGGTGCACCCCTTGGTGACATACATGGCCGAATGGATCCCTTGTCAATGTTTTCCTGGAGTTTCTTTATTAATTCCTACAACTCAATTAGAGGCATTATATAGGGAATTATTTCAATTGTCATGGAACTAGGTATGAGATATATTGAGAACTCAACTTTACATTTTTTTGGAAGGCTATGAAACTCTTATTAAAATACATCAATAAATTCTGGCACAACATGCATAACATAGATATTAATTTTCTACCCAACCATTTGAGATAAACACCCCTTTTGAGTGGTAATGATAAAACATAAGGTGGATGTGATCTATATTGTATGTTCATACTTATCATCACATTGATATAAGATCATTGGATGGTTTAGAATATAAAATGTAACTTCCCTTCCTCTGTAATTTATGTGGGATTTATACACATAAATTCAATCCATTCCTGATATTTCATCAAATTAAACCAATATAAGAATGACACAATTTTCAGTAATATCCTTTACACAATCATCAACTAAGGATGAATCATATACTTGGGATGAAATCATCTAACCGTTAAGGTTTTTCACTAATAAATACACATCTAATCGTTTTTTTGGAATCTTGATACACTTATCAAATTATTCAGACATGATAGAATAGGTATATCCAAAGTCAAATAAAAAATTATCAATTATAGAGTGGATGGTAATTTTACCTTTCAAAACATCATTATCATACCCCTCATCAGAAATAGTGATCACATGAGATTTTACATTTTCCCTTGACTTAAGAGGATTCTGACATTGATCATCATCATTAAACATCATATTTGGTAACTGATTAATATAGTGCATGTACTCCTTATATTTGAAACACTTGAGTGTGGGTGGTGCCTTCTATGAACCTTTCTATCTATTCACATTTTTATCTAATTTATTACCATCACTTCGATAACCAATTTCTCAATGACCTTCCCTTCTATGCTTAAAACATGTTCTAGTACGATTAAAAAAATTTCCTCTATGTTTCTTCTAACACATTCATCATAAAGTAAATATTATATTCTTCTGAACTTGGTTTTTATATTTTCCTATGAATTCCATTTTTCTCTTCTTACCAAAACCATGAGATTTATATGTAACTCTAACCTCCATTTCCTCATTTAAATCACATAGAAAAATATATTCATAGCTACTCAATTCACTTATATATAACTCCCTTCAAGGAATTTTTTTATATATTGAAAAATCTATCAACTTTACTTTTAGGATGGTTGGTTATACTAGAATAATAACTCACAAGTCTTGAAATGTTTTCCTCATAGACCAATGGATTCATCATCCATATGCTTTATCTCAAGGAACACCTTCTCAGTATTCATATGGATAATACAAGGAATGTACTTACTAAAAATAAGTTATTAAACTCATCCTAGTCAATATAGACAATTTATCCAATTTCCTATTATTCTTGATTATATTCCACCATTGATATACTTCACATTCAAAATGGTATATAGTTAAAATAATATATCATGTTCTGAACACTAGAGAATGAAAAATACCTTTTTAGCGGTACTAATCCATTACTCAACAACTAGTAGATCTATAATTCCTCTAATGGAATGTGGAAATTACTTCATAAATGACTGAATAGAATATTGTTCCCTCATTTATTGGAAGTAAAATATGATTCATATCTTGAGAAATTTGTGTGATAATGTCAATAATAATTTTTATTCTATCTAAGATAACATTTTGATGCTCAAGATGATAATCATTACATCATCTATCTCACTCGACAATAACATGGTTTCTTCAGGTTCCAACCAGTAACTAAAACCAAAAAGTATAGTGTAAGAAGAAATACTCATGATGTGAAACCACATAATCATGAAGAAACAATTATATGAATTATAAATCACGACACATTATTCTTTGATCTGTGATACGTTAGGTTTATCATAGGTTATTCACACTCATATTCTCTTTAAATCTTTCAAGATGGTTACTAAAGTGTTTGTGAATTTACAAATCATATCTCCGAGGAGTGTCTAACCAGGTGTGTAGAAAGGTCTATTTTTCGTGCACTAAGTGATGATTGAGTCAAAATCAATGCACCCTTTTTGGTGTTATTAACCCTAGGTACCTCTGTTATAAATCCACATCTACATGTAGTATTTAGACAAGGATGTAATTTATTCGAAACCACTCGCTCTATCCTTTAACAAAATTTTAGGAGATTTTCTTATACTTTGACTCATCCTTAGACTCATCCTTGGAAATATCCTTAGGGATATCACTATGTTTTTCCCATCCTAGTTTCACAATTTTAACAAAACATATACAATGATACCAACTATAGTAAAACAAGATTTTCATATATAGATATTACATCATTTTTATGAATATTTATTTAATTTCACATAAACACACTTGAGGGCAATAATATTTAAGTGTCTTTTGAATCTTGGAAACAAAAACAAACTAGTATACAGACAAAAAAAATCACGTATCATTGTGTTATTCATAACTAGTAGCATTTTTAGACATACCATACATAATACATTTCTTAAAAACATGGGTAAGGGAAACAAAATAAAGGGTGAGCTTAGGTGCTCAGTAAGGGTAAATATGGTAGATATATAAGAATAACATGAGAATAAGGGTTTGAGAACACAAGCATAACTATTGAAAACTATTACCCGCATATCAAAGATTGTAATATTGAATCATGGAATACATATTGGCAGTTCATAAGACATTAATCATAAAGAAATCGATGAACATGATCCATGATAGGATAATATTAACATAAGACATGGAATTTTTGACATAAAAATAAGCATAGAAAAGAATTTATATTTTAGAAAAGGATCTCTTCCATGGATATCATATTGGAATGGGTTACCCTAAACTATAATAGTAGTAAAGGTTCACTCCCAATATTATCATAGATGAAAAAGTCTCTTACTGCACTAGGTTCACTCCCTATTATAGTCATATATATCTCATGAGATATAAATATTTATCCAATGCATTGGAGGGAGATATTGTTCCCACCCGTCACATATTAAAATCATAATTATGTGTACCATAAGTTCATAAGACATTAGTAATATCATAAACCATTAAATTAATTGGGTTTCGTAAACATTTCATCATGTCATAACCTTTGGAAAATATATAAGTTTTATAATCATTTAATCATATCATCATATTATAAACAACGAAAACAGTGGGTTTCTTAAGAATCATATCATTGGATAACCCATACAAGAGAAACTAAACTCATAAAAATAATTATATTATAAAAATAATCCATTAATAGAAATAATATGAATGGTATCCTTCGATCATATCCCTATTAGGGAATAGGTAACTTCATTGGATTTTATTTTATATTGAAAATAATGTAGATTGATTATTTCAAAAATTTCTTAAGGAAAAAATAGCTTACAAATTAAAAAAATATTTTAAAAAATAATGTATTTTTAAAATTTTATTCTTTTAAAATAACCTTTAAAACTTATAAATAAATCTTTGAAGGAAATGATTGTAATTTTTGTTCATTCCTTACATGTTGAAACGGATATTCCTTTCATGTTTTTGGTAAAATCCAAATAGGAATTGTTGAAAGAAACATTTATTTTTCTTTATAAAAATTTATAAGAAATTAAAACGTGGTTAAATTTTAATTTTAAAAATCATATTATAAAAATAAAATAAATTCAAAACATTTTTAGAAAAATTTATTTTGGCAGAAAACAGATTTCCAAACAAAGAGAAATAATGTCAGATTTTCTTTATAACATTTCCTCAACTATTTTAAATAAAAAAAGAGTAAAAATGGTATTATTACTTTAAAATATCATGAATAACTATAGTATAATAATATTAATTAGTTTCTTGTGATATTGAACATAATATTTTATTTTCATAAACAAAATCTAAAATAATCACGATAAACGATGACAATATAACATAAAATCTTTACCACTTTGGTAACATTGAATCATAAGACCCATGAAGTAATAATATTAAATGTAATAAAAATTATTATTAGGATAAATAAATTCATTATATTACATGTGAAATGAAATTTATACACAACTCATTAAAGAATATAGGTGCATAACATAAAGTACGTCTCAAAAAAGACAAATTGAGACAAAAATCCCTTACCTTAAGTATTAAATATTTCTGTACATGTTTAAACCTACTATATAATAAATATAAGTTTATTATAAAGATATTAAAGAACCATATTAATTTATATAATACTATATATTATTTTATTATGACCTTTTCTTATATGTTAATTATCAATTTCTTGTTAAAGTCACGTTTTGGGCAATATATGCTTTTATTTTTCATATATGTTTTGATTTTTCATATTTTTTTGTTAATATTAATTTCATAATGGTTCAATAATGTCCATAAAGTTAAAAATTATATAAATTTTTCATATATTCATTATAAATGTATTTAGAGTAATCCAGGATATTTATAGATAGAAAATGAAATGCACCATTCATAGAGACGGTAGGCTGTACGTACTCATAAACGATATTTCGATTTTCTTATAGGATTGAAAAAATAAAAATAAATGATATATAATCATTAAATAATAATTTTTATTTAATATATATAACATATTTTTATTCATACCATCCCTAATACATTCCATGTAAATCCTGAACGAATCACATCACTTTGTGAGGCGATAGTCTTTCGTACACAAGAACGACGTTATAATATTCCCAAAAAATGTAGAGTTTAAAGGTACATGTGACATAGTAATTAAATAATAATAAATTATATAAATAAATAATAAATATATCCTTATTTATAACCTTGATATATGGTAATGGATAAACGAATGAAAACAGTTCACTATGTGGTTGTCTCTAGTACACACAAACGATAATTTCCTAACCCATTTGATGGAAGTGGGGATAGTTATAGGTAATTCCATTAATATATAAACCTAATAGTATATAGAAGATAACTAGGTTATAATATCATTATGGTATAACTAAATTTTAATTAGGTGGAGAAAGAAACAAAACAAAAATGCTTCTTGATGAACGTTACCTCTTCATTGAGTATCCTCATTAGGTTTGTACCAAAATCCTTCTTATGTTAGATTTGTGACCAAAATTAGGATTCAAGTATGATAGGAGTGAATTTGGTAAGTTATTTGGGTATTTCATGTCTAAAAAATTGGGTTTGAAGGTGATAATAAGATGAGAGAGGGGAGGGCCTTTTATAAGTGAGGTGGGTGGCACATTTGTAGTTTTTTGAAAAGAAAAAGTGCAACCATATTTTCCACATTCCCCAAGGGTAAAAAATGGATCAAATTCTATCTTTAGACATTATAATTTCTAGATATGGACATAAAATATATTTTATAAAAATTTATAGATAAATTTAACCCTTATCTTTTTATTATAACACCTGGTAAATCCATGTTTACCTTAATTGTGGTAAATAATTTTTGATGTTTTTACATTTCATTTTGGTCAAAAATTAAGTTTATTTTTTAAGATAAAATTAATTATTATGATTAAAAAATTTTAATCAATTTTTCTAAAATCCATTCACAAATGTGTCAAAATTTAATCTAAAAATATTCCCGTAGAAGGGACGAGAAAGAGGGTTTTTAAAGAGGAAATGTTTAAAAATTTGAAATGTTTTTATATCAAATTTCTATATAAAATTGATTAATATGAAATAATTTGGATCAAAATATTTATAATTGGACTAATTTTACTTTAAAACAAATTTTAAATATAATATAAATATATAAATAATTTAAACATTAAGGTAATTTTGCATTCAAATTCATTATTTTTCACTATTCATCAAAAAAATGAAACTGTTTAGAAAAATACTAAAAAATCATCCTAAGTTAATTTTTATATGATAATTTTAAAAATAAATTTTATTTTCACAAATTAATTATTTAATAGTGTGAAAAAATAATTTTATTAAATTTCTCAAAAAGAAATAAAAAGTATATTTTTGTGAGAATAGTATTTTTGAGACATGTAAAGTCTTTACTAAAAATTTGGTACCTATATCAATATATTTCTATTATATAAAAGAATTATAATTAATATTTAAAAATTAGTTATTACTGTTCCTATTTCAATGTTTAATGTCTACGTTAAAATATTCATGTTAAAACAACTATATTAATAATATATCATGATTTTTTTAAAACTCAGTATCATTTGTAACACTAGCTATCCTAGTGTTGTGTGTAGCACAATCTTAACTTGGTGTTGAGTGTAATTGATTCTTAACTTGTTTCTTCACATAATTTATGTTATCAAAGAAATGTAATTTATTCAAAAAAATAAATTCACAAAAAATTAGGATGTTACATACACACTCCATCATTACATACAACATATTCCACGTTTTAGGACATCAATTGGAGTGAATTTTAGTTCCCTTGGAGTTGAATACACTAGTTAGAGGTTGAGCTACCTTATTTGATGTTTGTAGAGATTGATTTTATGGTGGGGATAATCATTATTGGGGAGATTTCTTATGTTTATGGATAAAACCATACATATAATCTTTAGTATGGATTGGATGTATTCAGTGTAGGATATTTTATATTTATTTAGGTGGTGTATTATATTCTACAATGGTGATGAAGAGTGTAACACAATGAATTTTTATGAATTTTTTTCTTCAATAAATTAAATTCATTTGATGGAATGAATTGCATACTATACCAAGTTATTCTTTATTTTTATAAAACATCATGTTAACCTTGTGCTATATACAATACTTACATTATATTTCAGCTTATGTTACACATAATGTTAACCTCCTTTGATAGCTTTCAATACATGCAAGACCGAGTTTTACTAAAATAAAATATACTATTAATATTATTTGGATAGTTTTCACATAGAAATTGGAAAAGTGAGTATGAATAGGATGATCTGAATTATGAAAACATTATTTAAAAAATTAATTATTTGGTTAAAAATTAATTATAAATGAGAGTATGAACTTTTTTAAATTAAATAAAATCATTTTCTGAAAAACTAATTTTCTCAGTACAAACACCCTTTATTTCAAAAAATTAAACAATCTAATTTTGATGAATGATTTTAGTGAAATTAATATATTATATTTAATCAACTATTTAATATTTACATTTTTTTGAGACAAGTGATATGAATAAATCTAATTTTACGCATAAGGAGATATATTTTTAAAAAATGTAATTTTACCACCTTTTAATGGTGAACCATTTTTAAATATAAAGTGTAACAATTTTATAAATTCTATTAGAAAAAATAAACTATATTTTTTATATAATAATGTGAAATCATGTTAAGGTTATTTTTTGGTATTTTTTTTGAGAAGTTTCATTTTTTAATGAATAGTTAAAAACACTAAATTATAATTGAAGACCTAATTTTTGTTTAATTTATTTAATTAATTATATTATATTATAATTTTTTAAAAGTATAATTAGTTCAATTATAAATTAATCAATTGTATTTAGGTCATTAGAATTAATTTCACATTAAAATTGGATATAAAAACATTTCAAGCATTTGAACTTTTTACTTTAAAAACTCGTTGTTTCATCCCGTGCTTGGGATTTATTTTATATTAAATTATGATAATTATTTTACTGGAATTTTCAAAAATTGATTCCATATTTTTAATTAGAAAAATTTATAATTTCTAATAAGGTCAAATTAGTTTTTGAAAAAAAATATTAGGGAATGAAATTAAAATTAAATACATCGATTAATGTATAAATGAGTTTACTTAGTGATTAAACATTAAACTTAACGGGAAAATAAACTAAAAACTTGTACAAAACCCCTTATATGGAAATATTTTGTTCATATTCCCTATATTTTTTAAAACCCATTATTCGATGGACATGATGTGAAAGTACTTAGTCAGGATGACTGTATCACTGAGAGGCGGAGGGGTGAATCAATGACACTTTCTCTTTTCTATTTCCTTGAAAAAAACTTCGCCTCGTGTTAAAGAATTAATTTAATGTTAAAAAAATTGAACCAAACATCCAAAAAACACAAGTATTTATATGGTTCATCATTAAATAAGAATAGTGACATCCTTGGATTGGTTTGGAAATGATCTAATACCACATGATCCACTAGAAAAGAATCATTGGATTACAATGAGTAGGATATACCCTTTCACTCTTTTAGCACTATATAAATAATTCAAATAGTTTGTGTGCATCCTCTTAGCACAAATAGATTAAAAATGATTGTTTAGAAACTCATGTTACCTTTGGTTTTTTGTTTCAATTCGAAAAATGTATTCAATTGAAAAAAATTCTTCAATTTCTTACCCAGAAGATAGTAAGAACATCTTGGAATTTGTTATGAAAAACCATGTCCGATTTCCCAGTCTATTTTCCTAGTACAATTCCTATGAGTACCATTATCCCTGATATTATTATTCTCCATATGATACTTCCGGGTAAAATTATCCCCAGTACAAAAAATATAACATTGATAGAATAAAATAGAGATGAATCATCACTACTTAAATTCTCCATCTTCCTCAGTCTGGAAAACCAAGTACAAAAATCCTGATCTGATTAATCCGACATGATATGATAATCATCCAAACCAAATAGAAAATCCAAATATAGTAATCAGTTGAGTATGATAAACACTGAGAATAACGATGAACTGAATACAACATTGTGATCGGTCCTCTTCTCCTTCCCTTCAATTCTTTAAAAATTATTCATCAAAAGGGAATACATAAACTTTTTCTTATTTATAAAACATATAACATCTCTCTAATGAAAATTACATCAGTAATCATAAAAGTTAAATGTACTTTTCACCTTTTATGGGTGACCATGAAGTGGCTTCGGCATGAATCCAAAAAAATTTCCCACTTAATAAAATTTACCCTAATCTCATTTTCCCCTAAAATATTGAGTGTATTTTTACTACGTCAACTCTTATCAAAGCTTCTCGATTATTATAAAATCTTCCCTACTTATTTTTACTTCTATTTCAATTTCAAATCCAATTTAAATTCATGATTATGATTTTTGGAATCCTATTTATTCAATTAAAAGATTTATTTTAATTGAATATAAATGTATGAAGAAATAGATACCACTCTGAATGCTGAATACAATTATTATTTTGAATATCGATCTCCCATTTGACAATTCATTTTGTAATCCTCACTTTCAAACAAATTTTATTTTTTCAATTATTCTCTTGACCCAATTGGAAATATAAAAAAATTTAACGATGATACAAAGACTATTAACCCAACTAAAATACAAAACTTCTTCTTATCCCCTGATCTTAACCTAGTTGAAACCTGCAAATTAATTCAACACTTTTTGAAAGGTTAACTAAATTGGTGATCAGTTTTTGTTATAGAAATTTTCTGCGACCTCATCTCAACAACTTCCTTTATTCCCAAACTAAAGAATATATCGTGACTTTCATCATGACTTTCTTCAGGTGGCTATGGTGGTAGAGGTTTTGGGGTTCCAATTGCGAGGTCGAGTCCCTAAGCTGTCTTCTTTGTAGCATGTGTATAAATAAGACCCAACATTTAAATTCATTTAATAATAACTTCAATATATTTAGTAATCAATTAGAAAGTATCATACCTTTCTATTTATCCTAGATTATTTCTTTCCTTTACATCTTGTGTATGATTTTTTTGGGTACAATCATTCTTAGTATGATCATTCTGGGTACAATTTTCTTGAATATGATCAGGATTAGTACAATTTTTCTAGTTACGATCCCATTTAAATTAGAAACATATCTTTATTTTCTTCCACCCATATGCAATAAGTCTAGATATGATTCCTTTTAGATTAGAAACATCTCTTTCATTACTTCCACCCATATACAATTAATCTGAATAAAATTTCACTCATCTCTTTCAATCACCCTTTCTTTCATCAAGATTTAATCCTAAGTTTAAAAACTTATGATTCATGAGAATTAAAAATCTGCAAAGCATCATCACATTTTTATCATTGTCATACAGACTCTGATACTTCATTAAAAAAATCACTCCGTCCACACTAGATTCAAAGTGAATCTGAAGACTATTTACTTCTAGAAAGATGATTTCCCTTTTATTCAAGACCCAAGGTGAGTCCGATCAAAACCTTTTCTTCAAACATATTCATTTAATTACAATATATAGAGCGAGTTTGATTCTTTGGAAACATGGATCAATATGATTCTCACCAAATACAAATTGAGGTGATTTACCTTTCATCTTAAACTTCCATGAAAAAATAAAGACTTATTTAACAAATAATAATAATATTTGAAAACAACCACATTCATATTCATCTTGGTCCTAGTAATCCCTCCTATGGATTTTTTTGTCAACCAATTTTCATAAATAACTAAATTTTTTTATTCTCAATCAATGGATTACTTATCAATAATTCTAATCCTATGTGAGCTAAATCATTTTAGGAAACAATAATAATTGACAAGGAAACCATGATCTCAAAAAATAGTGATCATGAAAATATTTTTACATTTATTTCCTCAGCTCTTATTTAACTTCAAAATTTATTCATTCTCCCTAGAATATGAAACAATTTATTTTACTACAACCACTCCTACAAATAGTTTGGATCGTTCTCTCAAAAAAACAATCTGGAATTCATAGCTTACCCAAAACTCACTTTTGTTACATGAAATTGATTTATGAAACAATTATCCCCAATGATAATACAATCCAAAGTTATGATGAGAGAGGGGATATAAACATATACTTCAAATTTAAAGAGAAATAGGTTGGGAACCCATGTTCAACCTCGAATCAAATAATTATTCATTTGGTAAAGATTTTTTGAGAATGTTTGTGACTTATTCTAATGTCGGAACATACAAAATCTTCAATTAATTCTTATCCACATGTTCATTGATGAAATTATATTTGATATCAATATGTTTTGAATGAGAATTTTAATAGGATTTCTAGTGATATTGATTCTGATATGATTATCACAACCAACAATCAAGGGTAACTTCAATTCAACAATTAAATATTACAATTGAGTTTTAATCCTCATAAGATGAGTAGTGTCTTGAGTGGAAGCAACACACTCAACTTCAGCTCTACTGAGAGTTTCTGAATTCTATTTCTTTGAATGCCAACTACCTAAAGTATTTCCCAGAAATAATACTCCACCAGATGTAGATCTTATATCATCAACATTTCTTGATCAAAAAGAATCTAAATCCCCAAACAATTCCATAATGTGTGAATTGTTATACCTGATTCTAAATTTTTTTGTTCCTTTGATGTATCTAAGAATTATTTTTCTAGAAATTAAATGTTTTTCTTCTAGAGAACTTTGAAATCGTGCACATAAGGTAACAACATAAACAATGTCAGGTCTTGATGTAGTTTAATATAAAAAACATCCAATAAACACTTGAAATTATTTATGGTCAAATTAATTTCCTTATTATACTTTAAAAAACATTGTTCCCACTGATATTGGTGTGGAAGCACATTTTGAGTTTTCCTCACCAAACCTATTAAAGAAGTTCCTTACTTTATTTTTCTTGAGAAATAAAAATTCATTTCTTCCATTGATGTGTTTCTAACCCAAGAAAGTATTTTATTTCCCCCATCATGGAAATTTCAAATAAATTTATCTTTTCTTTATAAAATATTTCAAAAAATATTTCATCATTCCCAACAAAGATAATGTCATCAACATAAAAAATCACAATGAGGTAATACTCTTGAATTTATCAGATGTAGATATTTCATTCCACTTTTCCTTTCTTGAAATTCATCTTTATTAATAATGTAACCAATTTGGGATTCCATGCTATTGGAGATTGTTTTAGGACATAAAAATCCTTTTTAACATGTACACATAACTTTCATCTTTTCCAACAATAAATACAGAAGGTTGTTCAATATATACTTCCTCTTCAAGATCACTATTTAGGAATGCAACTTTAACATCCATTTGAATGATCTTGTAGAATCATTGTGTAGTAATAGAAATATTGATTTTGATTATTTCATGCCTTTCCACAAGATATAATGATTCAAAAAAGTTAATACCTCCAAATTGTTAATACCCTTCGCACACCCATATTTCTTTGTTCCTTAAATTTCACCTTCTTCATTCAGCTTGTTCAATGATTTATTTTTGTTTTCTAGATTGGTTATAAGATCCCATGTATCATTATTTTCAATTTTATTTAACTCTTCATTCATGTCTTATACCCATTCTGAATGCACACAAGATTCTTTCACATCATTCAGCTCTACATTTGAATATAAAGAAGTATGTGTAATTGCATTATTTATTCTTCTTGTTTGAACCATATGATGTCGATCAACAATTATATTCTAAGCATCCACCTACTTCCTTTTCCTTAGATGAAAATTTTGAATATCTTCCTCATCACTTGAAATAGCTGAGTTTGATTCTTCTTCTTAACTAGTAATCCAATTTTCTATATCTTTATTAGAATTGTTTTCAAAATAATATTGATCATCTTTATTATCTGTCTGAGTATGTTTATCTACCTTTTCTTTTTCAATCACATTTACATAAATTGAATAAAAAATAAAACCAAATTGTTTTTTAAAAAAATCCACATCCTCTTCCTTCTGAAGCATAGCCAAGAAAAATTTCATCTTCACCTTTATACTAAAAATTTCTATAGTTTCCACTTTTATTCATTATAATATATAGAATCCTGAAAAATCTTAAGTGTTTGAAACCCAATGTTTTTTTCATAAAACACATCGTATAGAGTCATATCTTGTCGAGGAATAAAGAAAAAATGGGTTTTCATATAAACAAAAGTACTCATGGATTTCCTCTAAAAGTAATGAGAAAGACCATGTTCAACTAACATAGTTCAAATCATTTTCACCAAAACATCTATTCATTCTTTCAGAAACCCTATTTTATTGAGGATATTATGGGTAACTATACTCAAGTCGAATTATTTTCTTATCAAGATGACCTTTGAATTCATCAATTCTGTATTTACCACCATTATATGTTCTCATCTTCTTCAATGAATACTCACATTCTTTATCAGCTTTCCTTCTAAAAGTTTTGATCATTTTCAAAGAATCTTATTTGTGTTTCATATATATAACACAATTAATGCGAGTAAAATCATCTATGAAGAAGATGAAGTATTTATCTCCATTTGTTGACAGTTTTATCATTTCACCATAGATATCAGAATGAATCAGCTCAAAGGTTTTTTTGAACTAATCCCAACATTCTTTTGTAATGAATTTGTAATAATTCCTTTCTAGAAAATAGCACAACACCAATTTTTTCTTCTTATAAAATGAGAACTATCTCATAAAATATCCCTTTTAGATAACATTCTCATGTTTCTTTGACACATGTGTCCTAGTCTTTTATTTCACAATTGATTTTCTCCCACCATACTCATGTTGGAAGAGTTTTGTATTTCAACAATCTGAAACAAATTTCCTTTTTTATGATGGCCTCTTATAATGATTTTCCATCTTCTTTCATTTTCAAAAAAAATCTATCATTTCTATAGATAAATTTTTCACCCAAATAACTCAACTATGAAAAAAGTAGTAAATTATGTTTCAGCCCATCAAAATACACATCCTTATTGGATTTCATCTTTACTTTCCCAATGTTGGATGATCCAACACCATTAGTTTTAAAGGACTAATCATTGATAAATGTCATTTTTCCTTTTATAAAATCTTTAAAAATATATAACAATTTCAAAACTCCTGTCATATTAGAATAACAGACACTATCATGTTTCTAAGTTTGTTCTCCTTTTTTAGCTTTCAATGCGTTTTCAACAACAAGATTTTTACTTCTTTGTTTAATTTCTTCATCTTTAGCTTCAGAGAATTGTTAAGGGTCTTTTTTTGTACTGGTAAAAAAACAAGAAATAATTTTAAAAGGTTCTTAGGTTGTTCAAATATTTTACAATTAGTTTCCAAAGGTTGGAAACAATTTTCAATTTTTAGTCCACCTTTCTCAGTTTTCTTCAAACCATCCTTCCCAGACTTCTTCTTTTGATGGAATTGACTCCCCCTTAACCTTTTACTTTCATAACCTATGGAATAATAGTAATGTGGTTGGTTAAAACAACACATATTTTTCGTATTTCCAAATCCACCAAAATACTAGAAATCTCCATAAAATAAATATTTTTCTCTAAAACATAAAAATTTCCAAAAATTGTGAATATGTTTCTCAGAAACCCTCTTGTATTTATTTTAAAACCCATCATCCTTTCGATTAACAATCATATTATTATTCTACTTTTTAGTATTAATGGAATCAAAAGTATTTGAAACATTTACATATCTAGATAAAACATTTTCAAACTCATTATGTTTTGTTACATCTGAATTATACATTATTTCAATATTGGATACATATATAACATTCCCATATTTATAATTTTCAAAAACAATTCCATATTCCTTTTCAACATTTGAAGATATCTTTTGTTGCTTCTTATTAGATTTATCTTTGTGATAACTTTAACTAACTTTAGAAATAATGTTTTTGAAACTTGTGTTTCTTTGTTTAGTTTTTTAAATTTTTTGTTGGACTAGTTCCAACTCTTCTTATTTTGCCTTCAGCTTTACCTCTAGATACTCATTAAGATTATTTTCTTCTTCCATGGATTTTTAAGTCATAAATCTCATTTTCTGGACTTGCATTATCATCATCAAAACATTCTTGAGCGATTTTTTAGGAACATTAATCATTCCATTTTTGTTCTTTTCAAGCCTTCTGATCTTTCTTAGACCTTCTCTTAACTCTTATTCCAGATGACGTTCATGTTGAGTTTCTTCTTCTTCAGTATTAATGATTCAAAATTATCTATCATTAACTATTGAAATAATGCTCTTTTGAAAAACAAACTCAAGTCATTTTTGGGATTCATCATCACAACCATATTATTATTTACCTTTAGATAAGAAGCTTCTTATTTTTTAATTGAATAATTTTCTATCATTCCATATAGAATAAATTTTTTTTGTCACCCTGTTTCTTCCATGATCTTCTTGGGCTTATTTATTATTCTTCATTAGCTCCTCTTTATTTAATCAAGGAAAATTGGAAACAAATTTCCCAAAAAATACACATTAAAAATATTTATAGGGAAGTTTCCTTTTGTATTTCTCTATACCTATATTCACATTTTTAGATAACAAGGATATAATATTGTCATGTTTTTTACATACATTAATTTTGGAGTCAGAATCACTAGCATCATATTCAATATAAATCTTATTTTCATTTTATTTCTTTGAATACTTGAAATACATTTACCTATCAACATTTTCCTTTATTTTCATACATTTTCCATTATCATTTCATAAGTAATGATATTTATATGAAAATCATCAAGAGATAATGTTTCAAGATCTCAATCTTCTAGTGAGGATAATTTTCCATTAATTGTTTTGGGAAGGAATATCAAAATATTTCCTACCACTATAGAATCATCTAAACTTTCACCAAGACATCTGATAGTACTCACAATTTAATTTTCCTTAGAAAAAAAAAGACACCAATAGATTCATGCTCTCCCAAATTCAAATCTTCATATTTCAATCTCCAAATTTGTAACTTTTCCTTCTTTAATTTTCTAATGCATTCTTATATGTTTTTCAATTTATCCCATATACCTTTAGATGTGGAATAAACATTAAATATTAGGAATTATGTTTCAGAATGTGATGATAATATAATATTCTTGTCCCTTCCCTTATTCCCCAGATTCTTCTTATCAACCGATGTAAAAGGATATTTAAAATAAATAGGAGGAAACCCATCTATTGTAGAATCCAGAAAATCATATCTAATAGACATAATATGGGAAGCATTATATCATTCCAGATATTATAATTCTTTCAATCTAAGACCAAAAAACTTTTAATGTTCACACAGTTCAAATTCTTTACTAAAAAAGTATAAGAAAAGGGAACCTCACTCTAATACCACTTGAATGTGACCATTCCTGATGATTGTATCACTAATATGGGAAGGGGTGAATTAGTGATATGTTTTAATTTTATGTTTCCTTGAAAAAACCTTATCCTCTAATTAAATAATGAATTACCCACTGAAAATAATTCAACCACACATCCAAAGGAACATAATTATTTACAAGGGTAAATATTCAATAAGAATAGTTACAAACATAGAACGATTTCTAAATGATCCAATACCATGAAATCCACTAAAAATAATTATTTTATAATGAGTAGGATAAATCATTTAACTCATGTAGCACCATGTAAACAATTACAATAGTGCCTGTGCACCCTCTTATAACAATAGGGTAAAATAATGATTGTGTAACAACGCATGTTACCAGTGTTTATTTTTCAATTCCAAAATATTTATTCAATTGAAAAAACATATTCAATTTTATACCCAAAAGATGGTAATAACTATTGGAATTTGTTATGAAAAACTAAGTTTGATTTTCCTAGTACTTTTTTCTCAGAACGATCCCTCCGAGTACAATTCTCCATGATACAATTCTTCTCAGTAAGATACATCTCGATACTGTTCTCCCTGGTATGAAAAATATAACTTCAATAGAATACGATAAATATGAATCAAAACCACTTCAATTATCCATCTTCTTTTGTTAGAAAAACCTAGCACATAAATACTAATCTAATTAATCTAGCCTGATATGAAAATTAACCAAACATAATTGACAAGATGAATACGGTAATCAGTTGATTTCTATAAAGACGAATTATGATGTTTAGTTTAAACCAATGTTGTGATATTTTCTCTTATCTTTCACTTTAATCTGTCAAAACTTCTCTAAAATAAGTTAACACAAAAACATATTTTACTTTCTAAAACACAGAGATTCTCTCTCATTATCAGTACATTGATCATCAGAAAAGTACAATGTACTTTTCACCTTTTATAGGTGATCCTTAATTGGCTTTAACATGAATCCAAAAAATTTCCCCGCATAATAAAATTCACCCTAATCTCAATTTCCCCTAAAATATCAGGTGTATTTAGACTTCATAAACTTTTCATGAAGCTTCTCAATTATTCTACAATCTTCCTTTCTTTTTCAGACTTATTTTTCAATTGCCAATCCGATTTCAATTTAGGAGTCTGATTTTCTGAATCTGATCTCCTCAATATGATGATTTTTATTAATTGAATATAAATGTATGAAGAAATTAATACCACTCTGATTGATGAATAAAATCATCAATTTTAATGTAACAATTCATTTAGATAATTCATTCAGAAATCATCACTTTAAAACAAATTT
Organism: Viscum album; assembly: GCA_963277665.1. Taxonomy (NCBI): domain Eukaryota; kingdom Viridiplantae; phylum Streptophyta; class Magnoliopsida; order Santalales; family Viscaceae; genus Viscum; species Viscum album. Next base: position 121,771 of record CAUJRU010000123.1, read on the forward strand.
TATTTATTAACTTCTTCTCTAAACCTATTTGAAAATATAAAAAAAATTTAACTCTGATACAAGGACTGTTTACCCAATTGAAATACAAAACTATTATTACCATCTTTTCTTGACCCAGTTGAATCCTAAAAAAGTAATTCAACCCATTCTAAATGGTTGAATATTTTGTTGAGCAGTTTTTTATATCAATTTTCCCCGACCTAATCTCATCTTAAGTAACATCCTTAATTCACTAACTTGATCAAGTATTATAACATTCTTTATTACTTTATATTTACTTGAGACCAGATTCATAATCATCAGACTCAGATTGGAAAGTATCACAACTTTCCATTCATTCTAGCTTCTATATTTCCTAAAAAACCTGAGTATTATTTTTTTGGGTATGATCATTCTAGGTACGATCATTCTGGTTACAATTATTCAAGGTTTGGTTTTCCTAAATATAACCAGCCTTAGTATGATATTTCTAGTCACAATACATTTTCAATTGGTAACATATCTTTATTTTCATCAACATAGATATGATAAATCTGGTTATGATTAATTTTTGATTAGTAATATCTCTTTCTTTTCTTCCACATGAATATAATTAATTTGAGTACGATTGTACTCATATCTTTCACACTCCCTCTATTCCATCAATCTTCCAACATATTTTTCAAAAGTTACATAGGATTTATGAGAATTAAAAATCAGTAAAGCATCATCATATTTAATTTTATCATAGTAATTAAGACTCCAATACTTCATCAAAACAATCTCTCCTTCCACACTAGATCAAAATTGAATTCGATGACTATTTAATTCCATGAAGATGTTTTTCCTTTTCTTCTTGACCCAAGGTGAGTATGATCAAAAAAATTTCTTCTAAATAACTTATTCTCATTACGATTGATATAGTGAGTCCAAATTCACAGAGAACACAAGTCTAATTCTTTTGAAACATGGATCAATATGATTCTCACCAAATACAATGTGAGTTGATTTCCATTTCCTCTTAAAATTCCTTGACAAAAAATCTTATTTAAAAAAAATAAAATATTAGAAAAAAACCACCATAATCTTCATCTTGGTCCTAATATGATATAAGGGATATCTCCCAATAGTGTTTACCGTTTTTTTATTTACAACTTTTCCCCTTAGCTCTGTTATAAAAGGCCACCATTAGTCCCCCTCTCTTTACACATCTCATGCATTTTGGATCAACGAAAAACTACCCAAATAAACTAAAAAATGACTCTTATAATACTATAAGAATAAATTCAAGTTGAAACCAAACAAATTAAGTACTTTGGTTCAAACCAAAAAGAGTTACCTGATGAAGAGGAAACGTTCTTCAATGAAGACTTTTGTACTACACACTACCACCTCGTGAAGCAGTGTGATTCATTCACACTTTTCATGGAATGTATTAAGGATGCGTTTAATAGAAAAATGTTATATATATAAAATAACATTTCTAATATAATGATAATATATATATATATATAATTTACTTATCTTTCTTTCTACATGATAAGAAAATGGAAACAACGTTTACGTGTACGTATGACCTACCATGACTATAAACAGTGTATTTCATTTCATATTTTTATCATTTAAATATTATTAGAATTACATATATATTGAATATATATGGTATTTATATCATGGATTACATTATATAAATAATTAAATCATGATCTAAGTAAGATTACCATGAATAACAAATCAAAACATGTACGAAAAACAAAGAGGTTATTACCCGAAACATAACTTTAAAATGAATTTGTTAATAAATAGGTAATATGTAGTCATATGTTATTAATATATGTAATTATATACATGAATATGGTTTTTTGATATATTTTTTAAGGTCTTAACAAGTTCAACAAGATTCAAGGCTTAAGGTTAAAGGATTTCTATTCTAACTTTTACTTCTATGATACTTATGTCATATTCTCCACTCATTTCTTTAGTGAGGTGTGTATAATTTCCTATGACATGTTATATAATGATAATAAAAGTTTCAATTGATTATATTCATTCATAGATCTCATGATTCAAAATTTACTTAGGTAGTAAGGTATTTCCATCTCACTTTTACCTTATGTGAGAAACAAGCCATATTCACCACATATTTCTTAAATATTTTTTGTAAACTTACAATGTACGTATTTAATGATTCTTATAATAATAAAAATTTAAAATTGTTTATAAATTATTAGGATATCTCTTTCATGGGTTTTATGGTTCAAATGTTACCTAATCAATAAAGAATTTCTGTCACAATTTGCCTTCTTTGAGACAAATGTTATGATATGTACCTATATTATTTCATGAGGTGTATATAAAACCCATTTTACATAAAATATAATTAATTGTTTTAATTCTTGTGATATTTTATGTTTCAATATATATTATTCCTCTGTGGATTTTATGATTCAATATTACCATACTAGTAAGATTTTATTACTACAGTATCATCATTTATTGGGATTGTATGTGATTATGCTTCTATTGATGAAATAGTATATTTAAATAATTATCATGAATTCCTTTTTACACTTATTATTCACGATATATTCATGTAAATTTACCATTATTTTTCACTCTTTGCTACTTACAATAATTATTAATATGTTTTTTATGAAAATATTACTTTACTCCTCCCTTTGGCCAGAAATATGATTTCTTTCAAAACCATTTTTTTAATAATGTTTTCAATAATGTTTTTAAATTATATTTTAATATAATTTTCAAGGAAAAGGATTTAAAATATTTTTTATATTTTAAAAAGTGTTTAAAATTATTTTCGAATCTTCCTTTAAAAAATTTGAAGGTTATTTTCAATGAAAAAGGTTTTCAAAATATCTTATAATTTAAAAATAATTTTTCAATGAGGAAATGATATACTCTATAATAAATGTTTTAAATAATTTTTAAATATTACTACATAAGTTTTTAATTCATTTTTAATGAAAATGATTTTAATTTTTTTTATGTATTAATAAATGATTTTCAGAGAAAAGTTATTTTCCTTAAGAAATGATCTATGTGATCTTTCAAAATACTTCTCCATATAAGATTAAATAATTAAATATATTTTATTATTTAATAGGGATATAATCCACGAAAACCATTATTATTCATTCTTTTAGTGGTTTATGTTTAAGATGACATGTTATTTATGAAGCCTGTTTCCCTTCTATGGGTTATACAATGATAAAACACTTATGAAACCTGCTTCCTTTCATGGGTGATTCTATGATGAAATGATTATGAAACCTATATATTTTTTATAGGTTATGATATGATGAAATTTATGTGATATCCATTTAATTTCATGGGTTCTGATATTATTTTTATGAAACCCATCTCTTTTTATGGTTCATGATATGATGAATGATTTATTATCTTATGGAACACGTATATATGATTTCACTATTTGATGGGTGTGACCTATATCTAACTCTAATGAATTGGGTAGAGATATATGTATATATATTTTGATAAACATGGATGTAATGGGGAGTGATCCCAGTTTAGTAAGAGACTTTGTTTTATATGATGGTCTTTGGAGTGAACCTTAACTACTAAGATGGTCATGGGAGTGAACTATGACTACTAAAATGGTCCTAGAAGTGAACCCTAACTAATAAGATGATTTGGGAGGGACCCTTGACTACTAAGATGGTCTGGGAATAAACCTCGACTTATAAAATGGGTTGGGGAGTGAACCATTCCACTAATATAACCTTGTTAGTGAGTCATAGATACTATTGAAATAATTTCATATGTTTATGTTTTTTTCAAAATTCCATGTTTTTTTCTTATGTTATTCTCGGATGGATTTTTCCCTTGATTCCATTATAACACATGTGTTATAAACATCCAATATTTTTTACAAGACTCTAGATTATGATCTTTGATATACAAGGTATGGTTTTCAAATTTTATGCTCATGTTATTGTACCCTTATATTAATGTCATGCTTATGTATCCCTTTATTTAACCATATTAAGAATTTAAGATCAACCTTTCTTATTTTTATTTTCTCCAAGTTATGAATAATGGTTTTATGTAGGAGTACTAAATAATAATATCTTTTTGGGAAACATTGATGATATTTCACCAAGTTAGAATAATGTGTTCCATGTTTCCAAAGACACTAAACTATTATGTTCCTCAGGCATGTAATTTTATAATGGGATGAATATTCATCGAAAATTATGTGATATTCAATTATGAGAATCCAAGATTTCTATAGATATTATGCCATGTTTGTTGGTGAGAGATACCATCAAATCGGTTTTAAGCATGTTGAGTCCCTAGTTTCCTTGATAGATGATATGATATTGATTTCAACAATGGATCAGTAGGTGGTGTTTCCCAAGGTTGTGGAAGAATACAATGATACCCTTTTAAAAGAGTTTATGGATCTACCCCCTTGTTGTGAGATCAAGTTTAATATATATTTTTGGTTGTGTTTCACTTTTATATCGATTTCCTCCTATATGACAATTCTTTTTGAGTTTTAGTATATGATGATTCAGTTCAATGATATTTTACAGTGATTATTTATCCAATCTAGTGTGTTACCTTAGGGTGCTACAGTTCTTTTACTGAAGAAGGAAGATGTAAATATGCAGTTGTGTATCGATTATCATCACTTGAACCATGTGACAGTGAAGAATCTGCATCCCCTCTTTTTTATTAATGATCTATTAAATCATCTAAATAGAGATAGCTAGTTTTTTAAGACCGGTTTATGACTAGGATAACATGAGATACAATTAAAGGATAAGGATGTCCCAAATAATTTTTATATGTTTTTATGGGCATTATGAGTTTTTTATAATGTTGTATAGTGTAAATAATGCTCTAACTGTGTTCATGCGGTTGAAGAATTCAATGTCCCATGAGAATTTGGATCAATTTTTTAGTGGTTTTTACCAAGAAAATCCTTATGTATTCAATGTATGAGGAGGATTATATAGAGAATTTGTGAGTTGTTTTGGGAGTTTTTAAACTTTTTTATATATTTTTTATGTTTCCTAAGTGTGATTTTTTTCCTTTGAGGTTCATTTATTGAGAAATATTGTTCCTTTATAAGGGGTATCCATGGATCATTTAAAGATTAATATGGGGTGTTCTTGAGTATACCCCAAATAATGTTGTATAGTTGTATAGTTTTTTGGGTGTTGTTTTTTATTATAGGAGGTTCATTCTTTAATTTTTTCAGGTTATGAATCCTTTGAAATTTTTTACTAGTAAGGACCAAGTTTTCATATGTAATGAATCATGCTATTCCAATTTTTATTATTTAAAGGAAAAGATTGTAAATGATCCCATTATTTGTTTTCAAGAATAAGTAATTATGTTTGAGGTTCATTATGGGGCTTTAGATCTCATATTAGGTTATATATTGATAATAATAGAGTGATTATCTCATTTGGGTCTTGGAATTTATCTTCTCCTAAATGTCACTATTCCAACCATGATCTTGTTCTTTATAACATTATGTTTTTTTCAATGTTTTGGAAGAATTACCCAATTGGTGAATGCTTTATTGCCTCCACAGATCATAAGAGCTATATTTATATCTTCTCCCAGTGAAATTGGAATTTACAATAGTGATTATGGATGAACATATTATAGGAATATGACTTTGGGATTTCTTATAAACTTGTGAAATGAAATGTTGTTGTTGATTCTTTTTGGAGGATTTATCATAGAGGTGTTGTGTGTGAGTCCGGTGATGTTTGGATAATGACAAAGTAACTCTATCTGAAACACCTAGATATGATATAAGTTTATGGTAGAGGGTTCCACTACAAGGTGATGGTGTAGTCATCCTATGTGTAGAAGGTAGAGGAGTCCCAATTGAGGGATTATGAGGTCGAAGTTTCATGAAATATAGTTTTTCATAGTGATTATCCAAAAGGGTGATATGAGTATAGTCAACATCAGGGTTTTTATAGGGTTGATTTTCATTCTTTCAAAGATGCACGATGTTATTATCTATGTAATATATAATTTTCCGTTGGAAGTACACCCTTGTGTGGCTAATATATATTGCACCTTTCTAGTATAGTTTTAATGGTTTGGATTTAAGTAATATATTTTATATATTTTCCATTGATGTGGGTATTATAGAGGGTGATTTTTGACCACTATATTCATAGTGGGTTGTTTTATTTTCTTTATATTCTCTACTGAATGTGTGAGGACATATTGATAGACTTTATCATAGATTTTCCTTTTGCTCAGAGTGGTTATCATACTATATGTGTGATCATAGACCTATTGATTAAGGTATCTCACTTCTTAGTGATAAATGATTCAAGATTAGTTGAGGTTTCGTTGAGGTAGTATTTAGAGGAGGCGATGAGGCTTCATGTGAATGTGAATAAGATCATATCTAATAATGAGCCCCATTTTATCTCTAATGTTTAGAGAGGTCTCTAATGTTCTTTGGATCTCATTTATTCCTTAACATATATTTTAATCTACAAAAATATGGTAAAAAGAACAGATTCTCTAGAATTTAAAATTCATGTTGCATGAGTGTGTTCAAGATTTTTCATGCTCATGGGCGAGGAATCAACTCTTAATAGATTTTTATTATGATAAATGTTATCAATAAAGTATCAGTATGGCTATATTTATGGAATTATATGTTTGACCTTTCCAATCACTATTCTGTTGGATGACGTTGATGAGTTTGTGATTATTGGTTAGGGATTAGTGCAAAGCTTAATAAATGAGTTATAAGTGACTCATGAGTAGATGAAGATAGCATAAGATCATTAAAATTATTATACTAATCATAGGAGGATGCCTTTGGAGTTTGATACTACAGATTTTTATTCTTAAAGGCATCTTATCATAAGGTTTAGTTAAGTTTAGATTCTGGGAGTAAGATTTATCCATAGTTTTCAAAACCATTATAGGTATTTGTTCATGCTAGACTAGTTGTATATCATTATTTCTTCACTCATAGATGATCTATATTCACAGTATCTTACATGTGTCAAAACTTTATTAGTACCTTTATTAAGATTCAAATGTAATTGAGTATTGATAACTAGTAGTTGATGATGATGTGAACTTTGAAGAGTTGTCTATTTATATTATATACCATCAAGATAAGTTTTTTCATTGGTGTACTATTACTTTGGTTCATGTATTACGGAAACACGATGGTGTGAATGAGAGTACTTGAGAAAAGGAATGTATATTCATGCTCAATATCTTGTTTTTTGCTTCAATATTTGATATTTTTCATGATAACATGCATTAGTGGTGTTGTTTTTTGAGATTATAGATGATGTTCCATGTCTATTCTCCTTGTCCCTCTAGTTTTATGGTGGTGGTCGGTTCTAGTGAGATCCTTCATAGTTATCTCATGAGTCAATTATTCTATTCCCTATTATTTCTTTCTTGGGGTTTAGTCTAAATTCCTGAGGGTGAGAATTATATGAGAGGTATTTGATTTAATAGTCTGGTTTTTCTTAATCCCTCCCTTGGTGTTTTTGGGTGATTGGAGACGTCTGAGAGGTGGATAGAAGGGTGGAAATAGTGCTAAGATGAAATTTCATCTAGAAGATGGAGGTTATAGTGTGAGAGAGTAGGATGTGATGTAGTGTGGCTTTGAATATGGGGTTATAGAATGACTTCTCCCCATTTTAAATAAATTATTAGGATTACAGTTTTGGTAACTCTATCTATCCTGAGGGTAGGTTCTATAAGGGAATAGGTTGCACCATGGATCCATGATGATTGAGTTGTTTTTTCATCTATATGGGGGGATATTGTGGCATGGTTTATAGGTTTGTTCAAAGCCTTAACCCATATTTATAGAATCTGGGAAATATATATCAGTATTGTGGTGTGAATTCTAAATAGTTGGTTTAGATTCAAACTATTAAGGCAAGACTACCTCTGCTAATTCATGGGTTGGATTGAAAACCAGGTGTTTTTATTTGGTTAGGAAGGTTTCATCCTGATACTATTAAAGCTAAATCTAGTATAAATACTTATGTTCCTTCAAAATATATCTATTATTCCTCTTATCATTTGAACCCTAAGCTATTTTAGGGCCTCTTTAAGAGTCATTAAGACATTTATCTAGGCTTTAATGCTCAAATTTTGGGGACTATCCATTGATGATCCATGGTGAGTTTCTTTTTAACTGATTGGTTTTATTCATTATTATTCTATCCTTCCATGATATAGAATAATATTTCCTTTGGTTCTTATGGGGGTTATATTGGGTTTTGATGGTGGATCCATGGTGGTAATCCTCTGGGGATCATTATTTACTTATAGAATAAGTGGTCATATATTTGTTAATTTTATCCCATTATTTTGTAGATAACATTAACATTTCTATGTTGAGGTAGGTAATTCATGAAATTTCTTTACATTATGTGAATTTATGGGATTATAATGATTTATTTTCATTAGTAAATAGTATAACTTAACTAAATAATGATAATAACCAAGATTAATAATGAATGAAAAGCGTATTGTGATCACATGTGGTGATGCTATATTGATGATGACTTTCATTTTTGTTAGATTGTGTGCTATTTGATTGTTGTGACTATTATTGTTTCTTTTAAATATTGAAATTATTGAAATTGATAAAAAAAATATAATGTTAGTAATTAATATGTGAATAATGAAAGAATCATGTTCATGTAATTATCGTTATTACTTGAATACTACTAAATATGAATTTATTATGTGACACCTAATTTTTGTTTATTCTTAGCTGTTGATTGATGAGGATGTTAGGTTTCTTGTAACTAAAACAATTCATAATGAATCATATTATTTAATATGTCAATGAAAATATTTTTTACCAGAGATAAATTTTTTGGGGTTTTGTGAGATCATCCTTATTTGTTAAAGGATTGTATGACCTGGAGTTATGGCATTGGTTAACCATGGAGGTTTATATTCTAAAAATACATTATTACAGTCTATATTATTTATCTTTTTATAAAATAATTGTTAGTAATTGTTTTAAACCTACTGGGTTTGGTATGTTACATGGGGGATGGATGACACAAGTTAAGAGGGGGTCTTTCGTGATACTAATATTTGGGATGAGGTTGAAGTTGGAATAGACGTAATAGGTTGAGAGTGAGAATATTTTTGTATGGTTATTATGTGTGGATTAATGATAGGTTTATTGGTTTGGGTTTAGAGTGGGGATTTCTTGATGGGTTTTTTATGGATGGTTTCTAAATTATTAATTATTATGACTTCTAATTTCTAATATCCTACTGTAGTTTTCCTATACACCATGAGTGCATTTCTACTTATTGTATTTCATGTTGAGACCTATAATTCATGGATTATGTAATGATAAATGAATTAATAATGAAACATTGTATGGGTGTTTATGTTTTTAATGTTTAATAAATGAAACTATGGTATGATTAGAATTAATTTTTTTAGAGATTATGAAGGAATATAAATATAAAAATATGAATTATAAAAGCATGATGGATTTTGATGAAATAAAATGATGAAATTTGTAATGGTTTTTAATGAATAAATAATATTTACTAAATAAGAAAATAAATATGGTTAGCAATGATGGACCTTGATGTTGTGTTCTTGTATGAAGTCTAGTTTTCTAGGCCATAGTTGAGGTAGTTGGGTGTCATGTGAGATGATAGCTGTTGTTGAGTCCAAGGAAATGTAGTTTCCCTTAGCATGGTTATGTGATATATCTAATCTTACATGTTTTGATTTAATAATATCCACCACCTAAGTCGGTAATTAATTTGATGCCCAAATGTTTTGGGTATGCTTGTTTCCCTCAACATACAAGTTGGTGAGGGAACAAATGGTTGACTTCTCCCCTTGCTCTCCTTTTAGTGTAGTGTGAAGTGTGGGTGTATTTGGGTCATAATGGATTAAGCTATATGGTACGTGTATAAATCAGCTAGGATGGATCCTAGTTTTACTATACATGTATGTATGGGTTGTAGTAGATTGAGATTCTAGCATATATTTATACTCCAACTATAGTGATTACGATTTCCAATAGGTGGACTTGCATGAGTTTTGATAGAGTGAGGTTGAATGAATTATACATGGGTTGCTGTGGATTTCAGAATTATTACTCAGTTATTGTTGAGATAATGATTATGAGTATGTGATGAGATGCATGAGATATAGGATGATATGTGGTATGTGTGAATTGGGCGTGAAATGACTAATGGGTGGGATTTGCCATTGGAAGTATGAGGTTAGGGTGTGATATCATGAAACCAGTGGGTAAGTGGATGTATGATACCTTTCTTATGAATATATTTTGATACAGATAATATTACTTTTTTTCATTACATGGTAAGTACCGAATGGTGAGGGTGAGATATAGTTGTACCTGTTTATGTAATAAGTTGGTTTCATTCTTTATTAACTGGTATTTAGTATTCTTATTCTTCATTTACATGTGAGGTTCTAGGGATGATCCTACTTAGTATACCCACATGATCAACACAAATATAATTTTTTTTTACGTTCATAAGAGATGGTTAGTGATCGATCTAGGAATTATATACTCATAGAGTTTTTCAAGAGTTGTTGGAGTTCTCATGGTCACTTCCTATGGTTTGTTTTGGCATTTTAAGCTGTTTCCATTTTTTATAAAATTACATTGATGTATTGGGATTATTTATTTATGTTATGGATTTGATTAAAGGATCACATCTTATGTCTTGTCCTTAAATCTATATGTTGAGGGTAATGAATCCCATTTGTATGCATTATATACCCTTGACGCTAATTACTAACCCATGACCAATTGGAGGAAAACATTAGGGGATATCCATATATTTATTACTGGATAAAGAGGGATTCTAATTGAGTGGGATTGTGTAAATTGGTATCAGAGTTGATGGATGAGAGATATAATAGAGTTTAGAGATAGTAAATATTGAGGATTACATGGGTTTATAGGGGAATAATATCATCTGAAGTTAAAATATCATGTAAATAAGGGATATCATCTAGGAAACAAGTATTTAGGGCCCCCTATATTCCGATATAAGGAATTCAATGTTTATTGAACATTCTATGCAAAGTAATTATTCTTATTAATTAGAGACACAGGTAAGGATCACATATCTTGAATTTTGTACCTATGTTTTTATGGGATAGACAGTGATAAATAGGTTGAATTTAGATTAATTAATTAATCATAAATATTATATATTTTAGGTTTATGAGTCTCTAATTTTTTTATAGGTATATGTCCAATTCAATATCCTCATTAGGTTAATTTTGCAGATTCTCAATAATATATACCAGTTGATCATCAAAGATTGGAGACAAATGATGACTATTCTTGGAGGAACTTTATGATTTTTTCCACCAAAGTTTTTAGAAGTGTAATGGATCTATTTCAGATTATAATACCAAGGTTTTATTGGAGGAGGTTAATATTTCCATCAGTTTGATATGTTCTTAGAGAGAGTATTGGATTTATTTTTTTGTGATGATCCTACACGGGGAAGCTCTATAATGGCCTAAAAATTTCATCTATTAGTAAAGGAACTCATGTCTCACAATGAATGTTTTATTATGTTTTATTATATATTCACATAAAAATACTTTTAAAATTTATAGGAACATTGCAGATCATGAAATATCTTTTTACATAAAAGCAAGGAACAATATAGTAAGGTAAACACCAAAGAATAGTGAAATCACTATGGAAAAATCTATAGGCTTAAAATCACTTATAAAGATCACACATACTATAAATATTATAAAATGAAAGTTAAAAATTGAAATACGATATAAATTATCAGGGGAAGTGGACGAACATTTTTATGTGATTCAGTTAATGATGAAGTATGAGAATATTGGTGTATATATAGGGATTAAAGGGTAATGTTACTATTATGATATAACCATTAAATGACTATTATTTTAACATTAGAATAGTAATATGGTCATTAGAATAATAATATGAATATGATAAATAGTAATGATGTTCCCATTGGATCGTGTAGTCACACAAAGAGAGAATTGGGGGACGGTGGGTTTCTGAATCTGGTGTGACTTGTTTTGCTAAATTATTTTCTTTTTATATTACCCCATTTAATTCAGAACTTTTCTCACCTATTAGGATGAGTGGATATTGTATACAATGCATAATGTAAATAAAACATAACACAATTTTTTTAATAAGGTCTAGTCAAAAGACCTACACCTTGTTGCGATTAGTTAATCTATATGCTTACATGTTCTTCACAATATGTAGGTGGTTACAACCAAGGAAAGTCACATGCCCATCATTACTGAGTCATAGAGTGTTTCTACTCAAGATTCCCATAAGAGATCACAAGTTCCCACATACAGAGGTGATCAACACTGGGTCCCACAAAATTTTATTATAACTCTTAATTATTTTAGGAGGATATTTATGCAACATCACACAAATTTACCAGCATCCCACTAGCCTTCATATATTGAATATTAACACTAAATTCTTTAAATTTCATATATATAATCCCTCTATAGAATGTTTTTTTTGGGTTCTAACATCTTTTACACTACCCCAAGATATAATATTTTACCACCGATAAACTAGGTCACATGATCTACTCATGTACAGTACTTTATGAACTTTAACAACTAACTATAAACCATTTGATCATTCCCACTATTGAATGATTTTTTTATGATCTAGAAATTATCAATTAACAGATTAATCAATTATGAATGCATTATGAAATATTACTTGATTCTAGTCTCAAATTTTTTTTCATTATATTTATAAAAATTATATTTTATCTGATTTTATTAAACATGATGAAAGTATGATACAATTCATGGTCTTCTCATTTTATATTCAATATATTTACTCAATATTTATATCTTGCAAAATTTAATTCATTAAATTACATGTATGTTTATTCATCTATTCTTCTTTACAAATCCTCAACTCAAGAATACCTCCATGAACATATACTATTTTATATATCGCCTTTATGCCTGAATTTATCATTTCATGTGCATTAAATTATAAATTCTTATCTTCCTCCCTATAAGAATATCATGTGATACTTATGCTTATTTAAATAACTCAATTAATAACCTCTATGTGTACAAACTATTTTAACATGGGTTTACTCAAGATATTTTCATAATTAAGGTTACACATGTTCTTTATTTCATATTTCTCTTCATGTATCAATATACATGGAATATGTTCTTCACATAGATTTTAAGCTTTTGGAATATGTTTATAGATTCTTCATGAAATTTATTTTAATATAATCAGTATAAATAAAGGTTCATAGAACCAATATTTTCGTAAAATAATCATAAAATCTTTGAAAATATCAACAAAAATTCATTGAATCCTTTTATGAAATTAGATCATTTTCTTTTCTTTGTTTTGGCCTTATCCACTATATTATATTTTAATTTAGTTGTATAGTTTAAAAATAGTGATATTAGGTGGTATTTATAGATAATAAATTCCAACTTGATATACCGACATGCTAATTTTTCATGCATAAACTCACTTGCATACATGACATTGGAAAATCACCATCATCACAAAATGTATCTCAAATAGTTAGGACATTGTAATTGTGGTTCAACCTTAAAATAAACTCAAACTACAATTTTTGGTGCATATTATCTTAAACTAATGATACATAGAATTATCATGAGTTGTACATGATCTCTTGAAAATAGGGCATGATACTTCAACACATGTAAGAAACTCTTGATGCGATCAAGGTAGAAGATGATTAAATGACTTGATAAAATGAAATAAAAATATTAGATCAGATAGTATATATTATTTATATATGATTTTAAATTGACCTACAGTTTTATATAAAAATTAATCCCACACAATAATTACATATGTCCTCACTCTCCTTAATATGTCTCATTTCTTATTTCACCATTCAATCCAATAGTGTGGTTAGAACCAAGATACACTTCAAAAATTGGGATTTATGGCCTATGAATCCCTATATAGGCCCACTATACCACCTTCATGTATCCTCGTCTCTGTGAAATCTTATGAGCACTATGAATCGACCATGCTCACCCTTGTAGGCACCCACCACAACTATTCTCTGTCACTACCATGAAAGCTCTGTGAACATGGTCTCCCATGAGGTTGAGGCCTCCTCCCACATGTGTGGGATATAGCTGGTTCCTTTACTCATATATCTAGCATATTTTTTAATAAATTAATATAGGAATATTTAAGAAAAACATTCACAAAAAGTTCAAGACAAAATACTCAACTCATCATAATTTCTAAACTAAAATTATTATCCTCTTTCTTTTATTTCAAAATTAAATTATGTATTCCAAAACTCCCAAAATTCTCAACTCTTCATCATTTCCAAACTCAAATTAATTTCCGTTTTATTTTATTTTTTAATTGAATTATAAATTCCAAAACTCCTACACATAAATTAATCTTCCCTTAATTATATTTACATCTATATAAGAAATTATATTCCATTGATATCCAATTATTTTCCCCCATATCCTTCAAACCTCAAGCATCCTAAGGATATCTTTCAAATATTTTATTCCCCCTACTATATTATTTATGACCTTGAATTTATGTATTTTTCATTACTAATATACGGTGTGCATTTTCTTCTTTAATTGGTTATGATCTCTTCTTTTATCTCCTTCCATGACATGAAAAATGGTTTTATTTGGTCCTAATGGGGTTTCAAATAATGTTTGACAGTGTATCCATGGTGGGATTCCCATAGAGAACATGAATTCGTTATGAGAGAGGTTATCAAAAATCTAAACATTTTTCCCATTATTGTTGGGAGAAAATTGAAAATTCCATCTTGAGGAAGTCCATTCATGAATTCTCTTTATGTTATGTTCAAGTGTATAATTATCATGCTTTAGTTTCTTTCAGTAACAAAGATATTGATTTAATTGAAGAACAAAATGGGGACTCAGAAAGAATAAAAAGGGTTTTGTGATCACATGTGGTGATGCTATGTTGATGATTCCTTTCAATATTTTCTAAATTTCTATCTAATTACTGTGATTATTATTATTTCTTGGAAAGAATGAAATTTTTGAAATTATTTAAACAATATAAATATGGTAAAGATTTTGTGAATAATGAAACATGTTCGAAAACCTAATTAACATTATGCCTTAAAAACTATTAATTATTTAAGTATTGAATGAAATATGTTTTTGGATGATCCTTAGGTATTGATAGTTATTGATATTAGGTTATTTGTTTTGAAAACTATGAATAATGAATCAGTTAATTCCAGATGATAATGAAATGGTTTTGGGATAGAGGTCAATTTTTGGGATAATTCTAGCCCATCCTTATTTGTTAAAGTATTGTATGTCCTATAGTTATGGACCAGGTTTCCCCTTGAGGTTTCTATGCTGAAAATACATTATATCTATATATTTTCTTTATCTTGTTATATAACCTATACTATGAATTATTTTGAACCCGATGGTTTTAGGATATTCAGTGAGGTATGGATTTTTTTTAGAAATTTGGGCTTCTATAATGTATATTGTTCTGATGTTAATGATATTGGGATAGATAAAATTGGTTGAGAGTGGGGATAACATGTTTGGTGGGTTTTCTTTGAGGATTTTGGAAGGGTTTCGTGGATTGGTTTTTGAGAGGATCATTCTAAATGTTCTTGTTGTTTGATGGTTTGTTTCTATATGTTTAATTACTTTTACTTCCAACTACCTCCTATAGTTGGCCTATGAACCATGAGTGTATTTATCTTTATGGTATTTTGGGTTGAGTCATAGAATACTTAGATTTCGAAATAATTTATTAACTAACAATGCAACCATGGGATGACTATTGATGTTGGTACTATTGAATAATTGAAACCATGAGATTCATTGAATTAATGCTCTAAGAGAATGAGATGTAAATCTAGATATTGAAATATAAATTATAAAACAAGGATGGATTTTGATGAAATGAAATGATTAAAATATAATTTTTAATGAGGTTTAATGAATTAATAATAACATATAAATTATCAAATAAAAATGGTTATTGATTCTAAACCATGATGTTATGTACTTGTATGATGTCTAGTTTCCCTATCTTTAGTATTGGATATAATGAGTCTTTTAAGACGATAGTTATTGTTGAGTATAAGACTAGGTAGTTTCCATTAGTATGACGGTGTGATATACATACTCTCATATATTATGATTTTATACACCCCACAACCTAATTCAGTAGGAAATTGTCTACCCAAATGTTTCAGGTGTGGGTGTTTTCCTCATGATCTATGTTAGTGAGGGAATAGATGCAAAAAACCTCAACCCAAATATCCTAGATGCAATGGTCATTTTATTACAATGGAATATTTAATAGGGATAAAATCACCTATTATCAATAATTTTAGTAGTATTGAAGAAACTAGATATATATATGGTTCTCTTATTATGTTGTCAATTTAAACATAGAATATATCAATGTAAAAAACTACTTCCTTATCACTTATTCAAAGATTTCATTTTCATAACTTGGTAAAAGAAAAAAAATAAAAGGGTGAGATCAAATTCTCAACAAGCATTATGTATAGTGGAAATATGAATCAATAATTTTATAATCATAATTAATTAGGCATAGTCATTATGGCATGGTGAATAACAGAAAAACAAATGCCATCATTAAACTGAGAATGAAAACGAATACATAGATTTTATTATAGTGAAAATACTCTAGATAATGATAAATAAATGATTAATGAATAAAATTATTAATTATTGGAAATCATGTATTTGGAATATTATCTATGATATCATTAAGTTGGTTTAATTCTGTGGGTAGATACCTGTCTAATTATTTTTGGAAATAAACATGAAGGGTTTTTCGCCAACTATTTTGTCTCTTGAGACATGTCGATGTATAGAGGGGCTATAAAGTCTGGCCTCACCTATCACTAAAATTAAAAATAATTCTTCATATTTATATTTAATTCAAGAAAAATATTACTTAACAAAATATACATATTTAGTAAGAAAACAGATTTATCAATATTTCAATGTTCAAATTATACATCGTTTGTAAAAATGGTATACAAATTAGATAATAATTATATCCATGATACGAAAGAATATAAATAATTACGAGGAATATAATTTGAAATGAAAAATGATATTAACTTGGTATTATATAAATCAAAAAATAATTATTAGGTGAAAAAAACCATCTCAGTCTCAACAAAATTGAAATTGAGACTAAGTCCCTTACCTTAATTTCAACTTAATTACGTCACATTTTCACTCCTCCTAAATAAAAAACTAATATTTATTAAAACACTAATATTTAAGTTAATTATATTCATTTATATGACTATTTTTCAATTAAAATTATTCGATTAAATTTATTAATTTTTTTGATGAAATTTAAGCATTTTGATATCATTTTTTTCTTAAAAATTTCATATTTTGCCTTGACTTCTCTATTTTGTAAAATATAAATAATAAATTATTATAATTAATTGTTGGAGAATATAATAAAATTAATTACATATCTACACATTATATATAACCCACACTATCCATCCATGAATGTGGTTATAATAATTTTTTTTGGTAATGTCTTCATAGGTGGTTGACCGACCTTTAACGTGACGTTGTCGTAAGAGAGGGAAAATAGAGTACAAAAATTTAAATATGTCATATATACAATACATGAAGTAGGTTAAAATCATTAATAACATGTTAAATTAAATTTTAATTATTTTCTAGTATATGGTTTTGAAAGGAAATGGGAAAATAAGAACGAGAAGAAGAAAACAGGGAGAAGTTAATGTAGACTTAGTCTTTTCACGGTGTGGTTTCCCTTGCACGACACTAAATATCCCTTGGTGATTGCAGTTGGATGGTTTGAAAACGTAACTAGGTATTATAAGAGGCTTTAGGGGGAGTATTTTTGTAGACCATTGTATTTTTAAAGGGTTGAATGAGTGGTTTTCTAGGGTAATGGAGAGGTGTTATTTATACTTGAGGAGAGGGGAATTTTTAGAATAAAATATTAAATAAAATATTATATCAAAGGTGAAACTTTTAATAGTTAATTTTTGAAAATATAAATCATATATTAATATAATATATTGATTTTAATACTTTAAAACATCTTTATTATTTTAATTCACTAATTTTTTAAAGAGTAAAATGGAACAAAAAAAATTAATATTTTAAGGAATCAAAAATGACATTATGTTTTATAAAATACTTTTTAGGTTTGGAAATTGAGTTTATTTTATTTTAATGAAAATTGTTTCAAATTAAATATATAATACCCAAACATGATGTTATATAATTAATTATTTCATCAATACATCATGAATGATCTAATTTAAGTTACACCAGTTATAGGAAAATAATATTTATACTATTTATCAAAAAAATTAATGTATTTCAAAAAATTACCAGAATATAAAAATTGGATTTTTTCAATGTGATGAATTTAAAAATGAATTCATTTTTGTAAAATAATTTTTAAAATTAGAGAAATTTAATTTTTAATCAAAATCAAGATTCATTTGAAAAAAACTAATTTTAATATTATAACTGATTTCATGAGACATTGAAAAATTAATTATGGTCTCATAGAATTATCTTTTAATCATAAAAAAAATATTAATTTATGAATCAATTTTATAAAAATAAATTTTATTTTAAATAAATTTACTAAATATAAAATGTTAAATAATCATTTATGTTTTACAAAAATACAACCACTTAATTTATCATTTTTAAAACATTCATTTACTTATTTTATAAAAAATATATATAATATTTTCATTTTTGGAATAAATAAATTTTATTTATACTATCATAGGTGAGATTAATATTCTCTTGGCCACATTACTATTCATAACATCTATATTACTATTCCAATGGTTATTTAATAAATATATTTAATAGTATATTGTGGTTCATTTAAGCATGGTTATGCATGAAACATAAGATATAAAGTAAATTGAATTTATTTATTGTAACACCCCAACCCTAGATACCCAGAGTCGGTGCATTATTACATAACATTGGCATGATCACAAAGGATCAAGTCTCGAAAGACCGATTAGTTTAGGAGTCTTGGAAACACTAGATATATTCATAAGTCTTACATTACATCATAAGGTAAAAAAACTACAACAACATCTTGTCTTCATATCCCCTCATACTATCCCTGCAGGTCACGCATAAATTACTTCTTCATAATCCTGGGAAAAATAAAACATTGAAAGGGGTGAGCTCAGATGCTCAGTAAGGATAACATTATAGCAGAAGCTTTCATAGATAAGCATAAACACTTAAGGCATTTTATAACTAAAACAAAAGCCTTTTAAACTTGAACTTCAGCATAAAATGGAAAAGATAAAATAAAATAATGCCATTTACTTACTCACATGGATATTCTACTAGTCGAATGATCACATGAAACATCAATAACCACTTTCATGATGATGGAATTCATTATTACATACTATCATAACCACCTAGCCAAGGCCTCGTGCCAAGACTACAAATAAGATTTTGCCAAGGCCTTGTGCCAAGACACTAGTTTGTCTCATTAGACCTACCGATTCATCGAGGAGCTATAGCGGGCTCCACCCATCACCTATTAAGTCCAATGAATTCCTCATTTGAACAGGTTTAAACATAACATAAACATTCATATTAAAACTAGCATACGAAATGTCAATACTTTAACCACAAACCATGAATGGTATAAAAATAGAACATCCACAGTCAAACATAACTCATTTGATACAATATTGAAGATTGTATTTTATCACATTAACCTCAATCAATAATAATTAAGGAAGTTGACATAGATGAAAATAATCATCAAAACTATTTGAGAGAAATATCCCCCTTTTTCTTGAAATCATTTAAAAGTCACACTATTTGTCAAGAAGCCATTTAAAAATAGATTTTTGAAAAAAAGTGTCCCATACCAATTTAAAACTTTTAAAAGGAGTTTTAATTTTAAAACTTTAATGTCCATATAAATAAATCCTTAAAACCATTTTTTAAAACCTGGACATTATAGAGAAATATTTAGAAGAATAAGTCATTAAAACATTTAAAAATGGTATTTTAGTTAGAGTTTCTAACCAAAAGAGAGACACTTGAATAAAAATAATTGAGGAAATCAAAACGTTTTAATATCATGAGAATAAAGGAATTCATGATATACTATGTCAAAGTACATTATATACACCACATAAAAGTGATTTGGTGTATAACAACAATGAAGTCTCAATGGAATGTAAATTGAGATGAAATCTCTCATAAACGCCGTATCCTTAGGTTAAGGATAAATCAACGACATAGTAATGTGTGACAAATATAAATACACTAATTATGATTGGATATTTAGTGTAAATAAATCAAAGTATTTTCACACATAATCTTATAAAAACAACACCAATGAATTGGATGTTTAACTCATCAAATGGAGGATGAGTTAAAATTACTCTTATCAAATTCATATCGATGACTTGAAAAATTATCAATTTAGTGATTATGTGTATCAAAAGTATATCCACAGAAAAGGGGAGTGGAAATTATGACATAAGCAAATGAATAGTTATTCCACACATAATCTCGGAGTAAAATAATCAATGAAGTTTGCGTAAAGCCGAATAAATGGAAATTGAAATTTCAAATTCCCTTATCGATTAGGTAACTTATGAAACATACACCCATGAAAGAGGGATCATAAAATGATGATGTAAATGCCCATAAATTAAAGTATAATACACAATGAATACAATTAGGGGTAGTACACATACACCACATGCAATAAATAAGTGGTGAACAATGGAATTCACACGAAATTAAGAGTGAGATAAGAAACCCATTACCTTGTAATTTTCCTTGGTTGGGGGTAGGTTAACCTCCTGTATAATGTTGAAATAATTGTTATTAAATTATTCATGAATCATTTACATTAATATGATATCATATATGATCTTTTAACATTGCTTTGTTAATAATATTTTATAATTATCGTCATTTCGGGTGTTAACTTACTCGTTTTCTTTTATATGTTTTGTTACGTAAGCCATGTTTTACATGGATAGGTTGTATCTTATTCATATCCAGAATGATATAAGGTTATTAAACATTATTTTTAAATCATCAAATGATAATTATACCTGAATGGATATGATGGAGAATGAATCTCATCGCGTTCGTGGAGACGGTACTCCGTACGTACGCACAAGCGACAATATCATTCTTTTGATATTAAAATAATATATAATTGGATGGTATATCATATATATAGAATCATTATCATGTTATATTTATTATTTAAATGAGTTACACATCATTATTATACCCACCCAAATAATAATATATTGAATAACAATTACACCACGACGTGGAGACGGTAAGCCGTACGTACACACGTATGGTGACATGTTATTAAAAGGGTGGATAGAATACTGAATATGGTTGTACCATTTTTATAATAACATCACAATATATATAAGATACTGGAGTTATTATTTTATAATGGTAATAACAAATAAAGAAGAAGTGGAAGAAGAAAGGGACTTGAAAAGGGGTGGTGAAAACATTACCTCTTCTTCGGGTTCTTCCTTTTGATTTGATCAAAAGAGATCCTTAAGTTGGATTTATGATCAAACTAAAACCTCTAGGTTGTAGTGAGGGAAGT
This sequence comes from Viscum album, assembly GCA_963277665.1. NCBI lineage: Eukaryota > Viridiplantae > Streptophyta > Magnoliopsida > Santalales > Viscaceae > Viscum > Viscum album. Next base: position 143,498 of record CAUJRU010000123.1, read on the forward strand.
TGAGAGAGTATTTGGGCAGGGGTTGTCTGAACCAAAAGGCTTTGATGGTGTGAAGAAAGGAGAAGTAGGAGTGCCCTTTTATAAGAGGGGTGAGGGGCACCTTTGGAAAAGCTAGAAATATTAATTTATAATAAATTCATATTTGGTTTCTAATGGATCCAAAGTTTATTATTAAAAGTTTATGGTAGGGATAAATCGAAAACCATTCAACCAATATAATTTAGATAGGTTTGGGTTACTATATTAACCTTATCTTTTAGTTTTAACTTTTAGTTAATTAGTTTGACATTTACCATGTCACCTTGTATTTTTATATTATATAGTTAATGAACTTACTATATATATACAAGCGAACCCCAAGTGGTCCATTAATGATATACTTATCATGATATAAGTCTCTTGGATGATAATTAGATTTTTAGAAATTTAATATCAATTAATAATATAATATTTGTTTTAAAAACTCTTTTATGTCAATTTTGACACTATTCAGTAGTTGATTTTTTTGAAACTCATAACAGAATGATTACTTCGAACAAAGTAAATTAAATCAATCCTAATAGGTTATATTATCCTAGAAAATTCGTTTAATTCATTAGAAGCCTTAAATTATATTTATTTGGGTATTTATAATATCAATTATTTTAATTTTTCACTATTATGGTAATTACCGCATCATCATTATTTCATAAATATATTAAATTATTTAATGTCTAAATATTATAAATAAAATATCATTATGTAGGAAATATTATTATCTTTCTAATTAATATTTAAAATCGAATTTATCTTCTGTATAACCCTATATTAAAAATGTTTTATTAAATAAACTTTGATTTTAACTCTTTTAACTGTTCTTTGAATTAAATAATAATAAATGTCATAATCTAATCCAAGTGGACCTAAATGATAATATTTTATTCCTAAGGTTGTTTTTGGTCGAGATACACTTGTCCAATTGAATTAGGACATATGTTAGGGTAATATTAATATCATTTTTACCCTTGATTACCCTATTTACTTTTAACCGTGGTAAATAAAAGTAAAAAGTTACTATTCACCAAAAATTATTTTCATCTCATTGAACCACATTTTACTTCTTGATATTAACCGTGTCTCTCGGATTTTTGAAATTCCATTCACAGAAGTGGTAAAATTATGTTTTATGAAAAATTCAGTTTTTTTAACTACCACTTAGTAGTTTCACTATTCATCAAAAATTGAAGTTTTTCAGAACAATGCCAAAATGTCACCCTAAGCTATAATTGATATTCCAAATTCAAAAATGATGTATATTTTACAAAATTCTAAAAATATAAGTTTCATTAATTAATTTTATAATTAATTCCCGCTGTCACAATAAATAGCGTGTTTTTAAGAAACAATATATATCAAAAGATTGACAATTGTTTAGGTCCAATTTCAAAGTGATATTAATTATAATGAACACCATTGGATAAAATGGTAAAAATATATTCTAATTATTCTTTAAAAACACTCAATAATATAATTTATCACTATAAATTATTTTGATTTAAAAAGTTGTTTTTAATTAAAATTTAGTAATTTTCACTATTCATCAAAATATAAGTGTTATCCGAAAAGTTCCAAAATTTCACCCTAGGATAAATTCGATTTTCCGAATCCAAAAATGAAGTCCATTTTGAGAGATAGAATTTAAAAAATTTCAAAAAGTAGGTATTACTATTCACAATGGATTGTTTGATTGGTTGTGGTGTGTCAGAATCTCGAAGTTGCATACAATGCACGCCATTGCATTATTCGAAGGGAAATGTACCGTGGAAGCTTGGGGTGTTACATTCTACCCTCCTTCAATAAATTGCTTTCTCACAATTTTTAAAATTGTGCTTGGAAATATAATGGAAAGTCCCACATCGAAAAAAGAGTCAATAAAACTATCACTTTAAAAGAAAGAAAGAGAGGTATAAAGGTCAACCAAGATAACCCATACTCGGATTCCATGTAGGAAAACATGGATATGGATGATAAAATAAGTGTCAAGTTCTGATGGAGAGGGATATAAATCATGATCAGAAGAAAGTTAACAATAATAAAACCACAAACTTGTGTTGGGACAAATGACCATTAGTCTCCTAGTAGGAAAGTAAACGGACAACATTTTTTTTAAGTTACAATACATAAGGATGAGGAATTCATTTATGATATTGACTAAGAATATAAAGATATATAATTACATTTTATGTAGAGTTTCATTATTTAATAAATTTCTACCACTAACTCATTTTTTTAAACGATGAGTATTCAAGAAGAGTTGGTCACACTAGAAGAGCTAGAATAATCTTTTATAGAATCACATGATCCATGCAGGATGAACTATATATTTACATTGTCTTTAGAGATTAATCAAAACCAAAATGGTTAGTACAAGATCTAATGATCCCCCAAAAGGATATTCCTTGAGAGAAATAAACACTAATCCTAATTTCCAAAATTAACCCAACAATACCCCAAAGTTAAATAAATACCATTTAATAATCAATTGTCCTTAAAATCCTTTAATATAATCAAAACTAATATTGAAAACCAAAACTTATTAAGAATGTAGTCTTCCACGTTAAATTGTATCTCCAAATGGAATTAATTACTCTTAAATTCACATACTTAAAAGTAATTAACCTAATCATTTCCATAAATAACCCAAATCATTATAAATCCACAATAAAAACATAGATAAAAATCCACCATTACTCCTCAAATGAAATCCCATACTACTCTATGTTCCTTTGGCATATAGTGTTCTCAACAAAGCGAACAACTTCCAAAATAACAATTATCACTTAATCACCAAATCATTTTCCTATACTAATGGTATTCATTTGATAAGACATAAGATCCCAAATCAAATTATTATTGATCAATAAAATCATTTAACTAAAAATAATAGTCACAATAACCAGGGACTTCATGTAGTCTAGTGGTAGGCGATAAATCGCAATCACACTTTGGTTGTGGGTTCGATTCCCACAGCTTTGTCTGACGTGATGGGTTGTCACACAGTCTACATGTTGTCCTTTTTCAAAAACTATATTTTATAACATTACCAAAATGAGACAAATTCCTCAAAATAACCATAACATAATTTAAACACAAATGTTATCTCATATCTTGCATTTTCATCCCAAATTATAATAATTTGTAATTGCATAAAACCCAATGATCATATAAAAACAAATGGTTATTTATAACTATATCTACAAGAGAAAAGATAATTCTTCCATAAATATCATTCTCACATGGAAAACGTTAGGGTTAAAAATACAAGAGAAAATTATTCCAAAGTAAACCCTTCAACAAGGATCACTAATAATTTTTAAACATTTATCCAACCATTTATTTCCACATAGCTTCTTCTCTAACCAAGAAAATATCCTATAGAATATGACATTCACTCGGCTAATGGCCAGGTCCCCTACATTTATGGAAAATGACTATAAATGGATTCTTGGGACCATTTTTATCTTCTTCCATAGTCCTCTTCATTTTTCTTCGTCAATTCTTCACTTTATGTCCTTCCTTCCCGCATGTAAAGAATTTCTTTGTCCCATTGAGACACTTTCCTGGGTGTCTCCTTCCACATTTCCTACATGATGTAAATTGAGGATTTCTTTCTCCATGGTCTCCACTACTGGAGCTCTTATCATTCATCACCATTATCTTCTTTCTTGAGTCTGGTAATTGGTTAATATATATATCGTTGATCATATTTTTGGAAACTTTATTTAGCATAAAGACGATATCTTTTACACCTATCAACATTCCATTTTGTTTCTCATTGCCACCACCATTCCCACCTTGTACATCATTCTCAAAGTCACTATGACTTCCTTGGAATCCAGCCATTGACTAAAACCAGAAATCATTGTTTGAGTAATAGTAGTCATACAATAATTTAAAGATTAACATGTCACCATATTCTCAATTTGAAACACATTAGTATTAACCAAGGTCACTTACTCTCATCTTATATATATATAATACTTTTAATCGGTTTGTAAAGAAAATTTAAATTATCCTAAGAATATCCCCCGGGAGTGTCGTAACCAAGAGTGCAACAAGGCCCGTTGTCGTGCACCAGTTCCCGTTCGAGTCTAGCTCAAAGCGGTGTTTTCGGGTTTTACCCCTAGGTACATCTGTGCCAGAGCCACCTCTACCTGCTCGTATCTAGACAGGGATGTATTGCTCGGAAAACTCACAAAATCTCTACAATACCAAAATTCTAGGAAGTTCTTGTATACTAATCCTCAAAGTTCATCTTAGGTCTACGTGCTCTAATCAGAGTTTATCTAAATCTAGCTTCCAAGGTTTGTACTAAACTTCCTCTGATACCAACTATAACGCCCCGACCCTAGATACCCAGAGTCGGTGCATTATTACATAAAATTAGCATGATCACAAAGGATCAAGTCTCGAAAGACCGATTAGTTTAGTAGTATTGGAAACACTAGATACATTCATAAGTCTTACATTACATCATAAGGTAAAAAAAACTACAACAACATCTTGTCTTCATATCCCCTAATACTATCCCTGCAGGTCATTCATAAATTACTTCTCCATAATCCTGGGAAAAATAAAACATTGAAAGGGGTGAGCTCAGATGCTCAGTAAGGATAACCTTATAGCAAAAGCTTTCATAGATAAGCATAAACACTTAAGGCAGTTTATTACTAAAACAAAAGCCTTTTAAACTTGAACTTCAGCATAAAATGGAAAAGATAAAATAAAATAATGCCATTTACTTACTCACATGGATATTCTACTAGTTGAATGATCACATGAAATATCAATAACCACTTTCATAATGATGGAATGCATAATGCTAGACTATCATAACCACATAGCCAAGGCCTCGTGCCAAGACTACAAATAAGATTTTGTCAAGGCCTTGTGCCAAGACACTAGTTTATCTCATGAGACCTACCAATGCATCGAGGAGCTATAACGGGCTCCACCCATCACTTATTATGTCCAATGCATTCCTCATATGAACAGGTTTAAACATAACACAAACATTCGTATTAAAACTAGCATACGAAATGTCAATAATTTAACCTAAAAACATGAATAGTATAAAAATAGCACATCCACAGTCAAACATAACTAATTTCATACAATATGGAAGATTGTATTGTATCACATTAACCTCAATCAAGAATAATGAATGATGTTGACATAGATGAAAATAATCATCAATACTATTTGAGAGAAATATCCCCCTTTTTCTTGAAATCATTTAGAAGTCACACTATTTGTCAAGAAGAGCCATTTAAAAATAGATTTTTGAATCAAAGTGTCCCATACCACTTTGAAACTTTTAAAAGGAGTTTTAATTTTAAAACATTCATGTCCATATAAATAAATCCATAAAACCTTTTTTAAAACATGGACATTAATGAGAAAGATTTAGAAGAATAAGTCTTTAAAACATTTAAAAATGGTATTTTAGTTAGAGTTTCTAACCAAAAGAGAGACACTTGAATACAAATAATTGAGGAAATCAAAACATTTTAATATCATGAGAATAAAGTAATTCATGATATACTTTGTCAAAGTACATTATATACACAACATAAAAGTGATTTGGTGTATAACAACAAAGAAGTCTCAATGGAATGTAAATTGAGATGAAATATCTCATAAAGACAGTATCCTTTGGTTAAGGATAAATCAACGACATAGTTATGTGTGAAAAATATAAATACACTAATTATGATTTGATATTCAGTGTAAATAAATCAGAGTATACACACACATAATCTTATAAAAATCAAAACCAATGAATTGGATGTTTAACACAACAAATGGAGGATGAGTTAAAATTACTCTTATCGAATTCATATCGATGAATTTAAAAATTATCAATTGAGTGATTATGTGTATCAAAAGTATATACACAGAAAAGGGGAGTGGAAATTATGACATAAGAAAATGAATAGTTATTCCACACATAATCTCGGAGTAAAATAATCAATGAAGTTTGCGTAAAGACGAATAAATGGAAATTGAAATTTCAAATTCCCTTATCGATTAGGTAACTTAGGAAACATACACCCATGAATGAAGGATCATAAAATGATGATGTAAATTCCCATAAATTAAAGTATAATACACAATGAATATAATTATGGGTAGTACACATACACTACATGTAATAAATAAGTGGTGAACAATGGAATTCTCATGAAATTAAGAGTGAGATAAGAAACCCCTTACCTTGTACTTTTCCTTGGTTGGGGGTAGGATAACCTCCTGTATAATGTTGAAATAATTGTTATTAAATTATTCATGAATCATATACATTAATATGATATCATATATGATCTTTTAACATTTCTTTGTTAATAATATTTTAGAATTATCGTCGTTTCAGGTGTTAACTTACTCGTTTTCTTTTATATGTTTTGTTAAATAAGCCATGTTTGTCATGGATAGGTTGTATCTTATTCATATCCAGAATTATATAAAGTTCATAAAAATTATTTTTAAATCGTCAAATGATAATTATACTTGAATGGATATGATGGAGAATGAATCTCATCGCGTTCGTGGAGACGGTAGTCCGTACATACGCACGAGCGACAATATCATTCTTTTGATATTAAAATAATATAAAATTGGATGGTATATCATATATAAAGAATAATTATCATGTTATATTTATTATTTAAATGAGTTACACATCATTATTATACCCACCCAAATAATAATATATTGAATAACAATTACACCACGACGTGGAGACGGTAAGCCGCACGTATGCAAGTATGTTGATATGTTATTCAAAGGGTGGATAGAATACTGAATATGGTTGTACCATTTTTATAATAACATAACAGTATATATAAGATAATTTAGTTATTATTTTATAATGGCAATAACAAATAATGAAGAAGTGGAAGAAGAAAGGAACTTGAAAAGGGGTGGTGAAAACATTACCTCTTCTTCGGGTTCTTCCTTTTGATTTGATCAAAAGGGCTCTTAGGGTGGATTTCTGATAAAACTAAGGCCCCTAGGTTGTAGTGTGGGAAGTTTATAGAGTATTTGGGCAGGGTTTTTCCGACCCAAAAGGCTTTGAAGGTGTGAAGAAATGATAAGGAGGAGTTCCCTTTTATAAGAGGGGTGAGGGGCACCTTTGGAAAAGCTAGAAATATGAATTTATAATAAATTCATATTCGATTTCTAATGGCTACAATGTTTATTATTCAAAGTTTAAGGTGGGTATATGTCTAAAAACATTCAAACAATAGAATTTATACAGGTTTGGGTCAATATATAACCTTATCTTTAAGTTTTAACTCTTAGTTAATTAGTTTGACATTTACCATGTCACTTTGTATTTTTATATTATATAGTTAATAAACTTACTATATATATCCAAGAGACCCCCAAGTGGTCCATTAATGATATACCTATCATTATATAAGTCTCTTGGACGAACCTTAGATTTTTAGTAATTTAATATCAATTGATAATATATATTTTTTTTAAAAACTCTTTTATGTCAATTTTGACACTATTCAATAGTTGATTTTTGTGAAACTCATAACAGAATGATTACTTTGATAAAAGTCAATTAAATCCGTCCTAATATGTCATATTATCCTAGAAAATGAGTTTAATTCATTAAAAGTCTTAAATTATATTTATTTGGGTATTTATAATATCAATTATTTTAATTTTTCACTATTATGGTAATTACTGCATCATCATTGTGTCATAAATATACTAAATTATTTAATGTCTAAAAATTATAAATAAAATATCATTATGTATTAAATCTTATTATCTTTCTAATGAATATTTACAATCGAATTTATCTTATGTATATCCCTATATTAAAAATGTTTTAGTAAATAAACTTTGATTTTAACTCATTTAACTCTTCTTTGAATTAAATAATAATAAATGTCCTAATCTAATCCAAGTTGACCTAAATGATAATATTTTATTCCTAAAGTTGTTTTTGGTCGAGATAAACTTGTAAAATAGAATTAGGACATGTGTTAGGGTAATATTAATATCATTTTTACCCTTAATTACCCTATTTACTTTTAACCGTGGTAAATAAAAGTAAAAAGTTACTATTCACCAAAAATTATTTTCATCTCATTGAACAAAATTTTACTTCATGATATTAACCGTGTCTCTCGGATTTTCGAAATTCCATTCAAAGAAGCGGTAAAATTATGTTTTATGAAAAATTCAGTTTTTTAACTACCACTTAGTAGTTTCACTATTCATCAAAAATTGAAGTTTTTCAGAACAATGCCAAAATTTCATCCTAAGATATAATTGATATTACGAATTGAAAAATGATGTCTAATTTACAAAATTATAAACATATAAGTTGAATTAATTAATTTTATATTTAATTCCCGCTGTCACTACAAATAGCGTGTTTTTAAGAAACAATATATATAAAATGATTGACAATTGTTTAGGTCCAATTTCAAAGTGAAATTAATTCTAATGAACACCATTGGATAAAATGGTATAAATATATTCTAATTATAATTTAAAACCACTCAATAATATAATTTATCACTATAAATTATTTTGATTTATAAAGTTGTTTTTAATTAAAATTTAGTAGTTTTCACTATTCATCAAAATATAAGTGTTATCCGAAAATTTCCAAAATTTCACCCTAGGATAAATTCGATATTCCGAATCCAAAAATGAAGTCCATTTTGAGAGATAGAATTTATAAAATTTCAAAAAGTAGGTATTACTATTCATAACGGCTAGTTTGATTGGTTGTGGTGTGTTAGAATCTCGAAGTTGCGTACAATGCACGCCATTGCATTATTCGAAGGGAAACGTACCGTGGAAGCTTGGGGTGTTACATTTATGAATATATGTACCATAAATCATTGGGTAGTATATTCTTAACTCTGATGGAAAATTCATCTCTGAATGCTTCATGAATATTTTCTTTTAATCATATGAGGGTGGGTCTCTTCGTAACATCATCAGGTTACCACATCACCTATTCCGTATCATTATTTCTCTATAGAACATTTACTAGTTGAGCCATGTGAATTCTCAACCTTTTCTCTCTTGTGTCAAGATATTCTATGGTATATTCACAATAAAAAAATCAGGTTCGAGTTGTATTTCTTCAAAGGTGATTACATGCATTGGGCCTGGCATATACTTACTTAACAATGATATATGGAACACATCATTAACATTGGAGAAAGTTGGTGTAATTTCTAATCGATAAGATGTAGCTCAAATTCCTTCTAGAATTTCTAATGGTATGATATACTTAGGTCTTAGTTTGAATTTCTTACCAAACCTTATGACACCCTTCCATGGTGATACTTTCAGAAAGACCGGATTTCCTACTTGAAAATCCAAATCCTTTCTCCAGTTGTCGGCTTAACTCTTTTTCCAACTTTGGGATACTTTAATTTGAGCCTGGATTTTTTCTACCTTTGTCTTTGTCTCTTAAATAATTTCTAGGCCTATTAGTTTCCTCTGACCAACTTCATCCCAAAAAGTTGGAGTTCGACATATCATTGCATATAATTCCCCATATTGCCCCATTTGAATACTGTAATGGAAACTATTATTGTAGGAAAATTCAACCAAAGATAACTACTGATACCATATACCTTGAAAGTCAAGTGAGAATTACCTCAACATGTTTTCCAAGGTTTGAATAGTGATTTTAGACTATCCATCATTTTGATGGTGATATGTAGTACACATATAAAGCAAATAATCCAATGTATTTTGAAGAATGCACCAAATTATTGATGTGAAACATGGATCTAAATCTGACACAATCGATATAGGTTCACCATGATGTCTTAAATATTCATTAATATGGAGTCTTTCTAGGTTGTATAATGGAAAATAATCCCTTATATCAAGGAAATGTGCATATTTGGAATGTCAATCAACAATTACACTTATTTCAACATTATTTCAGGGAGTATTTTGTAATCCAGTAACAAAGTCGATAGTAATTTCATCACACTTACATATAAGAATTGTTATAGGTTGCATAATAATTTTAGGATGTTTTCTCATAGCCTTCACTTGTTGACAAACTAAACAGCATGACACATAGTAATCATTTTCCCTCTTCATGTCATCCCACACAAACTTTTCTTTCATATATCTATAAATATTGTTACTTATAGGGTTTACAAAGAAGTTTTAGTTATGAGAATCATCCAATAGACCCCCTTTTAGCACGTTTAATGATGGAGAGTATAACTGCTATCCAAAATTTAGAACTCCATCATCATACACGATGTCTTACAATCTTCCATCCTTAATGGATTTAAATTTTTTTTATGAAAATTATCATCATTATATCACTACAACAAAAATAGGTTTTAGCGGTGGTTTTGTGGCGGCGGTTCACAAAACCGCCACTAAAGACTTTCTGAAAAAGGTTTCGCGGCGGTTTTTTATAAACCGCTGCTAAACCCATATTTTTTTAAAAAATTATCGACCCTTCCCTACCCCGACCCCCGTTTTCCCCAACCCTCCCGACCCCATGCTTCGTTCTTCCCGCAACCCCCCCCCCCCCCCCCCGGCGACCCCGCGATGATCTGGCGAACGCGCGACCTCCGTCTCCGGCGACCCTGCGACCAACACCTACGGTGGAGCCCACGACCAGTGACCGGCGACCCCGGTAACCCGTGACCCCCCTTCTTCTAGCGACCCTTATCACTGCGACCGTGACCCCATAGTGAATTTTCCAAAAAAATTCATCTTTTTTACATGATTTTGTGCAATATATGTTTATTATTTGATTATAATGTTTGTTGATTTAAGTTTTAGCATGTTAATTTGAAGAAAATTGTTATTTTGATACCTAATTCATGTTTAATTGAAATTTTTATTCCATGTGTTAAAGGAATTGGATAAAGAAGATGAATGTAGAAATACTTATATATTCTTTGTTTATGGTATTTGAAAACATTTCTCCTCTATGATTTATTTGATGAGTAAAGGAATTCTATAAAATTGGAATGATGAATTACATAATACTTGTAAAGAGTTGTCGGTTCATCTTATAACAACACCCCTTCTTACATTGACAAAGTCATAACTATCATATATCGTCTATTGAGATTCATTAGGATTTGGGTTGGGATGTATTATTATATAAGGAGATTATGTCATTTCTTATGGATCATGTCAATAATGATGACCAGATATAATTTAGCTGATTTAAGACTTTGAATTTGATACTAAGGATCATTCCTTGAATACATGTCATCATTATATTTTCTATGAGAAATTAACAGTGTTCAAAATTATAAGTATATGAAACAAATTTTATCATAAATGAATTTTAATCAAAGGTAATGAATATTAATGTATTATATATAGATGTTTGAATTTTAATTGATTTATATACATTGGGTATAGGTAATTTTTTAATAAATTAATTGATTTTGAATTTATATAATCAGTTTGATAAATAAGATTTAGGCTAATGAAATATGATATTTCATAGAGTTGATATTTATTTGTATTGAGTTTAAAAATGAAATTCTACTATTTTATATCATGTTTATCTCGCTATTGATTTGAATGATATGTTTTCTGATGCTCAGACCACTAAACGTAAAATGATTGAATAGTTGGATAAAATTAAATCATGAGGAGAATATTGAGGGATGGTGGTTATATAAGAAATATTAATTGTAGTTTATATATAAAATATTTGTTCTTATAGATTATTAGGAATAGTTTTTTCATAGCTACACTTATTTTAGATGGTTTGTTCATCTAGGATTCCAGAAGGTGTATAAAGGGTTTAAAACCGAATATTGATGGGATGGTGAAATGTGGAATTTTCAAGGGTTTGTATCATGATTCCAACCATGTTAATATTTCATGGAAATAAGCCAACTCATAGTGGGTACATTCATCTCCTTACTATTTCTCAGTAGGACATGGGATCATATAACTATGGATGGTATCATTAGTCTACAATGTATAAAATGAAAACAAAATTACATATGGGTGACTATGGATTGTCTCCAAATGGTGTCCCACCACAACCATATTTTTATATATATTACAGTGGTAGATTTTTACAAATTCAATATTTTAGAAATTAATTTACCCCAATCAATTATGTTTAACCAGGTTTCTAGGATTATATATCAGTTTTGGTATGCATTAATGTAATCTATATGTGCATAGTATTCAATGGAATATATTAATCATCATAAATTGTATGTACAATTGAAATGGTTTATCCAACCATTATAGGAAATGATAATATATTTTGTGATTTATTTTAGATGCTCATGTAAAGAAATTTTACTACTACTTGTGTCTTTATACAATAAATTATTTTGATACAATGATGAATATGGATATAATAAAACTATTTTATGGATTTACTTCATGTTCAAGTCATTTTTGTTAGAATTTTTTGATAAATTTATTATTATAACTATTAGAGTTTTAGAGACAATGACAAATATTCATATTATCAAAATGAGGTTGTTGATGGCTCAACGTCATCTAAAATCATATATAGATCATCCATGATTACCATTATCATTTGAGGTGGCAAATGAAATTATATTAATAATATCTCCATTATTTGGAAAACAACATTTTGATTACTATTAAATGTTTCTCCCTAATATATTATCAATTTTTAGATAATTGAAATATTGACTATTGTGAATTATTAGTTGTCTTCACCACCACAAATCAATTTTCTACACAATTTGTTTCATGGATCTCAATTGATGATATTCAATCTTGATCTATATAATGAAATTAAAAGGGAAATCATCTAAGAATACAATTTTATATCATACTTTCTACTCAATTTGTCTTCATATTTTACGATGAAACCATACTTTGATGAATAATATAATGGAGGTGTTTTTTTTCAGACACTCAATAATGTTTTTAGTGTACTTCATGATCGCCAATCGTCCAATTTCTTATGGAACCTATGGTAACATGATTACATCAATGTTTTTCCTATTGAGTTATAAATGTTGTAATGAATGTATAGAGTTCGGTAAAATCATTGAACCATGGGCTGTATTTAAGGTGTCGGGTCATCTACAGATTTGAGTGACCTATGAATTAAATAATCATCTATGTATCAAAGCATTGGAGGACTTAAAAAATAATAAGGTGTTTTCGCATGCTGGTCGGTTTGGTTTTGGCCCTCTTTATGATTGTTATGACATAATGAGTGTGCTTGAGGGGAGAATAAAACGTATGTTTGATGTGAATATGATATAGATAACTTATTAGTGGCTGATATATCACTAATTTTGATAACTAGGACACTCTATTAGTGGGGAGAATCTTTTCATTTTTGTTAAACATTTGTCATTCCCGGTAGAATGAACACAACCTAAGATGTCAATTGAAAAATAGAAAAAATAAATATCTATAATTTCTTTTGAGCTCTCATGTCTTAAATATCTTCAGTTATTACTTGGAAATATGACTTTAATATGGTTGGTTGTGTGTGAAACCATTGAGAAGCTTCATTCCTCTTGGAGGACATATAAGTTCAAGCCTAAACAATCACATAATGTCTGAGGTTTAAAATGCATTATGATCGGTTTCGATCACACGTCAATGGGGTGTTGTTTGAGGCAACATAAATGTGTGATCGACCTTGTTATGATATGTTTGTAAACCGATATTCTTACTGCTCCTCAATGAGGTGTTGACGTAGTCTCCTATGGACCAGACTTGTTCATTTGGTCTAAAGTGGTAAATGTGATCAATGGATCAACTTTATTATATTATGCATACTTTATAATGAATGGGTCATCTTTATTATATTATCTTTCTGTAATATTACACTATCGTATATTTTGTGTGGGCACATTGTGATATACATGGATAAAAGCTGGATTACATTACCGAGGAACACACCACAGTATGTTCAGGGTTTAAATGAGTTTTTAGATTTTTCAATTTCCAATCGATCCGTTGAAGGGAGAGTAAAATGTCCATGTTCTAAATGTAAATTTAGAACATGGTTGAAGAGAGTTGAGGTTTATGAACATTTAATACTAAAGCAATTCCCTGCTCAATATTTGTGTTGGATTTGGCATGGAGAATCAAACATTACATAAAGATTGAGCACTGATGTTAATCCACCGAATGAGGTCCCATGTTCGTCAATAATAGAAAATGAAATAAAAACCTAATAAACGATGCATTCAGCACTACAAGACACCACTATCCACATCAAAACATATCAGAACAACCATAAGAGGGTGCTACAAATTGCAACGTGACAAGTGATGTTTTTGAGACTGTAACACAGGCAGAACAAGATTTTCACATATCAGTGGATCCTCCTCTTGATTTTTTGGAGCCAAATGTAAGAGAAAACTTCACTGAGGAAAATGCGTTTCATGATTTAGTTGATAATGGAAATCAAGAGTAGTATAGTGGGTTTTTGAAATATTCAAAGCTTTCATTTCTGTAGAAGTTTTACCACATAAAATGTCTATGTGTAATTACCAATAAGGCAATATCCATGATATTGGAATAGATTCGTGATGCATTTCCTAAAGCAAAAATCTCAGAATCATTTTATGATATGAAAAAGGTGTTGACAAGCTTGGTCTGAATTATACAAAAAATATATATGTGTACCAATGATTGTATGCTTTATTGGGGAGAGGATTCAAGTAGATAAAATTTCATGAAATGTTCTTCTTCTAGATGGCATGAAAAGGGTGATGTTGGAAGTCTGAATGAACATAATTTCATAGAGAAGAAGAAAAGGAGCACACTTGCAAAGGTTTTGGATTGATTTCCTTTGAAGCCTCAATTACAAAGATTATTCATGTCATTGAAAACCACCGAACACATGAAGTGGAATTCTGTAGATAATAACAATGATGGGTTAATGAGACATCCACGAGATTTCCAATCGTGGAAGACATTTGATTCATTACATCTGAATTTCTCAGCTGATCCTAGGAATGTTCGATTGGGATTGGCTGTCGATGGATTCAACCCATTTGGGACTTTGAGTACCAATTATAGCATTTTTCCAGTTGTTTTGATCCCTTATAATCTTCCTTCGTGGATGTGTATGCAAAAAACATCTTTTATCCTTTAGATTATTATTCCTGGAAAAAAAATTCCCAAAAATGATATTGATGTATACTTGCAGCCTTTGATTGACGAATTGCTGGAGTTATGGAGAAACGGTGTTAAGACATTTGATGCTTCTTCCAAAACAATGTTCAAAATGCATGATGCTTTAATGTGGACCATTAGTGACTTCCCTAGCCTTGGGAATTTATCTAGTTAGAACACTTACATGGGTTTGGCTTGTCCCGTTTGTAACTTTGATTTTGATCCCAAATGGATACCTTACAGTAGAAAATGGTTCTTATTGTGTCATCGAAGATTTCTTGATGCATCTCATAGATTTCGGCTGAACAGATCAAAATTTAATGGTTCCATTGATCATAGACCACCTCCAAAGTTGTTAAATGGTTTTTAAATATTGAAACAGCTTGAAAATGTTGAAACATAATTTGGGAAGGTTTAACATTTGAATGATAGCAGAAAAAGGGTCCAAAGTGCATCGTCAAGCGAAACCGGAACGCAACAATGGAAGAAAAAATGTATATTCTTCAAACATCCATATTGGGAATTTAATTTGTTGCGACATAATCTTGATGTGATGCATATTGAGAATAATTTCTATGAGAATATGATTTTTACATTGCTTAATGAGCATGGAAAGTTGAAGGATCATCAAAATGCTCGCAAAGGCTTACAAGCAATGAACATAAAACGTGATCTCTGGCCAGATGAGAATGGAAAGTATCCTCCGAAAATTTTTGCAATGAAAAATATGGATAAATATACATTCCTTCGAATGTTAAAGAATGTTAATGTATCTGATGGGTATTTAAGTAACATCTCAAGGTGTGTTGACTTGAAGAATCATAAGTTACATGGATTGAAAATCCACGATTCACATATTTTGTTACAACAGTTACTACCATTGGCATTGCATACATTATTACCTGAAAAAATTACTATTGTTGTAATCTAGTTCTCCACATTTTCAGAAAACTATGAGAGAAATCTCTACATCCATTTCAGCTTGACAACCTCCAGGAGAGGTTTGTATTGACCCTTTTCATAATGGAGATGATCTTTCCTCTGTCCTTTTTTACTGTAATGATGCATTTAACTGTGCATTTGGTTGAGGAAGCTAAATTAGAATTCCCTGTTCATTATCGATGGATGTATCAAATTGAGAGGTACTTTATTTATATGTTTTCCAGTTAAGTAAACAATTTTTGGTACTTAATTAAATGAATAATTATGTTTATTTTATTTCACAGATATCTTGGGCACTTGAAATCATACGTGAGAAATAAACCTAAACCAGAAGGCTCATTTGCTGAAGGTTATGTGGATAAGGAATGTCTTACCTTTAGTTCTAGATACTTGGATTATATTGAGACAAGATTTAATTGAGTTGGATGTGTTGACGACACATCGACTCAATCTCAAATACATCAGAAATCCAAAATATTTCTTGCTATTTTCCGATCAGTTGGGAGGACCTCAAATGTGACACTGACTGAATTGGAATTATTACAGACACATAGATATGTGTTGCGGAATAGTGAAATTTCAGATCCATTTATTGAAGAGTTGATGATACAAACAAAGAGACGAATGAGAGGCCAAACACGAAATGAGAAAGATATAACGAAAGCTGTTAATAAAGAGCTTCTATAATGGTTTCCACGACGTGTAAGTTCATAAATATTGCAATAAATATGAATATTAGTTTGACACATACATTTTCTAAATCTAATAAAGTATATTTCTTTTTTCAGATCATGAAAACTGATACTCGAGCAGAGGTGTCAGAATATTTGATGTTTCTTGCTAGAGGTCCTCTAAAAAGTGTTAGAATGTTCGATGCTTATAATGTTAATGGCTTTAGATTTCGTACAGTCGATTGGGAAGTGGGTTTGAGAACACAGAATAGTGGTATATTTAAATTTGATGAAGTGGAATACTATGGAAAGTTGCATGATATTATTGAATTAAACTACCACAGACATTTTTCGGTTATTTTATTCAAATGAAAATGGGTCGATATTATCAGAGGTGTTGAAAGAGATTCCTTGCAATTTACTTCTGTGAAATTCTCTTACTTGATGGATGGTAGTGATCGTGAACTGCATGATCCATATATCTTAGCATCACAAGAAAATATGGTATATTATGTGAATGATGTTTCTGATGAAGGGTGGAGTGTAGTTTCTCACCTAATACAAAGAGATTTGTATGATATGGGTGATGAAGTAGAAAATTTGACCTTTGAAATTGAATTTAATCCGCAACAGGAAGCAGAATTATTTGTCCATCATGATATTGAAAATATTAGTCTAGAAAGGATGAATGAAGTGGATGAAGCAATGGAGAAAGAAACTGATATGATTGGAGGGGAAAATGATTGTATGTACAATTATTTATTTATTCAGCAACCATTAGTTTCATTTCTGCAGTCATTCATTATCATTATTATATATATTTTGTCTGTTAGTACTCCATCTATTATCATTTTTATTTTATTTTTCTGCATAATTTTTTTGAAATATATATTCTGGACATAATTTTATTTTATTAAATGACAGGAATGCCAAGGAAGAAGCGGTACATTATTTTATCTAGTTCTGCGACAGATGACAATCCATCTGGATCCCTCCCCACGACATCTGAGGCACCAGCTGTCGACACCCCTGCACCATCTCCCCCTGCACCATCTCTCACACCATCTGTGGATTTCCTAGTAGAGGTTGAGTCGTCGACTCCCCCTTCAGGAGCCTCAACAGTGGGGCAGCGACGCGCCCCTTCCAGTTCATCCCGAACATACTGGAGTGTCACTGTCATAGGTACAAATTTTAATTAAATAGATTTATTGAATTTTTTTATACTAATTGTTTGCTAATTGAAGATGAAAAAAATGCAACCGTGGATAAAAACATAAAAAGTTTAGATGTTTGGAATCTAAATGGTGAGAATATTTTTGTGCCATTTTATTCTTACAGGGTCCCTACGAATGATGCCACAGGGTTACTTGGCCATATTCTAGGCCAGCTGGCAGCAAAGCCCATTTCCCTTCCAATTTCATATGACGATTGGATACATATGCCTCCAAGCTGTAAAAAATGAAGTTTTTGATTCTCAAATAAAGGTAAATTTATTACATTATGGTTTAATTGAATGTCATATTACTAATATGTTCAAAATGAATTTCTCTATACAGATGTTCTTCCACTTTACCATTGCTGATGTGACAGCACGGAAGTGGACGTTGAAAAATCTAGGTAAGAAGTAGAAAGATTATAAATAGAGATTGTGGTGTGATGTCAACGATGCTTCGTTGACTGCGCTGCAAACGTATGAGAAGCTACCTAGTGGGGTAACAAAAGAGTAGTGGAAAGTGTTTGTTGACAGGCATCGGGATCAGAAGTGGATGGTATTGAAATATATATATTATTATATTATCCTTATTTTACATTTATACATGTATATTAAAAGGACATGAAATTAAATACATCAGTATTAAATTGAATTTTATTTATTTCAGGATCTTTCAAGACAGAATGCGTCAAACCGAGCGAAGCAAGTCATCCCGCACACTGCGGGCTCAAAAAGTTTTTCTAGAAGTCGAATGACATTGGTAATCTTTTAATTAGTTTAAATATTTATAAGAAAATATTATATGTTTAATATATTGAATTTTTGATTTATCTTTGATTAATGCAGTCATAGAGTTTAGGCCATGAAGCATCCAGAACTGAACTATGGTTGGATGTTCACAAGAAATCAGATGGATGTTTTGTTAATGAGCCTGCTAAATAATTTGGGGTATGAAGTCCATTTTTTATCATAATAACTTATTATCAATTTTTAATGTGTTAATATATATTGATATTTGATTTATAGGTCAAAATTAAATAACTATGGGATGCCAATCCTGCGTATTCCTACTCTGTCTCCCAGGATGACCTGGTTGCTAAAGTCCTTGGGAAGGAGAATCCTGGGAGAGTGCGTGGGATGGGTTTGGGACCCATGCCATCTGAGGTTTTTAGCAGGCCACTAGGTATAGTTGTTGCATATACTCATGACTTTAGTCATTCCATACCCGAAGATGCTAAAAAAGATATTGTTTCTTTATGAAACACAGTTCACCAGCAGGGGGATCAGATATCTGCATTGAAAAAAGAGTTAACTGGAATACGTTAGCAGATGAGAATATATGCCCTCGATGGGAGTGAATCGATTGGTGGTATGCAGGTAAATCACAGAAAATAAAAATCATTTGGTTTTATAACTGTCATTGGTTTTAAGTTTTAATATAAATATGCAACCGTATTTAATTTTCAATATAATGTTCTTACATGTGATAGCACAAAGTGGAAATGAAGGTGGAGAGGGTGACAATGCATCATCAGACCCTGAGTAGTTGTATTGTTGATGTGTTGAACAAAAATGGAAACAGTTGGTTTGTATATGTAACATTGTGGCACATAGTTTCCACCACACATTTTCATGTCCTAACGTTTCCTTGATTTCACTTGTTTCTTTTTATGCATTTTATTGATTTCTAATGTTTCTTTTTATGTCTTCAATTTTTGAGTGTGGTATACATCATTCTATTTAGGTCTATGTTTGAATTGGTAGTCGAGATTTTGGATGACTAGGAGTTAAACCGATTGATGATGTGTTGAAAATTTTTGGTCATTTCATAGTGATCAAGGGGATAGTGTTGTGGACACTTTGGTGAGTCCCATTGTTGATGTGTTGAACAAATTGGGTCATTTCTTGTTAAATATGAAATTATAAAAAGTAATGAAAGAGTTCATGTGGCATAGAGTAAGATTTGAAATTAAAGTGGTGTAAAGGCCTTATATAAAGTATTCAATGCAATCAATAAAAATATGGTGATAAAAAGTGACATTAGAACATATTAAGTGGTATCCAATTGAGGATATGGAAGAAGATAGCTTGATGTATACCACTGGAGTTATTAAATTAAGTTCTTGTTTCTTATATTAAGTTCTTGATCATTAGGTTTAAAGGATTTATTTATAACTAATTTTCAAGTTGTAAATTCACTCACTGAAAATCTATAATAAAATGAAGCTATATGTGAAAGAGGTTTTGATATTGAAAGAAAATTTAGATTTTTTAAGACAAGTGATATCAAGCATGGAGATATAACGAGGAGTAAAGGATGAGGTTAAACTAATGTTTAACAAAGATAAAAGTTTAGTGATAAAATGAAAACTTATTAGCTGAATACAACCCTCAAATGGTGAACAGAGTCGAGAGGTTTGGAAGATAATTTACATGCAGTTGTAAGAGATAAAAGGTTCTAAAATAAAATCAACAAGAGAATGAAGTTTTATGTAGAGTTTCTTCATAGAGTGGTACTTTATTGATATGACATGGTGTTCAAAGGATGAATTTAGAGTTCTTCCAGTTGGTTATTTATGGTGTTTCTACCTCTATCATGACACAAGGACCTAGAGGTCAATTTATAATGGTTCTTCCTTGGGTGATGTTATGTTGTAGTTCTTTTTTCATATTGCGACCTTCCTCGATGATATTGATTTAAATAATTTTAACCATGTATCAGAGGAGTTGTACAATGGATTGGATTTGGTTTTTATGGGAAATAACTATGTTTTAGGTTGGTTAAGGCTCCCCTCATGTGTTTTAGGTCACCATATTATTTTTCTCCTTCATTACACAATAGGAATCATATATTTGGTTGAGGTAGAATATTTCTAAACTTATCTTCTATCTTTAGGGATAAATTGTTTGACTAGCCTACTAAGAACTTTTCCAAGGGTCCTATATTATTATTTTTATATGCGTTTGGTTATGACTACTTTATTACTCATGGTTATGAGAAATGGGAACATGGGGGAACACTCTTTAAAGAAGAACAAACTAAATAAATATAGTAAACTAGTTAAGTGTAAATTATAAGGGAAAAGTGAGTCGCTTGTACTTTATGGATTTTCATGATATTTTTATGAATTGAATCTTATTGATTGATAATTGATGATATAGATTACTTCTTGTTTTTATAATTTAAGAAACTCTCGACCATTATAAAAAGATATTTTTTTAAAGATGGTAGTAAAATGAAATGTTTTGGAAACTATAATATAATAATTTATATTACATACCAATGAATTTCATATTTATGTATCAGTTTATAGGTATGAGACTATACAAGTTTGAGTATATAGAAATGGACATCCATGGTGGAACTTTCCCATTTGAAAGGGATTACGTACCCTAGATTTGACAGTCATCACATGTTTGGTTTATTACCTTTGTCGGTGTGTTTTAGATAAGATGATCAAATTGTTTTTTATTACACTTTTAGCAGAACAGTTACAGGTTGTTTGTTGGGGTGTCCTAATGAGATCATTTATCACTCCTACATGTACACCATGGTGTATGTTTAGCCCTTATTTTTTCTTTTCATGTTGATCATAAGTATCATGGGGGATATGGATGAGGCCCAGTGTTTCATGATCGAGCAGAGCTACATGAGTGGTTCTACTAATCAGGCTAGTGCAGTTTGAAAATGTATGGAGATCAGGTATGTTGTCTAGAATAGAGTTTTTAGTGGATCCATGTACTTTTACATTGATTTTATTATGTACTGTTTTATTTTTATGGTCACCATAGTGGGTCACCTGTGTTGTATCGTGTTTTGTAGTTGTTCCGGATTTTACATCAATGTATTATTGAAGTTTTTTATTTTTTAGTTGTGTACATCTTATACATTCATTTACATTCCCTTTTTCATGATAATTATATATTTTCTATTTTTTATTAATTTTATATGAGGTCATAGTTCTCCAAATATCACTACTTGGGTCCTCGCTACTAGTTGATGGAATCTGGCATACGGGGAGGTGTGCTTGATGCCTAGTAACCCATCGTCTTGGAGCATCATTTTAGTTGAATCTAGTTTGGGATGTTACAATTTTGTATCAATAGAGTTTTATCTTCCTAGTATTTACTATTTAGGATATTGTATACATGATTATGAGGAATGTGTTGGAACCTTTGATGGACATCTGACTGCTGTGTTAATAATACATTCTCTAATAAGAAGTCTTATTTTCTAGGGTTTCATATTTTTGTTCTATTTTTAAATATTAAAGTTTTATATTATTTCGCATTTAGAGAACAACATGATTTTTTGGATGTTATGATTTATTCTGGATATTCAGCTCTTGGTCATTGGTGGGAGGCCAGGGTTGGTTTTTGACTCTTGGGCGGGGAATAAAGTGGACTCTCGTGCATCATATTTGGCATGTAGGATTAACATAATATATATTTTCTAATGTGTGATTTTACTGAAAAAGGAGTCCTTTGAGCCTTCATAAATAGATAATTAACTTTCATGGAAGGTTATGTGGGTCTATGTTGAAACTTTTTTTTTGTGAGGATGATAGATTTTTCCTCATACACTGGTGGTGTAGTGACCTGGTTGGTCGATATGATATGTGATTCCTTCTTATTGATCCCTATGTTGGGTGTTGTTTCTCAGGTTGTTCTCAGTTGGTTTATATTTCTGGGTTTATTTTTTTTCATGGCAGTGGTGCAGCAGAAGCAAAGAATTATTATTTTTTATTCTTGGTAGCTTTTCGTGGTGATTTTAACCGCCGCGAAATGTATATTGGCGGTGGTTTAAACCGCCACTAAATGGTGAAAACCACCGGTAAACGTAAAAAAAAATTATGTTTCGCAGCGGTTATAACCACCACTAAATAGGTGCATCGTGGCTGCCTCATTCCGTGGCGGTTCCCGTGACATTAGTTGCGGTTTTACGGTAGCTGGAATTTGAGTTTATTAGTGGTGGCTATAACCGCCGCAAATAAAGTGATATCCAGTGCTCGTAAAACCACTGCTAAATTCATGAAAACCGCCGTGAAATAAGGCAGCTACGATGCTTTTCTGAAACTGCCTCTAAATGCAAATAACCACCACTAATAGATTGGTGACACCCTATTAGGCGGAGGTTTCTATAAACCGCCACCAAACAATGTACCGGCGGTTTAAACTGCCGCTAAAGGAAAAAAAACCTGCTGATCAATGGTGATTCTGTTGTAGTGTATTGATAGTTTTTTATCACTTCTAGTAAATATAGTGTAAAAATAATTCGAAAAATTACTAACGTTTCCCTTTCCTTCACAATACCCATTTATATCTTTACAAAATCAATGAAGATATGATCTCTCTCAATCCTTATGTGGGTGAGAAGTCCATGATATTTCCTTATTAATGTATTTTATACATTATTTTCTTTTACGGGGTGGTAGTATATTGAGAAATCATAATCTTTGAGTTACTTGAGCCATCACATTTTCCTGATGTTGAGTTCTTTCTATGTAAATATGTATTTTAAACTATTATGGTTCGTATATATGTCACATATTTCACTATAAAAAAATTTCTTGATATCTTCATAGAAAAAATAACAGCTGCTAACTCAAGGGAATGGGATGGATATTTTTTTCATGAGTCTTGAACCGCCTTGATGCCAATGCAATAAATTTATAATTTTTCATAAGGAAACAACCCAGTCCATTATTAGATGCATCATTGTATATCACAATCCAATCATTTTTAGATGGAAGGATAAAAATTATAGCATTATACAATCTTATCTTCAATTATTAAAAACATTTAATACATTATTTTGTACATATAAACATAACCACATTACATATAAGTTACATTTATAGGATAGAAAATGAAGGAAAATTATGAACAAAACACCGAGAGTAACCTGATAAACCAATAAAACTATGTAAAACATTTATGTTTGTTGGTGTAGGCCATTCATGGATTGACTTTTCCTTCACATGATCAATAGAGATTCCATACTTAGAGACAATATGGACAAAAAAAACCTCTTGAAACTATAATTCACACTTTCTAAACATCCAATAAAACATTTTTCCTTATAAGAGTCTCCAAAAAAATATGTAAGTGGTTCTCATGGTCCTCATTGTTTTAGAGTACACCAAGATATCATCAATAAATACTAAAAAAAATTATCTATATATTCTTGAATAATCTAAAATTTTGATCCATGAAAAAAGTGGGATCATTAGTTAGTCCAAATTGAATTATTGTAAAATCATAAAATTTATACCCGATTTGAAATATTTTCATTGGAATATATTTCTTATGTTCTCATAATTGATGATATAAATAATGATGGTCAATCATCAAAAAATATTGAGCTCTTGAAATTTGATCAAATAAATCATCAATACAGGGTTGAAGATACTTTTTATTTATTGTAATAGTATTGATTTCTCTATATTCGATGCATATCTCCAAGGATCTAAATTTCTTCTTAACAAAGTGGATAGGGTCTCCACATGGGGAAACACTAGGAAAATAAATCAATTATTACTCAAATACTTTTTTGTTTCTTCATATCCACCAATTCCCCAGTTTCCATTTTGTAAGAGTTTTTAATATTGGTCTTGCAATAGAGATTAAATAAATGGAAAATTCAACTTCCCACTATGAGTGGTGTCCAGGTAATTTCTCATGAACTACATCAATGTAATCCTAAAAAACTGGTATATACTCAATTCAAATATTACATCCCTCATCCCTAGATCTTATTTTCTCTTCCTCACCAATAATTTACTTATGTAGAGCTATTGGGGGTGGATACAGATAAGAATCAGATGATGAGGTTTCATCTCTAAAGACTAGGGATTCTATATCTTCCTTAGAGATAGTAATCTCATTCTTCTTGCAGTAAATTTTCATATCATATTTTGAAATATAGTTCATACTAAAGATTATATCCAAGTCAATAATAGGTATGATGATAAGTCTAGAAACTAAAGAACATTTATGTGTCATAAATGAGACTGACCAACACATTTTTTTCAATGATACTTCCATTAGGATTTTTGATAGATAATTTCTTAGTTAAATCAAAATGGAAATCTTTAATTTTTATTCAAATTTGGGTTGATATAAAAAACTTCAATGATCCAAAATCAAATAAAGAATTTTCTAAATTTGAAGATAGGGATAATGTACCTTCCATCATATAATTGGGTACTTATACTTCTACTATAGTGATCAAATATGCATGGACATCTCCCCTTGGACTCTACTAGGGTAGATTCCCTTAACTCATGGGACATTGGTTGGAATAATGCCTCAATTAATTTCAAATGAAGTATCAGAAATCATTGATTTGTTTCTTTCCCATGAATTCATTAGCTCAATGACCCTTTTCCCAGTACTTATAATAAAATCCTATTCCTTTCAAGCATTTCCCATGAATATTCTTTGCACAATTTTCATATAATGGAAATTGATTCCTTCTTTTCTTCATCTTTGATGCTCTAGATTTTCTATGGATATTAGAAAACCTCTTCTTATCTTAATTTACCTTAAACATATAGGATCTATAAAATTATTTCTCTATATTGATGGCACTTAATACTATTTCAACATATGATAAAATTATTTTTGAATCCAATTCCCTTCACATAATTGGTTTAAGACCTCAAAAAAATGATCAATATTGTCTTAAAAATCTTGTATGTAATCTATAACATACCAGGCTGGTCTTGTGAAGGTGTCCCCAGAATCTACAACACTCTCTTATTCCCTATTCTTTAAGCTCAGAAATTTTATCTTCATTTCAATTTATTGATCAATAGGGAAGTATTTTTAAAATACTATTTCCTTAAAATTTCTCCATTCCATGTATTCTAGTTCTTAATTTTTCTATTTAAATTATATTACATGATTTGATAAAATTATATACCTAGAATAAAATATATCATATGCTATGTTCATGTTTTATGTTTATCTTATGTTATTTTTGTATGTTATTTCCATGTATTTTAAATTTTATATGTTTTCATTCATTTTTTATTTCGTAATTACAAACATATATGTTTTTTGTTTTATGAAAACTAATAATAAAAAAAAAGAAAATAAAAGGGAGTTTTTTCATAAATTTTATGTAATTCATTAAAAATACCCAAAAAGTTCATAAAAAGAAGATGTGAATTTAAATATTAGGGGATAATGTTATAAGGTTTTTTATCACACCCAACACATTAATACACATCAAAAAATATAATTAATATCAAAATTCATTCATTTATTTTCATCCTTCATGAAACAATAATTCATATAAAATAAATGTATTTAACATTTTCACATACACACCTTGAGAATTAAAACTTTAAAGAATTTTTACATGAACGTCATTTTAAATTTCACCGAAACATTTTAGAACCTCCGACCCATCAACCACCAAACATTAAGACAGTGTAAAACACTATCTAAAACAACCGATGATCATAATATCAAGTTTAAATGATGAAATTTAAGTGCATAAATTGCATTCTAGATTATATAGAATTAGGATCTATATTCACCTGAATAATCTCTTACCTAGTATCTGATTATATCTACATCATTCCTTTAAATTTTGTAACCTATATTGAAAAATAATAGTGTTATCCCTTCCAATTATTTATCAATAATGAATATTAATTAAGGAAAAATAATTCTTTATAATTTATATGACCATCACCTAGAGAAACATGTTTATTGGGAGCAAATATTCCTTTATTCTTCATCAAATTCCAATATTTATATTAAAATATTTTTCAAATAAAAAATAATTTAATTTAATATATTTCTTATTATAATAAAATATTTAATTATTTAAAAAATTATGTTCACTTTTACAATAAGAAAATAACACATTTTATCATTTTCTTTCTAATTTAAATCCATTAGAAAATTATTAAATGAGGACATCTCTCTACTATATTATGTTGCAACAACATATTTATCCCCCATGATAGAAAATACCAACATTGTTTTGAAAAATGTCACACCTAACTCATTATTGTACCACCACTAGTGTAAATAGAACAAGTTACACTTCTTTTATTAAAAATATCACTTTCGTAAATTGGTATCAAACTATCCCTATAAAGAAATTTCATCGTTAAAACAAAACTACATGTATTAATTAGCCTATAATTATCTCAAAAATGGAAATTAATACCTCTTAATACCACTTTCAATTATTTTTAATGTATCTACCAAAAACTTCTAACACATGTGTTATTTTAGGTCAAGTGAAATTCATGACACACATTAATTTCCTTGACTATGAAACATTTTTTCATTTTTATTAGGTTTTCATTATATAATACCTCTACTTTACCTTAATTTAAGGAAAATAATAATATTCCTTAGGATTAGAATAAATTATAGTATTTAAAAAAAATTTCTTAACTCTGAAATTATAATTCCCTTTATTCAGGTTGAATATCCATGGATATTCATGCATTAATATTAGTATGGTTTTTGTTTGAACTAGGTAAAAATAGAATCAACAAGAGGTTGTGGAAGAAGAAAAGAGGAACTATTATCTAATTAATTTGTGATGGGAAACTATTATATTACTATAATATTTTATTTTATGAATACTCTCTCAAATATCTAATGATATATGCAACATATATCTTAAACGAACCCCGTTATACTGTAGAAATATTATTTAAACATGATCATCATAACCAAACTGTTGGATTGTTAGGTGTGAATTAGAGTAATTACATTATAAAATATATGTAGAAAAGTTTTATTAATACATAATTATTTATTTGTTCCTAGTAACTAAGTAATAATTTTTTATGATAATAATGATAACATATAAACTTAAGAACAGTTAATATTTAATAGTCATTTTTTCAATAGAAGCAGTTTTACTATATATTTTTTATTTTAATTTTTAATATAAATTTATAAATTTTATAAATTTAATTTTATAAAAAATGATTTCATTTTATATTTCCTCATATCATATTTATCTTATATATATATTTTGGATTTTTTCATAAATAGTTTAATATTTGGTGAATAGTGAAAATTTCCAATTCTTATAAAATATAATTTATTTTATTAATCATTATTTAAATAATTCTATGGGAGTTAACAATATACCTGATTTTTTTATAAGAACATTTTTATATTTAAAAGGGTATTTTTCTAAAAATTATTTTCACTACATTTTTCACAGGTATATTAAAAATAATTTTACCAAATATGTAATTTAATATTTTAAAATGAGTTCCATATATTTATACATCATAACTAATATTAGTTAATAAGTTAAACTTAATTTTTAGTTATTATAAATAGTATCCACGGTCATGTTTTATCATTATGGTAAAAGGTAAAATGTGTTTAACATGGTTTAAAATTTGAGATAAGGGATAAAAACTCTCAGAAACATAAATATATTTCATTTTATTAGTTTACATATACCATTATCATCTTATAGTTTAAAATATATAAATTCATTTTAATTTTATTTTGATAATGTCATTTATATTATTTTAAGTACATGATAACATCCAAAATGTCACTCTATTTCCTTTAATATATATAATATATTTTCATATGGATAAAAGAATTTATTAATATTTATAAATTTCTATTTTAAAAAATAATAAATTATATTTTTGATAGTAATTTATTTTTAATTTCTAGAAAATGTAGAATTATCTTGAACGTGTACGCAACGCCTGTGCAACTCTTGTGCAAGCGGTATAAAAATCATGTATTTTTTTTAAAACACTAATCATAATACGTTTATAATTAAATATAGTATTTCATGAATTTAGTGGGTAATTATATAGTATAAGTTATTGTTAAAGTGTTTATATTTTAATTCCATTTTTTTCTTGATATGTTTGAAGTAAAAAATTTTAAAAGTCGTGAAAATGACCTAAAATGGTATTTAATGTTTAGAAATTATTTTTAAATAATAAAAGTACTATATTAACTCAACTATATATGAAATTATATAACCTATAATTAATGTTTCATGTATGTTCCATATTTAATTTCCAAAATTAATTTCACAACCCTTAAACATTGAAACAATGTGAAAATTTCCTTGATTTTTTCCTATAAAAGGGACTCAATCTATTCTTTCCAAAGGAACATATGATTTTCTTTTCTCAAAAAAAATTCCCAAATTCATCTCAAAATTTCCATTACAATTTACCCCAACCCCTATAGTGACTATAAAACTATCCTTCGATGGCCTTAATATAAGGACCCGACCTTAAACCTTACATAATATTGAATTAAATGAATAATTCACATTGAAGATCTTTTCAGGTTTAGAGTTTTAGAGATTTAGGCCATAAATATTAAATCTCAAAAAATTACAAAGTATACACTTCTTCATAGTTTCCATTTTTTTCATAAAATAAAAACTCTTGAAAAAAGAGTCATGTCAAGTTCCATGTTTAAGACAACATGACTTTTCCATGATCCCATCCTGGACCCTATTCCACATTATGTCCTGTGAAAAACATTTCAAAAACTTGGGATGAGAATAAAAAGATCAGTAAGGGATACACAAAGAAGGAAAACTGTTAGTTTTTCAAGAAAAAAATAAAGCCATGAATACTTTAACATAAGTAATACTTTTCACCTTTATGAAGTAGTAAATATTCTTTACTGAATAAATGATCATTACTTACCCTTTTGTAACCAAAATATTACCATAAAACCCATATAAAGAACACATAACATATAAAGGTAACTTGGGACATAAAAATACATAAATGGAATAACTATACGGTCAAATTCCATGCATATCACTAAATGGAATAGCCATACGGCTGACTTCCATACCCAATGCATTGGAGGTTATAACGTAACCACTCATCTTGGTATTCACGGCACCACCTGTCATATGGTTTATCATGTAACCACCTGTCAAATGTCCATGTACCATCATAAAAGATAAAATATTGAAAATATAAACATTTCACTAATAACATTTCATTTTCATTCACAAGAAGTAATATCAAGATATTGAAATAATCAATCCATTTTCAAAAACCATTTTAAAAATGATTTTTGAATCAAAGTGTCCCATACCACTTTGAGGATTTTAATGGAATTATAATTTTAAAACATTAATGTCTATATAAATAAATTCTAAAAACCATTTTTTTAACATGGACATTAAAAATATATATTTAGAATAATAAATCTTTAAAACATTAATAAATGATATTTTTGTTAAAGAGTTTTTCACAAAATGAGAGACTCTTGAATATAAATAATTTTGGAATAACATTTAATCAGAACATTATAATATCATGAGAATAAATGTATTCATGATATAATATGCCAAAGGATAGTATATACACCATATAAGAGTGAATTGGTGCATAACAACAATGATGTCCCAATGGAAATTTAAATTGAGATGAAATTCCTTATAAAAATTAAATCCTTAAATTATGGATAAATAAATCTCATAATTCTGTGTTACAAATATAAATAAACCCAATATAAGTGGATATTAAGTGTAAAAAAATCATATGTCATTCACACATATTCATTGGACGATATATTAAATAACTACAAGTTGGACCCAAAGAAATCGAAATTCGGTTAAGAAGCTCTCTTGTAAAAATTCAACAGCCTTACGGAGTCACTTTAAAATTACGACAATGAGTTGATGAGACAAAAAGGGTATCTCATCACATGGAAATAAATTTTACATCAATAAGGATATATAATAACATATCCCAACATAATAAGATGTAAATTAAAAGACATAAAAAAAAGAAGTCTTTTAAAAAAGGAGGGTGAAAGGTTCCCTTACGGATTTGGTAACTTACAAAGCATATGCGACATGAAAGAAGGATCATAAAATGAAGATTTAAATACCCATAATTTAAAGTATCCTACACAAATAATACCATCATGGGTAGTACAGACACCACAAAAAATTATGTAGTGGAAAATATAGCATGAATCTCACGGGGATAAAAAGTGAGATGAAAACCCCTTACCGCGTTGTAATCAATCGAGTCGTATGAGACAAAGTTAATAACCACCAAATGAGTCACAGAATTCAATGAATATAATGATAATCATGATAATATATGTCAAAATTCAGTTAATAATCCACCACATGCAATAAATAAGTGTTGAACAATGGAAATCTCACAGAATTAAAAGTGAGATAAGAAAATACCTTACAAAAATTCGGCAGCCTAACGACGCAACATAAAAATTCTTATAATGAATTGATGAGAGTAATAGGGGGTCTCTAATTATATGAAAATAAAAATTATATTATGGTGAATATAAAATAACATCTTCCAACATAAGAACATGGAGCATAAAATAAATGACATAAAAGATAGTACTTGAAAAGAAAGAAAGAGGTCAGATCCCTTACCTCGTGTCCGACTTGACTCGATCGTTCTTTAATCTCCTGAATAATAAACTAAAGTTAATTTATACTTGCTTAAGAACCTTTTTAAATTTTATTATTCCTTTTATATAACTTATTACTATGTTATAAACATTATTTAATCATTTAAGTTAATAACATTCATTTTGTTGATATTTGGTACTTGAGTCAAAAATGAACACCTTATATTTACAAGTTGTTCATGTGGTCAATAGTCCATTATATACAGAATGATATTCATGATTTAAATATCATATATATTAATTATATACATGTATTTATAATAGTACATAACATTTTAAGGTAATAAATGAAATGCACCGTTCATGGAGACGGTAAGTCGTACGTACGCATAAACGCTACTTTCATTTCTATTTCTTATTTTAATGGTATTAAAACATAATTATAAATAGTTATATTATAATTCCTGTATGATATCATATATAATATCATTAACTCTATCCTTTATAAATTCCATATAAGGCATTAACGAATGACATCACTTTGAGTGGGAAATAGTCCGCACTTCCTCTAATGAGATTTTCGTATTTAACCACTATGGAAACCATAAAGGCTTGATATAATTGGGAATTAAAGAAGCATAAGGAAATATTAAACATAATATATATCACATATAAATACAGTTCCATCATAATGGCCACCATGAGATGCGGTAGGAGATAATCGAACAATCATTGTTTCGTGAGTCGTTAGTTTTCCATCCACAAAACATTATGTTCTTCTTCCATTAGATGGAGGTGTGCTTAAGTGTAGCACTAATAATTATCATAACAACATCATAGTATATTGATGATATTTGTGTTGTTAAAAAATAATGGAAATAAAAATACTTTAGGGGTTGGAGAAGTAAAATAAAAAGAAACAATTTAAGAGAAATCGTTACCTTTAATTTAGGTAACTCCCTTTGGATTGAACCAAAAGGACTTCTTGAGTGCCTTATGCCTAATGTTAGGCTTCTAGTAGGCGGGGAGGAATGTAGGGAGTGTAATTGGGAGGAGTTTTGATGATTAAAATTGCTTGAGAGGTGTGAGTAATTGGTTGGAAGTGGTCTCCTTTTATAAGGGAGAGGAGGGACTCTTTAGGAAAGTGTGAAAATATTATTTTATAATATAATGATATTCGGTTTCTAATGGTCCTAAAATAATGAAGGTAGAATAAAATATGACTCATATTAGAAATAAAATCATCCAATCAGAATTGGACATGTTTTGGATAATAATTTAATCATTATAACCTTATTTATTTAAATCATTTATTAATGAGGTAAATACTGCATCATTATTGTGTCATAGATAATTTAATTTATTTGATGTATAAAAAGTATAAAAACATACCACAATGTAGGAAATATATTTATACTTCCAAATAATATTTTTTGTCTAAAATATTACTTATATAACACCATATAAAAATTAATTACTAAAAGATTTTTGTTAATGTCAATTTTGTCTTCACAGTAAATTAATTAATCTTAATTGTCATTTTCACTCCCAAGTAGCTCAATGGGGTCCCAAAATCGACCCAAAGATGTCCATGATCGTTAATGACTCAAAAAATATGGTTTGGACAACTGTTAAGGTAATTTGGAATTATTATAATATTCTTTTTACCTTGAATTACCCTATTTACCTTTAACCGCTGTAAATAAAAGTCAGAAGTTACTATTCACCAAAAATTATTTTCATCTTATTGAACCACATTTTATTTCTTGATAAAAACCATGTATTTCAGATTTTCTAAATTCAATTCACAGAAGTGGAAAAATTTCATTTAAATGAAAAAGTCGGTTTTTTAACTACCACTAAGTGGTTTCACTTTTCATCAAAAATTGAAATTTTTCAGAAAAATAGCAAAAATTCAGCCTAAGCATTATTTGATATTCCGAATTCAAAATTGGTCTCTATTATTCCAAATTCAAAACATATAAGTGTAATTAATTAATTTTAAAATTAATTTCCATTGTTAAAACAAATAGCCTGTTTTTAAGAAACAATAACTATCAAAAGATTGATACTTGTTTGTGTCCAATATCGAAGTGAAATTAATTCAAATGACCAACATTGGATTAAATGGTAAAAAATATTTTAATTTAACTTTAAAATAAACTAAAAAGATAAAATAACCATATAAATAAATTAGATTAAAAGGCACTTTTGAATTAAAATACAATATTTTTCACTATTCATTAAAAAAATGAACTTTATCAGAAAAATACCAAAAAATTACTCAATGTAAATTTTGATGTCCCCATTCTAAAGAAGGATTTTATTTATTCATATATAATGTATTAAAGTGTCCAAAACTATATTTAAATAGGGTTCTCCATTAAAAGGCGGTAAATCAACCTTTTAATGTAAATTATGATTAAAATTAGATTCATTCACATTTTAAGCCTCTAAATTTTATTGGATAAATGTAAATACACTCAAAAAAAATGTATAATAATATTGTAGTTATTTTTGTTCATTCCTAATAATACAACGTCTAGGAGCTAACTACCATTTAAAATAATAATATTATATTATTAGTGTGCAACGTAAGATTTCAAAGAAACATGTTGTTATGTATCGGGTACGCTATCGAACATAGAATCTCCTTTAATGTAAAATGAATATTTAATTCACAAATATTAATAAATATGAAAATTTTCTTATTCCTTATTTATGTGGGATGTTACATCCTTCCCCCATTTTTGGGAATTGCGTCCTCGCAATTTTAAAACTATTCTTGGAAACTTCATTAAAAGCCCCTCATCAGAAAAAAAGTCAATAAACTATCACTCTAAAATAAAGGAAGAGAAGTACAAAGGTTACCCGAGACAACAGATAATAGGATTCCATGAAAACATGGATATGGAGGAGAAAAAAACCATCAAGTTCTGATATAGAGTGATAGAAAACATGTTTAGGAGAAAGTTAACCACCTGAATATCACATACTTGTGATGGTTTAAATAGTCTTTGATTTCCCAGTAGGAAAAGTTAACAGACAAGGTCTTTGTTTTAAGTTACCTTTCATTGGGGAATTTATTTATGAGCTTATCTAAAAACTAAGGAAACATAATTACTTTTCATGTGGAATTTTATACTTCACTAGATTTCTAACACAAACTCATATTTCCTCTATATGATGAGTATTCAGGATAACTTGTTTACATTAAAAGTTCTATA
Source organism: Viscum album (assembly GCA_963277665.1). Lineage (NCBI taxonomy): Eukaryota > Viridiplantae > Streptophyta > Magnoliopsida > Santalales > Viscaceae > Viscum > Viscum album. Next base: position 178,102 of record CAUJRU010000123.1, read on the forward strand.
TAAACTTTGAGAGAATCAAATAAAAGAGAAACTATATATTTCCCATGTCTTTAGATATTAAATAAAACCAAAACTTTTAGTACAAGATCAGATAATCTGCAAAAAGGATAAACTTCTACATTAAGAAAAACTACTCTTAATATCCAAAATTTGTCATAACAAAACCCAAAGCTCAACAAAGACCATTCAATAAACAATTGTCCCTAAAATTCTTCAAAAGTAATCCAAACTTTTATTGTAACCCAAATCTCCTAAGGATTTAATTACATAGGCTTCCAAGACACATCTTAACATTTATCTTCAAGTAACACCAGTTTCTCATAAAGTCTCATATTGAAAAGTAATGAACCTAATCACATAATCTCCATGATAGGTTAATCATTTTCATAAATAAATCAAATCATCAGGTGTCCATAATAAAAAAATAGATTCTTCCAAACTAAAATTTCAACCATTATTCCACAATTAAAATCCCATAGTATTTTATCTTCCTTAGGCATATAGTGTTTCCTCAAAAGATAGAACATCTTCCACAACAACCTTTTATCACTTAATCACAAAATATTTTTTCAATACTATGTATATCCATTTGATAAAACATAAGTTCCAAAAATTAACTTATTCTTGTTCCATAAATTTTTTTTACTAAAATTATAGGTCATACTAACCAGGGACTTCTTATAGGCTAGTGGTAGGCGATGCCCCCTTGTCGCCCTTCAGTTGTGGGTTTGATTCATGCAGCCTTGCTGGATGCGACGAGTTGTCACCCATCCTACGTGTTGTCCTTTTTATAAAACTCAAAAATAACCCTAACATATTTTAACCTCAAAGGTTTCCTTATACCTCTCATCTTCATCCAAATTCATTATCATCTCAAAATCTTATTTCATGAAGTCTTATTTCACCACCATATGATAAAATAAAACAATACCCAAAATAAAGAACATTATACATTGATCATGGTGTCCATTTGGTTTCATCGTCATCTTTTTCACGTAGGTAGAAGGTCCATGCATTGCAATAATGATTTAGAGATACTTCAAAATCATTTCCTTCCACTATCCAAATACACCTTGTACAACACGAGTCATAGGTATGCTCACAGAAAAAAAGATTTGGAAAATAATCATGTATGTCATATAATATCAAAACATCTGATAAAATAAGATTTCTATAAAATAGTCGAACTGAATTTGAGTTAAAAAATTCAATTAACAGTCCTTTTAAAATACCATAAGTATGTGTTGAGAGACTATATTTTAAAATCAAATATAAATAGGTTGCTCAAGGGTCTCCATCAGCATCACCTTTTTTAAAATCATAATATGCTTCAAAATCGTGTGATAAGGTAAAATATTGGAAAATTCCATGAGAATATTTACCTTTCTTGAAAATATGAGAATATTGTGAAAATAGGATTTTTCTAAATACAACCCATGACCCATGATGATAATGAGGTATAGTGGAGGTGTTTGATATCTCAAACAACTGCTTGTAAGTGAGTTGTATGCTAGAAAAAGTTTCACAATAATCCGAACATGACTTTGCAATAATTATTGCAAGCATGTCATCAAGAAGAGATAGGAATGTCATTTGAGATCCTCCTCCTTCCATTTGTAACTAAATTTCCTTGATCTGAAAGAGTTATAAAATAAGGATTTAACTGAAATAATAAATAGGGACTAACGATAAGTCTAACAGAAATTTCTAATCCATAAATTTGTCTAAACCGACCTCTAATACCAACTATAAGGACCTGACCTTAAACCTTACATAATATTGAATTAAATGAATATTTCACATTGAATATATTTTCAGGTTTAGAGTTTTATAGAGTTAGGCCATAACTATTACATGTCAAGAGATTACAAAGTAGACACTTCTACACAGTTTCCATTTTTTTCATAAAATAAAAACTCTTGAAAATAGATTCATTTCTAGTTCCATGTTTAAGACAACATGACTTTTCTTTGATCTCATCCATGAACCTATTACACATTATTTCCTATGAAAAACATTTCAAAAACTTGGTATGAGCATAAAAAGCTCAGTAAGGGATACACAAAGAAGGAAAACTGTTAGTTTTTTAAAACAACAAGCAAACCATGAATACTTTAACATAAGTAATACTTTTCACCTTTATGAATTAGTAAATACTCTTCACTGAATAAATGATCATTACTTACCCTTTTTTAACCAAAATATTACCATAAAACCCATATAAAGAACAGATAAAATATAAAGTTAACTTGGTACATAAACATACATAAATGGAATAACCATATGGTCTACTTCCACACATATCACTAAATGGAATACTATACGGCCGACTTCCATACCCAATGCATTGGAGGTTATAACGTAACCACCCATCCTAGTATTCACGACACCACCCGTCATATGTTTTGTCATGTAACCACCCATAAAAAGTCAAAGTACCATCACAACACAAAAAATATTTCAAATATAAACATTTCACTAATAAAATTTCATTTTCATTCACAAGAAGTAATTTCAAGATATTGAAATAATCAATCCGTTTTCAAAAACCATTAAAAAAAGATTTTTTAATCAAAGTGTCCCATACCAATTTGAATATTTTAATGGAATTATAATTTTAAAACATTAATTTCTATATAAATAAATACTAAAAACCATTTTTAAAACATGGACATTAAAGATATAGATTTAGAATAATAAATCATTAAAACATTTAAAAAATATATTTTTGTTAAAGAGTTTTTCACAAAATTAGAGACTCTTGAATACAAATAATTGTAGAATAAAATTTAATCAGAACATTATAATATCATGAGAATAAAGGGATTTATGATATAATATGCCAAAGGATAGTATATACACCATATTAGAGTGAATTTGTGCATAACAACAATGAAGTCTCAATGGAAATGTAAATTGAGATGAAATCCCTTATAAAGATGATATCCTTAAATTAGGGACAAATCAATCTCATAATTATGTGTGAAAAATATAAATACACCCAATATAAGTGGATATTTAGTGTAAAAAATCATAGGCCATTCACACATATTAATAGGATGACATATTCAATAACTACAAGTTGAACCCAAAGAAATCGAAATTGGGGTAAGAAACTCCCTTGTAAAAATTAGACAGCCTAACAATGTCACTTTAAAATTCAAAAAATGAGTTGATGAGACAAAAAGGGTATCTCATCACTTGGAAATAAATTTTACATCAATAAGGATATAGAAGAGCATATCCCAACATGATAATATTTAAATTAAAAGACATAACAAAAAGAAGTCTTTTAAAAAAAGGAGGGTGAAAGGTTCCTTTAACGATTTGGTAACTTACAAAACATATGCCACATGAAAGAAGGATCATATAATGAAGATGTAAATACCCATAATTTAAAGTATCTTACACAAATAATACAATCATGGGAAGTACATAAACCACACAAATGTAAGTAGTGGAAAATATAGCATGAATCTCATGGAGATAAAAAGTGAGATGAAAACCCCTTACCACTTTGTAATCAATCGAGTCATATGACCCAAAGTTAATAACCAAAAATGAATCACAGAATACCATGAATATAATGATAATAATTATAATATATATCAAAAGTCAGTACATAATATACCACATAAAATCAATAAGTGGTGAACAATGGAAATATCATGGAATTAAAAGTGAGATAAAAAAATCCCTTACAAAAATTCGGCAGCCTAACGGTGCGACATAAAAATTATTAACATGAGTTGATAAGAGTAATAGGGGGTCTCTCATAATATGAAAATACAAATTAATTTATGGTGAATATAAAAGAACATCCTCCAACCTAATGACATGGAGCATAAAATAAATGACATAAAAGAGAGTACTTGAAAAGAAAGAAAGAGGTCGGATCCCTTACCTCGTATCCGAATTGACTCGATCGTTCATTAATCTCTTGAATAATAAATTAAAGTTAATTTATAATTTCTTAAGAACCTTTTTAATGTTTATTATTCCTTTTATATAACCTATTACCATGTTATAAATATTATGTAATCATTTAAGTTAATAACGTTCATTTTGTTGATATTTGGTACTTGAGTAAAAAATGAACACCTTATATTTACAAGTTGTTCATGTGGTAAATAGTCCATTATATCCAGAATAATATTCATGATTTTAATATCATATATATATCATATATATTCAGTATATACACGTATTTATAATAGTACATAAAAATTGGAGGTAGGAAATGAAATGCATCATTCATGGTGACGCTAAGCCGTACGTACGCATGAACGCTACTTTCATTTATATTTCTTATTTTAATGGAATTAAAACATAATGATACATAGGTATATTATAATTACAGTATAATATCAAATATAATATCATTAACTCTATCCTTTATACATCCCATATAATGCATTAACGAATCACATCACTTTGAGGGGCCGGTACTCCGCGCTTCCTCTAATGAGATTATCATATTTACCCACTATGGAAACCATAAAGGATTGATTTAATTGAGATTTATAGAAGAATAAGGGAATTATAAACATAATATATATCATATATAAATACAGTTCCATCATAATGGCCACTATGAGAGGTGGTAGGAGATAAGCGAACAATCATCGTTTCGTGAGGCGTTAGTTTTCCATCCACAGAAACATTATGTTTTTCATCAATTAGATGGAGGTGTGTGTAATTGTAGCTCGAATAATTCCCATAACAACATCCTAGTATATTTAGGACACTGTTTTTGTTACAAAATAAAGTAAATAAAAAGATTTTAGGGGTTGGAGAAGTAAAATAACAGAAAACAATTTAAGAGAGATCGTTACCTTTATTTTGGGTAACTCCCTTTGGATTGAACCAAAAGGACTTCTTGAAGTTCCTTCTTCATTAGGTAAGGCTTATAGGAGGAGGATAGGAATGTATGGAGTGTGAGTGGGAAGAGTTTGGACGAGACCAATGTCTTTATAGGTGTGAGTTATTTGTTATAAGTGGTCTTCTTTTATAAGGGAGAGGAGGGGCTCTTTTGGAAAGTGTGAAAATATTATTTTATAATATAATGATATTCGGTTTATAATGGTCCAAAAATCATTAAGGTATAATATAAGATGACTCTTATTCTAAATAAAATCATCCAATCATAATTGGACATGTTTTGGATAATAATTTAGTCATTATAACCTTATTTATTTAAATCATTTTTTAATGAGGTAAATACTGCATCATTATTGTGTCATAAATAATTTAATTTATTTGATGTCTAAAAATTAAAAAAAAATACCATGATGTAGGAAATATTTTTATATTTCCAAATAATAAATTTAGTCGAAAATAGGACTTACATAACCCAATATAAAAATTAATTACTAAAAGATTTTTGTTAATGTCAATTTTGACTACACATTAAATTAATTAATCCAAATTGTAATTTTCACTCCCAAGTGGCTCAATGGGGTCCCAAAATATACCCAAAGATGACCATGGTCGTTAATGACTCAAAAAATAAGGTTTGGAAAAGTTTTAAGGTAATTTTGAATTATTATTAGATTCTTTTTACATTGAATTACACTATTTACCTTTAACTACGGTAAATAAAAGTCAAAAGTTATTATTCACCAAAAATTATTTTCAGCTTATTGAACCACATTTTATTTCATCATAAAAACCATGTATTTATTATTTTCTAAATTAAATTCACAGAAGTGGTAAAATTTAATTTAAATGAAAAAGTCAGTTTTTTAACTACCACTAAGTGGTTTCACTATTCATCAAAAATTGAAGTTTTTCAGAAAAATATCAAAAATTCAGCCAAAGCATTATTTGATATTCCGAATTAAAAATTGAGATATATTTTTCCAAATTCAAAACATAGAAGTGTAATTAATTAATTTTAAAATTAATTCCCGTCGATAAAACAAATAGCGTGTTTTTAAGAAACAATAACTATCAAAAGATTGATACTTGTTTTTGTCCAATTTCAAAGTGAAATTAATTTCAATGACCAAAATTGTATTAAATAGTAAAAATATATTTTAATTTCACTTTAAAACCAACTAAAAATATAATCTAACCATATAAATAAATTTTATTAAAAGCCACTTTTGAATTAAAATACAATATTTTTCACTATTCATTAAAAAATGAACTTTATCAGAAAAATACCAAAACATTACCCAAAGTAAATTTTGATGTCCCCATTATAAAGAAGGATTTTATTTATTCATATATAATGTATTAGAGTGACCAAAACTATATTTAAAGAGGGTTCGCCATTAAAAGGCGGTAAATCGACCTTTTAATGTAAATTATGCTTAAAATTAGACTCATTCACATTTTAAGCCTCTATCTTTTATTGGATAAAATTAAATACATTTAACAAACACGTATAATCATATATTAGTTAATTTTTTTCATTCCATTGAATACAACGGCTAGGAGTTAACTACCATTTAAAATAGTAATATTATATTATTAGTGTGCAACGTAAGATTTCAAAGAAACATGTTGTTGTGTATCGTGTACGATATAGAACATAGAATCCCATTTAATGTAAAATTAATATTTAATTAACAAATATTAATAAATATAAAAAGTGTCTTATTAATTATTTATCTGGTAATTTACACTTAAGATCAATCAAAAGCAGGATATTGAAATGTGAGGTCAAAGTCCTAACTAATTTATTTTAAGTTTATTTCTTCTTCTATGTCATATAAATATATTATATATATCCTAAAAAATTTATTTAAATATCATAAATATACTATAATGTTGTTAGTTGATGCAATAACTATTATATGCCTCATTTCCAATAATGGGAAATGAAAGCATCACTTGTGTGTACGTACATGCTACCATCTTCACCAAAAAATATATTTTAGTTTGTATAACCGCCTTTAATGGATATTTATTATGATGGATTTAAGGTATATATATATATGTGAAATTTATAATATTATTAAAAAAAATATTTCATAGAACTTCTTACCCTTCTATTTGTCTGAAAATGATGACATCGCTCACGCGTTCGTGTAGACCACCACCACCATGAAGCAATGTGATCTTTTTTCATTTATGATATAAATGAAATACCACATGGATAGATTTAATGAATATATATTATATTTGTTATTAATGTATGACTCTTTATATATTAATAATTATATAATTAATCTCATTTCCAACCACTAAAAAAATGAAAACTTCATCTTGCGCACATGCAAACTACCACCTTCAGGAAGTATCTATTTTATTTTTCTAATAACATATTTCATGAATGAATATAGTATTGAATATAATAAATAAAACATAAAAATATATTAACTTATTAATAGTCTATAGATTATGGAACCATTTCATAAAATCTTTTACCATGGTCAATATACCAAATTAATTTTGGATAAATTGATCGAACTAAAAGAAGTGGTCAATGTAAGAAAGAGATATAAAATGAATGGATGTATAATGATTATAAAAGATGCTAAATAAATTTAATATATAAGTATAATGTTCTTAATAACTTATTTAATAAATTTAAATTTATTATTCAAGAGGTTATAACATGTCTAACTAAGAAAGAATCCAAGATTAGGGATTTTCGTCTCAATTCCACTCTATTAAGGCATTTTTTATATTTTGAACCTAATTTCATTTATATGGTGTGTATACAACCCGTTTGAAAAATTATATCATTAATTAATATTTACAATGGTATTTAATGTTTCAATTCTTGTTTTATCTTATAGTGGATTTTAATTCAAAAGTTATCAGTGCCGTAAAGGTATATTTTAAAATCTCACTCTTATTCAGATTGTTCATGTTTAAATATACATTTGAGGAATTATATAATATTTATATTCTGAAAACCCATCTATTTTATTCTCCTATAATTATTTATAGGTTTCCTATGTATTTTTCAAACTTTTCCCTTCATTGTTAACCAAATATTGGATAGATATTTAAGAAAACCAACCATAAAACTATTTTTTCAGTTAGAAACCTCTATCTTCTATATAAATATTATTAAAATTACATTATGGAAGTTTTTAAATAAATTTAAATCATTGGTAAATTTCTTTTCTAGTTACTTCTAATTTATTTATAAAATTTTTAATGGAGGCTTTTTTAATTTTTTTCAAAATAAGATATTATTGACTTTTTACAAAAGTTTGTAAGGAATGTTATTTTTAATGTATACCACATGAATTAATTATCCCACCTCCATTACCATTATTATAAATTTCTATTCCTCTACATGATTCTATAGTTTTAAAAATAAAATCCAATTTAAGTTATTCTATGATTTTTTTACTATTAAAATAAAAAGGCATTATTTTCTAATAAGATGAAAATAATTATGGAGATGATTTATAACATCATTTTTACAACAGAGAATAAAAATATTTAAGGAATTGTTTATGTTTTGATTATATTTTACTCTCTGATTCTATAGTTTTCTTTATTTCAATCCTTTATTTCTAATGAATTTATATTCTTCTATAATCGTTTAAAAATTTATCGATTATACCTTATTTTATGATCATTCACTTTATTGTGATCTTGTTCTCTCACTGTCCATTTTTAATTGATTACTATTTTTCTCTTTCATGTCAATAATTTTAGTATAATGGATATATTTAGTATCATTACTACTACTCTTATATTCTCTTAACCATATTCCATTTCAATATATGGTGTCAGTTAACAATTTTTTATTTAGATGGCTATTTTATTTACATGGGAAATATTCTTATTCTATATTCATGATTAAATAATGATATTTATTTATTGATATGACATATTTATTATTTATTATAATAGTGTTTAAATATATAAAGAATGTATCGGATATTTGTAAGTGATGGTTAGGGATCAGTTATATAAAACCCCTCAATGCATCACTATGTCTCACGAGACAAGAAAAATGAATACTTCTTGGTGTATTTCATCCCATATACTTAAAATGCCTTCGTACAAGGCCTTGGAAATATGTAAAATTCCTTTCCACGTGGCCCTGATGGTAAGGATCATAATATATTGGAAAGAGGCCCCGAAGATAAGATCATGGAATAAAGAATTATTCATTTTCTTCATATATATTTTAGTTATTATTATCCATATGGTTATTAGGATGATATTTTCCATGGATATTTTTTGAAGATCAAGTTATTGATTAAAATAAATATGTATTGAGTAACCACTCTGTTGGTCAGAGTGGACACTCAGGGGGGGGTGAATTGAGTTCCAATTAAAATTTCTGTTAAAAAATATTTCTATTAAAAACCCCCAAATTGAAAAACAAGTTAACCTATAGTGAATTTGTACAGATTGTAAATGTTCAATTAGTTTCTCAAAGATTGATTAGGTCTTAGTAAATTTAATCAGGGGATTAAATTAACTTTTGAAACTAACTTACTGGTTGACAATAAGTATAAATACTTGCTATTTTAGCTATCAAAGTAACATTAAAAAAAATATTATTTCAATGTAATTAGTAGCAGAATATTAAATATAGATTATAACCAAAATATATAAGAATAATATTTTTTGAAGCAAGAGGTTCAGTCTCAAGACAAGACTTAGTCCCCTCAAACAATTTATATAAATTTGATCCACACCCTGGATTGGGGTAAACAACAGTACAAGAGGCTTTCCAGGTCCTAAGACCTCTAACACAGTTATACATGGGAAAAATAATGATAGCAACAAAACATAGGCTGTCTAGGTCCTACATGACCTCTATCACTATCCTTAGTGGGATACAAGTAAGTGTGGAATGATTGGTGTGAGGATTTAGTATCCTCCAGTTCAGCACAAGAGTCAGTGTGTGTGTAAATTATACAGAGTACACACACTGCTCGAAAAAGTAAATACTAAATCACTTAGAGAGAGTATATGAGAGTTTAGAATGCTCTAGTGATAAGTAGTGCAACTTTGGACTCCTACGATTCAGTAGAAATGCTTTTGAGTCCTCTGTTTTTTTTTTGTAGAAACACAAAGTGTCGTGGTTCTCCTTCTTTCAGTTCTAGTGTAAGTGTTCATCTTGAGTATGAGTAAACGTTATGGCCCTTGAACTTTCTCTTTTAATTTCTGTTCTTGATGAGTATGATAGTTCTTCGTGTGTTCTTCTTTTCATGTATGTGTGTGCATGGAAGAATTCCCTTTTTTCCTCTCTTTCTTGTGTTGTCTGTTATATCTTCTTATTGGAGCTCGATCTTCCTTATATTCCACGAGCTCCAGAAATAGGAGTGATTAACTTTTCATAGGTATGAGGTTTGGTTCCCGAACATGCCAACAACAAACATTAAATATCATTAATTGCATTAGAAACATCAAATATGACCATTGGAATTAAATATGAGTTAATAGAAATTCAAACAGTGTTTATTACTATCGGTGAGTCATTTTGAATCTGCATCGGTTTCGGTAGGTAACGATCATCGGTATCAGTATCTCCTTAGATCATCGGTATCAGTAACTCCTTTGATCATCGGTATCGGTAGGTGCCATCGGTGCAACCGTTGCCATCGGTGCGACCAGTCTTCATCGGTGCTATTGTTCTTCATTTGTGCAACCGTTAATCATCGGTGCGACCGTCCATCATCGGTGCGACTGTTCATCATCGGTGAGACTATTCATCATCAGTGCGACCGTTCATCATCAGTGCGACCATTCATCATAGGTGCGACCGTTCATCATCGGTGCGACCGTTCATCATCGGTGTGACCGTTCATCATCGGTGTGACTGTTCATCATAGGTGTGACCATTCATCATCGACGCGACCATTCATCATCGGTGCAACTGTTCATCATCAGTGCCACCGTTCATCATCGATGCGACCGTTTATCGTCGATGAGACCGTTCCTCATCGGTGTGACTATTCATCATCGGTGGGACCGTTCATCATCGATGTGACTGTTCATCATCAGTGCGACTGTTCATCATCGGTGCCTCAGGAAAATAACTAATAGTGAGTCAAAACATGGAATTTTCACACAGTGTCTGTTCAGTCCAGAATACTTCTAGGTCAGAAGTAAAACATAAATTAACATAGATAAACATATGTAGACATGAAACATATATAAACACATTCAGAACAATTTGAACGAAAGACTAAATTTTCATAAATAAAACAATGATTTGGGATTATTAAAATAACCATCTCACAGAGAGTTCAACAATCTTCCCCTTTTTGATAATCAAAAATCGATGGCATAAATGAAGAGAGAAGATAGTATATCATTCAGTATGCTCCCCCTATATAAGAAAATATATATAAAAAGATAAGAAAAGGTTAGTACAGCATAAGTCATTCTCCCCTTATAATATAAATCAGATAATATGATTCATTCTCCCCCTTTCATCATCACTCCCACTTAGATATATAGTCATCATTTCTCCCCCTGTGTATATACATGCATGTAGTAAATGGTGATGCATGGGCTCATATTCATATTCAGTTCACCCCATATGCATATTCATGATTTATCCCCCTTATTCATAGTCATGATTTCTCCCCCTTTGGGATTATCAAAAAGAAAAGAGAAGGAAGTTAAGCAAGAAGAAGAGGCCACTGAAATAATATTTGAAAAAGAGTACAACAACCAGATACAAAGCTTTAAAGGAAAAGAAACAGACACCCTATCAAAAATGGACAGACACAACTATTTCTTTGGGTGGAATGGAGATTTTCCTTTGGAATTTGGAGGAATAGATTCTCCAGAAGGAGGCTTTGTAGAAGGCTGATCTGGTCGGATGGAGAGAGGAGGCAGGACAGCTCTGGATGGACGAATAGTGGGTTGAAAAGTCACTTGCTGAGGAGTAGCAGATCTTTCTGAAGGATGTTGTTGAATGACTGGCCGAATATTTGATAGAGCTTGAGAGGTAAAAACTGACTAGGAGCGACTTCCGATGGATTAAGGGGCTCAGTAGTAGGAAAACAATGGCCTTCACTTGTACATGAAGGTAAGGTTTGAGTAGATTGACACAATCTTGGATTACTTTTCCACCATACTTCATAGCATTTTCAAATTCATCCTTGTTCTACATGAAGCTTTCTAAAGTAGGCGTAAAATCCTTCAGCTGCTGAACTTGAGCCTTAAAAGCTTGAGTAACTGGAGGAAGCCTCAAATTTTCAGCTAAAACCTTGAACCGATGGTTCAACACATGCTTGGTATAAATATTAGAGAATTAATGATTCAATTTCTCTTTAATCTCTTTCTGAGCCTTGGTAGCATCGACTGAATACAACTGCACCATTTTTTGAATATGATCTCTGTGCTCTTTCATCTTTTTCAAAGAATCTAAATCTAAAATATTTCCAAGAGCTTCCAGCTCTTCCTTAATAAAATTCTTTAAATCATTAATCTCCTGACCAGTAATCCTAGTCACCTTTGAGGAACTAGCCTAAGAAACAAATTGGCTAATCTCAGCTTTAAACTTTCTCAAGTTTTCCTTCTTCAGATGTTCTATCAGATTTCTTAACACTTTCATCATACCAAAGATGGTTGCTCTAAACTCTCCTGAAAGAGAGACCAGATTACTGCCTAAATCCGTGAGTCTTTGATTCAAAGAGGTAATGTGCCTAATAAACAATTCACTAGTATTGTATAGGTATGGCTTGATAAGGTTTACCACTCTTTGAGCCAAATCATCCATAGCAACTTCAGATAAAGACACAGGAGCAAGAGTAGGAACATGAGATAACTCATATTTCATAGTCTCTGTAACTTCTTGAACCAACTCAACCTTAATTCTATCAAAATCAGATTGAGCACCTACAGGACCAGGTCTATCTTGAGACACGGAAGGATCAGGTCGGGATTGAGAACCTGAAGGACCAGGTCTGACCTCTGCTCTTTTCATAAACTCAGCAACAAATTGAGCCTTAACTGAATCACTTACTCCTGTAAGATCCACTTATACATCTTCTTCCTCTGGATAATATAAACCCAAAACTGCAAGACCTGGGTGTTCTTCCCATGCATCTTGGCATGAAGGATACAAAGGTTTCCCAAACCTAAATTTTCCTGAATTTTCAAGAGAGACTTCTTCATCCACATCTGTCACTAACTGTTCTGTCCTCTCAGCCTCTAGGATGTTTTCTTTCTCATTTGGTTGGGGTTGAGGATCATCTTGGATCACATTCTGACCTTCTACAGGTCGATCATCAACATCATCATCATCACCACTATCACCATCACTACTACTACCATTACTATCACTATCTACATCAGCACCATCCTCATCACCATCATTTCCTTCATCATTATCCTTATTAACTGATTTCTAACTTGAACTATCTATACTACTAGATTCATACTTCTTAGGGTTTGATTCTTCAGTCTCAACTTCTTCTTTATCATCACCTAAAAGAGGTTCAATCTATGGCAAGTTGAGAGGTGGACTAGCTGGTCCAAATTCCATTTTTCTCTTCTTCGGGATAACTGTATCAGGATCACTCCTATCATCAGGAGATGATTCAGCCTCCTTTTCAACATTAAAATTATCATCAGCTTCTTCTTCCTCTATTCCCTTCTTACTGGACTCACTAGTTTCCTTATGAACTTCTACTTCCTCTTCTTCATCAGAATAATCCACTTCCTCACCAGGTTTTAAACTTGGATCTCTCATCACCTTCGGTCTGTTAAGATGATCAGTATGACTAAAGGAGTTATACAACTTCTCCTCATCAGCAACCCAAGCCTTCTTCCATGGGTTCCAGTTGATTTTCATCCTCTTACAGATATACTTGTTAATACAGAAGCTACTGGATGAGATGCACTCATCTCCATCCTCAACACATCCCAAGAATTTCAGCATGGCATATATTTTCTTAGAATAAAACAAAGTTGTAGCTTTATTTGATGGCATTATCATCTCAACAATATGCTCAGAAAAATATCTATACAGGTTAATATTTTTACCATTCAAAAAAAGGAATAATAGAAAGGCATCCTGATACTTTATTGAAGCAAAGTCACCTTTTCTTGGACAGACATCATGCTGAATAAATTTAAACAAAATTCTACTCTCACCATCTAATTTTGTAACAGATATTCTTCTCGATTCAGACGTACCAATCAACATTTCCAGAGCTAGCTCATAAGAAAAGTAATCAGTTTTAGGAGGTATATTACCAGTGTAATCCTTATATCTTCCATTGTGAGGAACTCCCAAATATTCAGCCCACTACTTCGATGAAAAAGTAGTCTTTTTTCCCTTTAACTATTGAAGACAGTCTCACAGCTTCTACTCCATCCAACACTATACTTATGTTTAAATAAAACTAATGCACCAAATTTGGGTAATAGACTCGATTATTATCGCAGAAACAATTTTCCAACCTTGCATTTCCAACACTTTCAACAGAGCAGACTTGCAGGATAATACCCATTCTGAACAAACTTCCTTTTCAGCAATAACTACCCATTTTTCCTGCTCCGGGTTTACTGACCTTTGTGTCATGATGCTACATTCTCTATGAGCACATTTCACAGAAGTGGAACCTTCAGATTCCTTGCTTTGTCACTTTTTCTTGGCCATCTAGAGGTTCAAGAGGATTGAGCGTTTGGAAAGGATCGAAAGGTTCAGAAGGTTTGGGATTCGAAAAAGAAGAGAGATTTTGGTGGGAGATGAAAGGTCAACAGTCATTTAGAAATAGTTGTGGGTCATTATTTTTATCATTTAGAGTTACGATAATAATAAAAAATAATAAAAATTTAGTAAAACAACTTCGTTTTGATAAAAACTAACAGTTTCACTAACTGTACAACTCAATCGGTAGCACAGATCAGTTTCACAAATTGGTTTCAGAGATCGGTTTCAAAGATCGGTTTCACAGATCGGTTTCACAGATCAGTTTCACAGATCAGTTTCACATATCAATCATACCTCACTCTTTTTTAATAACGTTTAACCTTTCAGAGCTTAAGGTCTTGGTAAAAATATCAACTAACTGATGTTCAGAGTCAATAAATTCTAGAGAAATATCACTATTTTGTTAATGATCTCTAATGAAGTGATGTATGAAATCAATGTGCTTAGTCCTAGAGTGAGACACATGATTCTTAGAAATACTAATTTCACTAGAGTTATCACAATTAACTGAAATAAGATTAAAATCATATCCATAGTCCAAAAGAGTGTGTTTCATCCATAGAATTTGTGCACAGCAACTACCAACAACAATGTATTCTGCTTCGACAGTGGACAAAGCTACAGAATTCTTCTTCATACTACACCAAGATACTAAGGACTTACCCAGAAAATGGCATGTTCCAAATCTGCTTTTCTATCCAACTTGCAACCAGCAAATTCAGCATCTGAATAGCTCATTAATTCAAAAGATTATCATTTTTGGTAAAACAAACCTAAATTTACAGTGTGTTTAAGATACTTAAAAATTATTTTAACAGCAAGTAAATGAGATTCTTTTGGATTAGCTTGAAATATTTCACACATACATACAGTGAAAATAATATCTGGTTGACTTGCAGTAAGGTAAAGTAAGCTTCCAATCATACCTCTATAATTGGTTTAATCAACTGGTTTCCCAGTTTCATCATCATCCAACTTATAGGTGGTACTCATAGGTGTGTCACTTCCATTATTACTATACAACCCAAAACGTTTTAAAAGATCCTTTGTATATTTACTTTGATTTTAAAAAAATACCATCCTTATTTTGAAAAATTTGAAATCCAAGAATATACTTGAGTTTTCCCATTAAAATCATTTCAAATTCATTTTGCATAATCTTTGAAAAAACATTACATAAAGAATGTTTGGAAGATCCAAAAATAATATCATCAACATAGATTTGGAAAATCAAAATTTATTTCGAAATTATTTTAATAAAAATAGTGGGATCAACAATTCCTTTAGTAAAACCTTTTGAAATAAGAAAATTTGTAAGCCTATCATACCATGATATTAGAGCCTATTTTAAACCATACAACGCTTTAGAAAGTTTAAAAACATTATTTTGGAAATGGGGGTTTGTATATCTATGTGGTTGTTCAAAAAAAACATTTTCAATTATAATACCATTTAGAAATGCACTTTTGAAATCCATTTGATATAACTTGAAATTCAGATGGGTAGCATAGGCAAGTAAGATCCTAATGGCTTCTAATCTAGCAACATGTGAAAAGGTTTCTTCGTAGTCTATCCCTTCATCTTGAATATATCCTTTTGCAACTAACCTAGCTTTTTTCTAACTATATTACCTGATTCATCAACCTTATTTATAAAAACCCATTTAGTGCCTATGGTCAAGTTGTCCTTAGGTATTTCTACTAATTCCGAGACTTTATTTCATTCAAATTTATTTAAATCTTCTTTCATATCCATTACCCAAAATTTATCATTGATTTCATCATTGATATTTTTAGGTTCTAACTGTGAAAGAAAGGCTTGATGTTCAACTTGATTTATGAGAGAATCTCTAGTCTTTGTTCCTTTATCAAGATTACTAACAATAGCATCTAAAGGATGATTCTTTAGAATCCTAATTTATCTAGTAACGATAGGACTAGATATTTCAGGTTCTTCTCGAGGTTCGGGTTCATTAAGAGAAGATTCTGAAATATTTCCAGAACTGGTTGTCTTTACAACAGGTTCATTGATTCTATCATTAAGGTTCAGAACAGAAAAATCTCCTTCAAGATTTTCAAGAGAAGGTTTAGGTTCATGTGGATCAGTATCATCAAATTTGATGTGAATAGATTCTTCCGCACACTTGGTTATATTATTTAAAACTCTATAGGATTTTCTAGTAACTGAATATCCAAAAAATATTCCTTCATCACTCTTAGAAGAAAAGTTCTCTAGATTATCCTTGGTATTGAGGATAAATTATTTGCTTCCAAAGACTCCGAAGTAACTAACTTTCTGTTTTCTATTGTTCCACAGTTCATAAGGGGTCTTCATAAGAACAGGTGTAATCAAGACTCTATTGATAATATAACAAGCTGTATTCACAGCTTTAGCCCAAAAATAAATAGGTAGGTCATACTCATTGAGCATGGTTATTGCAATTTCTTCAAGGGTTCTATTTCTTCTTTCTACTACACCATTCTGCTGAGGTGTCCTAGGGGCAGAAAAGTTGTGACTATAGCCATTGTGTGAGCAATAAGACTCAAACTCATGATTTTCAAACTCACGGGCATGATCACTTCTTAGGGTTTTAATATTAAGTCCACTAGGGTTCTCTACAGACATGGAGCATTTGAAAAAATAATTACAAGCTTCACTTTTGTGAGCTAAGAAGTATACCCAAGTATATCTAGAAAATACATCTACTAGGACATAGACATAGTGCTTTCCATTTAAGCTAGAAACTCTAGAAGGTCCAAACAAGTCCATGTGAACCAACTCAAGTGTTTGAGAAGTTGAAACTTCTTTCTTTGACTTGAAAGAAACTTTATGTTGCTTTCCCTTTTGATGGGGATTACAAACTTTGTCTGATGGGAATTCATGTTTGGGTAGGTATCTAACTAAGTTCTTCCTAGTTAGTTTTCTAAGTGAATAAATGATGAAATGTCCTAATCTTCTGTTCCAAAGCCAAGGTTCCTTATGAAAAGCATTTAAACAAGTAACATTTTTCTTAGCTAAAGAAGTTAAATCGTCTGCATATACATTTTCATTTCTTAAAGCATAAAATACTAAAAAAATTTAGAGTAAAAAATATTACAATAATCATTTGAAAATTTAACATTCAAACCATCATCAGATAATTGAGAAATACTTAACCGATTATATTTAAGTCCATCAAAAAATAAAACGTTATAAATTAAAACTAAATCAGTGTTACCAATCTGGCCTAGGATGATGATATTTCCTTTAGAATTATCACCAAAGGTAACATGGCCTCCATCAACTTTGATAAAACTATTAAAGCATGAGTATTCCCTAGTCATATTCCTTGAACATCCACCGTCCAAGTACCACATCTTCTTATGAGAACTCTTTAAGCAAGTTTCTTACAAAACAGATTTAGATGGAAAATGATTTTGGTACCCAGATCGTCTTGGGTCCAGATAGGTTAGCATACAAAGCTTTAGGTACCCAAATTATTCTTATGGGTTTCATATAATTTACAATATCAATAGATTTTGAAAAAAATATTTATTTGATCTGTAAATATGTGAGTAAATAGTTGAGACATATGAATTTCCAGAACATGAACTAGCCATATTCTATTCATAATTAGAAATGAATCTAGTTTTAGTAAATTGTCTTTGTCCAGGCTGATAGCCTAAACCATTAGTATACTTTGGTGCCACTTGTTTTCATATAATTTTAGTAAGAGTACCTTTTCCATTTGGGAAATTTTATAAGTCCATCCTTAATTTCTCATTAGAAAATTTTAGTTCAGTATTTTCCTTAAGAAATTCAGAATTCTTTTCTTTTTCTATATCAAGTGCAGATTTAACATTTGCAGTGAGTGCATGTTGTTTCTTAAATGACTTATATTTGTCCGTAAGTTCATTACAATTTTCTTCTAGCATATTACTATATTCAAATAGTTTTTCACTATACATATTTTCAGATTCAGAATCAGATTTAACTCCAGAATAATATTAATTTAAAGCAAGAGTATCCAGTGTTACCTCAGATGTGTTTGTCATAAAACACATGTTAGCTCGATTCTTTTCAGAGTCCAAAACTTCAGATTCACTTGTGCTGTCTTATGAAGCACTCCAAGTAGCTTTCATAGCTTTCTTGTACTTATTGTCCTTGTAGTCATGTTTCTTTCTGAACTTTAATTTTGGGCAGTCAGCTTTAATGTGACATTTTCTTTTACATTCATAGAAAACAACCTCATCACACTTATTATTTTTCTTCCAATCCTTTTTCCATTGACCTTTATTGTCATATTTACCTTTGTAGTTTGATTTTTTGAAGAATTTATTCATCCTATAGAATTTCTTGAACCTCCTAGCTATTTGAGCCATCTCAGCATCACTATAATATTCTGAACTTTCACTTGTTGAACCTTTATTAAGTGTGTAAACTTTCTCACTATCCTTGCTCTTTTTAGCAATAGATTTAAATGCCACTGACTTTTTCTTTGGATCATCATCTTCTTCCTTGTTTACTTTAAGCTCTTACTCGTACGTCATTAACTTACCAATCATATCTTTAACAGGTAAAGCACCAATACTACATGATTCTCTAATTGAAACATATGTGCCTCTCCATCGGTCTGGCAGACATCTTAGTATCCTCATGATTTTCTCCTTTGCTAGAATAACTTTTCCAAGTGAGATCATAGTATTGACAATCTCATTGAACCTGAGATACATATCAGAAATAGGTTCATCAGGCTTCATTTTAAAATTATCATATTTAATATTATAGGTGTTGAGTCTCATTTCTTTGACATTGGTTATACCCTCATGGGAAACACCCAGCGTATCCCAAATCTCATAAATAGTTTTACAAGCATATATGCGATTGAATTCTTCCTCTCCTAAAGCACAGTACATAACATTCATTTCTTTACAGTTATTATTGTATGCAGTCTTATTAGCTTCATCCCAAGTAGTTATATCAGTTTCTGGAATCTTATATCGAGTTTCTATAGTAGTACAGATATAAAATCCCATACTTTCCAAATTAATTTTCATTTTAAGCTTCCACTGAGCATAATTTGTACCATTAAATAAGGGTGACCTGTTGGTAGCAGCACCTTCTAGTCTATTGTCCATAATTAGATTTTATAAAATATATTTAAAGAGATGAGATTTATAACTAAAAAAATTTATGATCTTTAAATATGAAACTAAAATCACAATTGAAAAACAGAGTGTTTTTAAATCCTGTTTTAATAACAAATTCCACTGATACCAAATGTTTGTCAGAGTGGACACTCAAGGGGGGGGGGGTGAATTGAGTTCCAATTAAAATTTATGTTAAAAAATATTTCTATTAAAATACACCAAATTGAAAAAAAAGTTAAACTGTAGTGAATTTATATAGATTGTAAATGTTCAATTAGTTTCTCAAAGATTGATTAGGTCTCATATAATTTAATCAGGGGATTGAACTAACTTTTGAAACTAACTTAGTGGTTCACAATAAGTATAAACACTTGCTAGTTTAGCTATCAAAGTAACTTCAAAACAAATATTATTTCAAAGTAATTAGCAGCGTAATATTTAATATAGTTTATAACCAAAATAGATATGAACAATAGTTTTTGAAGAAAGAGGTTCAGTCTCAAGCCAAGACTTAGTCCTCTCAAACAATTTATATAAATTTGATCCACACCCGAGATCGGGGTAAACAATAGTAAAAGAGACTGTTTAGGTCCAAAGACCTCAACCAAAGTTATATGTGGGAAAACAAATGATAGAAACAACACACAGGATTTTCAGGTCCTACTTGACCTCTACCACTACCCTTAGTGGGATACAATAAAGTATGGAAAGATTGGTGTGAGGATTTATTATCCTCTAGTTCATCCCATGAGTCAGTGTGTGTGTAAATTATACAGAATACACACATTGATCGAAAAAGTAAATATTGTATCACTTAGAGAGAGTATATGAGAGTTTAGAATTCTCCAGTGATAAGCAGTGCCACTATGGACTCCTTTGATTTAGCAGAAATGCTTCTAAGTCCTTCTCTGGTTTTTGTGTAGAAACACAGAGTGTCATGGTTCTCATTATTTCAATTCCATTGTAAGTGTTCAGCTTTAGTATGAGTAAACATTATAGCCCTTGAACTTCTTCTTTGAATTTCTATTCTTGATGATTATGAGAGTTCATCATGTGTTCTTCTTTTCATGTATGTGTGTGCATGGAAGAATTCCCTTTTTTCCTCTCTTTCTTGTGTTGTCTGTTATATCTTTTTACTGCAGCTCGATATTCTTTATATTCCACGAGGTCTGGAAATAGGAATGGTTAACATTTCATAGGTACGATGTACGGTTCCCTGACATGCCAACAACTAACATTAAATATCATTAATTGCATTAAAAACATCCAATATGACCGTTGGAATTAAATACGAGTTAATAGAAATTCAAAAAAAAAATTATGACTGTCAACGAGTCATGAGATCAGTGATTCATTTTGAATATGCATCAGTTTTGGTAGGTCATGATCATCGGTATTTTTAGCTCCTTATATAGTCAGTATCGGTATCTACATTGATCATCAGTATCGGTAGGTGCCATCGGTGCAACCATTCTTCATCGGTGCGACCGTTCATCATCGGTGGGACCGGTCATTATCGGTGTGATTGTTTATCATCGGTGCAACCGTTCATCTTTGGTGCGACCTTTCATCATCGGTGCGACCGTTCATCATCGGTCCGACCATTCATCATCAGTGCGACCGGTCATCATCGGTGTGACCATTCATCATTGGTGCGACTATTCATCATTGGTGGGACCGTTCATCATTGGTGCGACCGTTCATCATTGGTGCGACCATTCATCATCAGTAACTTAGGAAAATAACTAACGGTGACTCAAAACATGGAATTTTCACACTGTGTCTGTTCATTCCAGAATACTTCACAGTCAACAGTAAAACATAAATTAACATAGATAAAAATATTTAGACATGATCTAAACATATATAAACACATTTAGAACAATTTGAATAGAAGATTAAATTGTCATAAATAAAACAATGATTTGGGATTATTAAAATAACCATCTCACATAGAGTTCAACACACTCTTCTATATTTTTATGCCTTATCTACTCATGATATATTCTATTATAATCTACCCTTACAAGTATTCTAAGCTCGCCCATGTGTTTTTCTTTTCCCCGAGATATGAATAAGGAATCATTGAATTATTTTCAAGGATGAAATAATTTTTTTCATCCAATGATTTTATCTTCCAATGTAATATTAATGTCATGTATATGTCTAGTTTTGTAAGAATACAAAACTGATCGATCCTTGATAGTTTAATCCCTTGTATTCTTATACCAATTTAATAACGTAAACATCAGATCTGGGTTTCTAGAGTTGGGGGTTTATATAGTTTATATCGAAAAAAGGTTAGTGGGATCCAAGAGAACATGATTTTTTAAAAACATTGTTATAACAAGCATTATGATAAATCTATTAGAGTATTTGAGAACTATTACCTTCATAGAGATTTTTATTTTATGGATTAATATTATTGATTATTATGAGATGACTATGTGTATTCCATTATTATTGGAAAAATTCTACTATAAGGAAGGGAAATCATATCAAAACCCAAGGTCAATGTAGAGATTGACCACTAGAAAAGGTCTATATGACTGGTATTGTAACAGAAACAATTATGACTATATTAGGTCAGTTGTATTAAGTTATGACCAATAACCTTAACCATATGGGGAAACATATCACTTCTCAACATAGTCCAATAGTGATAAAACAATTCATGCGACATAAGAATTAATCTTTTAATAAAACTAACAATCTATTGGTTGGTGAGAAATGGATCAAGTCCCTTGAAAATGTATTACTTGAACTAATAGGTAATAAAAGTGAAAATTTTATTCTCAACATATATTTTCTAAAGGATATGTATATCAATAGTGGTCATTTTTTCCGAATACTATGAATGAAGGGAAGATATAATGTATGGTATAAAGAACATTCTAGGTGATATTAATTGTGAAATATTTTCCTATAGAAAAATGAGATGATATATAAAGGTGTATTTTTAATTTAAAGCATAAGGAAGAGGTTAATGTTACTTAGTATATGGAAAATTTTTCCAGATTATTAAGGCATATTGCATACTACATATGTAGACCAAAACGTAAGATCAAATATTTATTTGATGATCGTAAGTTGATATTTGAAATGGAATTAGATTAAAAAATAATCATATAATGATATGGTTTAAAGTTATATTATGTTAAAAATAAAAATTCTCCATGTCTTATATTTTTAGAAGAAATCAAGAGAAGTAGAGGATGACTAAGAACTAGGAAAAAGGAAATGTAATGAAGAAGAAGAAGGGATGAGTGGAAATTATAACATGTGATAATTGTGGAAATAAATATCCCAAAAAATGTTTAAAGGGAACTCAATTTTATTACATGTGTAGATATAAATGACATAATTCTCATTAATATAATGGTAAAAAAGAATCCATTGATTTTCAATGCTTCAACTATAAAGGGATGAGGAACTATTCAAATAAATTCCCCAAAAATCAAAGATTAAGATGATAATTTCAATATTGTATATATTGATTTTATCTTATTATACTATAGAATAGATGAAGATCATGAGAATCACTTGTGAATCATCCATTAGAATCAAAAAAAGAAGAGTTTATTTTAAAATTTTAGAATGTTTGGATTTTTTCTTCATAATGTTTATTTGAATGGAAATATTTTCCCCAATGATGAAATATGTTTTGATGTTTCTGAGACATGACTGCTATTCCCCACCATATATAACTTTTAGGGTTGGTATGTGATTTTAGGTAAAGGTAATTATTGTAAATGTGTGTCAATATATGATTATGATGTCTTCAAACTTGGTCTAGAATATTCGGAAATGTTTTAGGATCTAATGAATAATGGTGAACCTAATGTGTTATTATTGATGTTTTTGAGAGATTAATCCTTCATTTGAATGATTAATTATTGATTATTACTTTTACTTATGCTAACCATTTTTTATTTTATTAATGATTAGAAATGGGATAAGTCTATAGTCGGAAAATTCATTCATACAATGAATAACACTATCCTTTAATGGATCTCACAATCCCTTAAAAGTTAATTGTAGTTCTTATGGATTGAATAATTACTATTTTTTATTCATAATTTAGAAAATGGGATGAATCAGAGGTGGAAAATTTATCAAAATACAAATGAATAAAGAATGTACGTAAGTATATTTTCCTATAATTCCTCAAATATAAGAAATATAACATAATTCCTTCATATTGTGTGGAAAGTATCACTAAATTATCAAGATACACTTATAGAAACACATTCTTAAGAATAATCCTTATAAAATTACATATATTGTATAAAAAATATTTATATATTCCATAATAAGTTTCAACTTATTAACCTAGAAATTAAAATTCATGATAAAATTAATTATTATGTCACAATACACTAAAAAATAATTAAAATTTAGAGGATGAAATTTTGGTAAGGATGGGAGAAAATAACACCTCAATATTTAGTTTATGAGTACTATCTACGACATCTTGTCATATATGCATCAATGAGTTTAATGAACCATGATATATGATAAAAATATTATTAAAACGTGGTCATCATAACTTAACCGTTTTATTAGTGTGTATGAATTAGAGTAATTGCATTATAAAATATATGTAATTTTTTTAATAAAATTTATTGAATATTCTGTAGGAAATGAGTACTCAATTTTTAATGATAAGAATAAAATCATATAATGTTAAGAAAAGATAATATTTAAAAGGTTCATTTTTCTAGATTAATAGTTTTCTGTATATTTTGTAATTTCATTTCAATGAAAATTATATACATTTTAAAAGTATAATTTTATAAAAATGATTTAATTATTGATTTTATAACATCAAGATTATCGTTGTTTTTATATTTCGGGTTTTTTAGAAATAATTGATCTCTGGGTGAATAGTGAAAAATATATTTTTTTCAAAACAATTATCTATTTTCTTTAAATAATGTAATTTAAAAGTACTCTTATATTTTTTATTTTTATAGAGTAT
The DNA here is from genome assembly GCA_963277665.1 of Viscum album. Taxonomy (NCBI): domain Eukaryota; kingdom Viridiplantae; phylum Streptophyta; class Magnoliopsida; order Santalales; family Viscaceae; genus Viscum; species Viscum album. Next base: position 202,817 of record CAUJRU010000123.1, read on the forward strand.
CATAAGTATAATTTTATTAAACACAATTCAACTAATTATATGTGAATAAACAATTTTACATTATTAAAAAATAATTTTAAACATTAAAAGGGTATTTTTCTAAAAAAAATTCATTCAATTTTTAACACTTATATTAAAATTAATTTTACAAATTTTAGAAATTAAATCTTGTAAAATTGGCTCTATATATGTAATTATAATAATTAATATTTTGTAAAAAGTTAAACTTAATTTTAATTTATAATGAATAGTAATCATGATAAAATTTATCTCCACTGTTAGGTGTAAAAAGGGTAAAATGTGGTTTAAACCAGCAGATGAGGACTAAAAATCTCTAAAAAACTTGTCTCTATTCCATTATATGGGACTATATTTAGCATATTCAACTTAGCTTTGAAATTTTGACGATTAAATGTCATTTTCTTTAAGTTATGACTTTATATTATTTTAAAAAAAGTATAATTACAAAATATCACTCTCTTTATTTTAATATATATAATATATTGTAATGAGATAAAAATAAGTTATGAATTGATTAAATGTTTTTTTGAAGTTGTAATTTTTTTTATTATAAAAATTTATCTTTAACATTTAGTAATGTTGTAATTACTTTGAACACCTATGCAATATTGACAGAACGCTTGCGAAAGCATTAGAAAAAATCAAGTAAATAATTTTTAAAACATTAAAAGTAGTATGTTTTGGATGAATTATGGTTTTTCATAACATTAATGGATAATTATAAATTATAATGGGTGTTTAAGGTGTTTTTATTTCAATTACACTTTTTTCTTGATATGTTTAATGTCAAATTTTGTGAATAGTTCCAAAAATGACCTTAATGGTATTTAATGATTAAAAATTATTATTAAATAATAAAAAAATATCATCATTTAATTTTATGTTAAATTTTATAGAATATAATTCATGCTTCATTTATTTTCCACTTAATTGTTTTAAAAATACTTTCATTACACTTAGATAATTAAAAATTATGAAAATTCCATTGATTTTTTCCTATAAGAGGGAATCAATATATGATTTCAAAAGGCACATATGAGTTAATTTTTTTCTAAAATATATTCCGAAATGCCTCTCTAAATTTCCATTAACGTTTACCCAAGACTATATAGTGACCATAAACTTCTCCTTCAAATTCCTTAAGCGCAATCGAAAGTAGGATATCAAAATAACGGGTATGAGTTTTAACAAATTTGTTTTAGGTTTATTTATTCTTATAACTCCATGATATATGTTATATATATCCTGAAATTATAACTTTTGTATCATAAATATATTTGAAATTTTTTATATTAATGTCAAAACTATTATGTACTTCATTTCCATCCAATGGGAAATGAAAGCATCCCTCATGCCTACTGACCGACTACTATCTCCATGAAGAGATGTATTTCTTTTACATCACGACATTTAATAGATAATTATAATGATGTATTTAAGTTATATATATGATATTTATAATATAATTAGTATTATATAAAGATAATATATCATCTAAATTTTTACCCTTCCATCCATGGAAAATTTTTACGTCGCTCGTGCGTATGTGTGGAATACCACATTCACGAAGTGATGCGATAATTTTTTTCATTTCCTCTTCACATGGATGACCATAAGTATATATTTAAGGAAAATATATAATTTTTTTGACTATAATATTAATATTTAAGGATTAATCATTATATACATTCTTTCTTTTCCAACCATTAAGAAAATGAGAATTTAATCAGGTGTATGTGTGGAATACCATATCCATGAATAATGTATTTAATTTTCCTATTGCTTTCATAAATGTATGGTTATAATATTATTTATAGAGAATAAAACTTATATTCATGAAATTATTAAAATTATTGATATTATTGAACCATTTCATATCACATTTACCCAAGATCAATATAATGATGTATTTTTGGAGAAATTGATCGAACAATATTAAATAGTCAATGTAAGAAATAATTATACAATGAATAGATACCAAATGATTATGAAATGTATTTAAAAAATGTTATAAAGATGAAATTTTTTCCTAATAAAGTAGTTAATATATTTTAATCTATTATTTAAGAGGATATAATTCACCCAACCAAGCAAGAATCCAAAGTAAGTATTTTTCATCTCATTTCAACATTATGGATACATATTTTATATTATGAACCTAATATCATTTATATGGTGAATATACTACTCAGTAGACATATTTTATCTTGAATTAATATTTATTCATGGTATTGAAAATTTAATTCAGTTTTTTCTCTTTTAATACGCTTTGATTCAAAAGTCATTAAAGTTGTAATAGTTTATTTTAGAATCTAAATCTTATTTAAACTATTCAAGTTTAAATTGAAATTGGGAGAAATATATGTAAATTATATTCTTAAACCCCATATATTTTATTCTTATATTTTAACTTATAATATTCTAATGTTTTTCTTTCATTTATTTCTCTTCGGCACTCAAATATTTAAATAATATTTTTAAGCAAAACCGATCTTATTTCTCTTTTTCGATAGGGAATATTTATCTTCCATATCCATATTCATAAATTTGTTTTATTAAAGATTTTTTCTAATTTAATTTTTCTTCAAAGGTCTATTTATGAAACTTTCACATTCTTGACAATGTTATAAAAGGAATTTTTTTAATTTTTTCCTAAAATGTCATTTTTGACTTTTTATAAAGGTTTGAGAGGAGTTTTATTTTTAACATATAGAGCATATATGGATTTTAAAGAATATGAAAACATTATTAACTATTTAGATTCCTATAAATGTTTTCATGGTTTTTCAAAAAAATAATTTTCCATTATTCACAATTTTTTTTATTTTAAAAAATAAATTCATTATTTTCTAAAAATATTAAAAAAATATTGGAAATGATTTATAACTTTATTTTTACAAAAAATGTAAAAAATATTTAAGTAATGTTTCTTTTATAAAGTTATTGTTCCATTTTCACTATAATTATTACAAATAATTTCATTTATCTCAAACCATTATTTATGATAAATTAATTTTATTCTACCATCCCTTATTATTTTATGGATTATAACTTATTTTGTGATAATTAAATTTTTTGTGATCAATTTATTTATTAGTCACCATTATTTTGTACATATTGTTTTTCTAATATATGTCCATATTTTTAGTATCATTGATATAGTTATTGTCATTTCAAATAATTTGATATTCTATTAACTTTATTATTTATCAATATATGATGTTCGATGAAGGAATCATATTAAGAAAATTATTTCATTTAATGGGGAAATATTGATGTTTCATATTCATTATTCAATATAGATAATTATTTATTAATAAGACAAATTGATTATGTATTATAATGGTGATTCAAGATATAAGGAACACATTGAACATTTTTAAGTGATGGATGGAGCCCAATTATTGATATCCTCTTGATGAATTAGTAGGTGTCAGAAGACAAATAATATGGGTATTTCATGGCATATTCTGAACCATACGATGATATTGTCTTGGAACAAGGTCTTGAATGTATTTAAGACATCTAGTCACAAGGACCCAAAGGTAATTATCTTGATTTCTTTCCACAATTACATGAAAAAAAGATCATGACATTTGAAATTATGAATTTCCTTCATTAAAATTATAGTTATAATTATCTATGTGGCTTTTATGTAGAAATTTTCCACAGAAAAGTTTTGAAGATTAATTTATATATTAAGTGGAATATTTATTGATCAACCACTCTTCAATACTTTAAATACCTTATCTACTCTGATAGATTATATTTTATGTTACAATAATTTTCTATAAGAGATCATCTATTATTTATTTATTTTATTCTCCCTAGGATATAATGAAATAATCTTTGAATGATTTTCAATAATGCAAGAAAATTTTTCATGCTATGTTTTTTGTCTTCCATTATAAAATGGAATTCATTCTATATCAATTTTTTCAAGACTAATAAATTGAATGATCGTTCATGTTGTAGTACCCTATATTTTTATACCAATGTAATAAATTAAATACTAGATCTAGGTCAATAGAGTTGAGGTTTATATAAATATTATATTTAATATGCTACAAATGTTCAATATATGGCCATATGTCAATATTTTATGTTGAAGATATAAATGTTTTATTCTCTAAGAAGGTTCTAACAAAGGTGTCAAATATTTTATGAAGGGTATTATAAAGTTCTATAAATGCACATTAATTCCATGAAAGAAAACCTAATCTAATTATCCATTCATCATTTCAAATAAATATGGGATATATTAAGGTTCCACTATGGTAATGTTTCTATGTGGTGAGTAAGTTTTTTATGCCTTCCTGAGTATTGTTTATCATAGATGAATTATTTTGAGATATATTTGTGTTTTGTGATACACGTACAAGTGTTTAGTGGACTCTATCAATCCGTACACTCATTAATCTTTACAAGAAATATCAAAACATTTTGGGGGAACCCCCTTGAAATATATTATATATTTTAAATCCTCAACATTACTTTTCCAACTAATTTTTTGTATGAGTTCAATCATCTCTTTTTATTGACATATAAAAGGATACCACATAAGGATTGAATCTTTGAATCATTATGCATGGATTCTTGAGATCACTCTTTTTAGCACCAAGAAGTACCATAAAATCATTTGGAATCGTTAATAGAGATCCAAGTACACATGTTAGGAATGAATTAACTCAAAACATAAAATTAAATCTATACATACTTGGTTTGGATAAATAAAGAAAGAAACATCAAAATCACCATATAGAAAATATAAAACTTACATGAGGATTATTTATTGATTAAATGTTCTCCAAGGAAGAGATCAATCTAGGGGAAAATATAAGGGGATTATACATGTGATCATCTCTTACTTATTATCATCTATGAAAACTATTTAGACATTGGTAATTATTTAAATCACTCTCATTTTACCAATTAATGTTATTAAAACCAATTATTTTTATGGTTGACCACATTTTACTTCATTTATACTTATTTTTTCAATCCTAATGATGGAAACATAAGCTAGTTATAACTTATCTATGGGTAATTCCTTCATCTCCACATTTGAATTCTAGGGGTTTTACTATTCACATATCTTCTTTGTTGATCTTTTAGGGGATTCGATTGTATGAATAATTGAATTAAGTGGTCATAACTATAATTGTTTGTATATCTTAGTATTATTATATTGATTTTTCTTTTCAAACATATCCCCATAAAACTTTCTAATTCCTCACACATTATAGGGGAGAGATATTGGTTAATAAGTGTTCAAAATTTTATGATCGTATTGGGAAGGTTAGGGTAGTTTCATACAGAGGTCATTATATATTTCTACCTAGGAAGAACACATAAAGGGAGAGTGAGTGGTTTGTGTTCTCCTTCCACTTAATGAGTAAATTTTGGGATTATGATTGTGTGATTGGGAGGAATATCCAAAGACTGACCACTATTTCAAATTAGTGATTAACTCATTTTCGTTTATTTAAATTTTCACACACACAACTTTAATCAATTTTTTTATTCTTAAATCAAAATAATTAAAAAGAAAATATATAACTAAATATCCACACACATAATTTTATTAATTGGATGATTCTTCATGAGATAGTATAAGTCACACTATTAATACTATATTTTTATTTGGATTTTAAATTATACTATTAATTAAATAATTAACGTGTTTTCACTCTCTATAACCAATACATAATGAATTTTCCCATGTTATCACATTCATAATCAATCATTACTGATTGGTCCTCTGATTACATGAAATGACTCAATAGAATAATGAAAATTTGGTTTTCTTCTAATATATTAAACACTCTAATATTCTTCACAATAAAGTTTTATTATGACAGTTTTAAAATTTCAATGTTATAATTACAAATAATTTACATATTAATAATTTTATTCACTATTAAATGATCATTTATATTAAATTAATTTGATAGTTGATTCATGAACTCAATAATCATTTTATCAAGTGTTGTGTCAATGAGAATATCATCCATATAAAAAAGCATATAACTATTAAAAATCTATTTAAAATAATTACATTTATTCATGTCAAATATCTTATAGTATGTATTTACCATTAATACATTAAAATTTCCATTCCACTGCCTTAATGATTTCTTCAGCCCCTAAAATTTCTTATTAAGTTTACAATTTGTTTGCTTCCTGGAATCAACAAAATCCTATAGTTACTCAATATATATATCATACTCCAAATATACATATGGGATATTTGACATTATATCTACTAATTAAAATTTAATTTATTATAAAACTATAATACTAAAGAAAACTTTGAAACTGGTTGTAATCAACACATGATTCCCCATTCAGATACTCAAGTCATCTAGTCACAGGGTTTGAAGGATGTTATTGATCCTCATGGGTTGAAAACTAGTGTCTGGGCATCAAGGTTAAACCTTAGCGAAGAACTTTTAATCAAAATAACTCAAATTAGAATAAATGGATTGATCTATGAACTCAACATGACCTTACTATATGTTCATGAAACCTAATAACCATTTTTGAAAATAGGAAACATCCAAATATGGAATAACAATAAGGAAATACTTGAAGGAAACCATATTAAAAAAAGACCAAAATGTAACTAACATCACTATAAATCATGATACAAATGAAAAACAACTATACCAAAAGTGTACAAAAAACTAGAAAGAAAGTTATGGGAGACTGATAGAGAATGGTGCAAGATCAAATTATACACATATACATAACCAAAAGAAAAGAAATATCAAAATATACACTAGCTACCCTTATCCTAACGAAAAGTGAACTCCCTTCACTTGTAACCTCTATCCACTCAAATTAAGATAATGTGAGAGCCCACCACATATGAGTAGAGCCTTACCATTACCTACATTTATTATAACATAGTCTACATATACTAGAGAGTGTATATAGGTTGTGAAAATTAAAATACCAGTAGTATATCACCAAGAACTCTATGTGAATGTAATAAAAAATAAACCACAATTGGGTAGTTTTAATTAAATTATATTAATGTTAGATTTTATTTAAAATCAGATACATAAAAAAGATATGTTACATTTAAATAAGTTATAATGGAAAACCAAAGAATAATTACAATAAATAAGTGAAAATATATAGGATGAGAATAAGGGTATATTGTTTCATTATCTCATCATGGGATAACTAAATAGGACAATGTTTTGGAAAACTAGGGTCACCATGTTGACATATCCAATGACATACAACATTATCTTGGATGAGTCTCACCATTCCACTGAGTGATTAACATATGTATTAACTAAAATAATGTTTGTTGTCCTTAGATATGATGTTCTATCATGGTATTGTGTTGGGAAGGACTAATTGACATCCATTGGGATGGTGAACCCCTTATCCTAACATGCCACACCTCTTGTTTCACTCGAAGTACTTGAGGCTTCCCATGAGGCTTTATTTATTCCAAAATATCTCCCTAGAACACCAATAAAAATCATAAAACTATTTATATCATAATATATTATATCATATCAAAACAAATTTTAATTTAATATTCTAACAAAAATTGATAATTTTAGAAGGATGTATGGTTTATGTTGGAAAACCCTTAATATAAACCAAAAACTACATTAAACATGATTTTTTTTTTCAAAAGAAAAATTCAAAATTCATTATCAATAAATAAAAACCATCCCTATAAAAAAATTCTAATTATTTTAATGAAAAAGAACAAAACAATTTCAACAAACACTTGATATTATTTTTATGTTATGAAACCAAATATATACAATTTAAGAAATTCATTCCCATGTCACTTGAGTAAACCAAAATAGAGCACCAATAAAAATTAGAGAAGACATAATATGATTTAAAACACCCAATATTATAGTTGAAATGCTTTTTGAAACATCAATAAAAACATGGTTTACAATAAATGGGATCACACATTGAGAGACCTACCAATTTATGTCAAATCTATTGGAATTTCATGTGATTACACTCAGACAAATGATATATAGATTTTAAGAGGCCAAATAAAGACCTTAACTTGAAGGCCCCTAACATTAAATTAATTTAACATGAATATTAGGCCACAATGTCTCTAGTAGAAGAAGAAAATAATGGATATGTGGGAGGAAATAAATGGAATAATAGATGAACCACCTATATATGAGATCTTAACATGTTTTGGTAATGATTATAAGGATTTAAGAATTGGTGAAGGGGAGATAAATGGTTTTTTATGGAGATACTAGAGATTCATATTGGGGAAAAACAAAACCATGATATTATTAAAATCAAACATGGGATATTTTTAAAACTCAAGATTTTAATTTTTGGGGTGCTTGAATAGTTTCAAAAACATTGCACTCTAACCGCGTGAATGATTTTAAAAAGTATTGAACCCCTTCCAAGGTTCAGGTTTCAAGGTTAAAAATAACTATAAACTAACCATGTGAGATGAAATATCCTATATTCTCTTCATATTTTCAATGCGAATCATCTCAAAAATCAAAATAAATGAAAATATTAATAAATAATGATTCTCAGAATTGGAAATGAAATCATGGGAGTCATAATTCTCTCCACCATATCACTTTATTCCCTAAAAATGTCAACATGAAGCCTCTTTATTTGTAAATAGAGGAAGAAATTAATCCCTAATATACAACTTCAATTCCCATATTTTATTGGTGCCTCTAATATGAAACCACAATACATGAACTAGTGGGATAAATTTCACTCTCGATACTTTAATATGATAGTCGACAATCCAATCTAGTTTCTTTATCATGGAAGTATCTAGCTCAAATTACAGCTTCCTCTAATTTAAAATATATACAAGATCAAGTTAATACTTCATACATCATAATTATATTCTTTTACCATCTAATTCATCAGTAACCAAAATAGGGTGATGCTTTTAAAATACATTTTCACCAATTGAAAACTCCATAGGTTAATGAAAATGATTTAAATAAGACTATTGGTGTTTCAAGGAAATAAATTGTAATTTTTGGATGATGTAGAATCATTAAACTATCTTTTAAATGATGACTAGTCTCACTGATGATGTTTCACCAACTTTGTTCTAGAACAATAATGTCTAAAATGTTAAAAGATATAAATCATTTAAGAGATCGATCATAATGGATGACTGATAGTTTTTATGGTAATAAAATTCAACTAATGACAAATGGGTATCCTATAATAATCCAAATTCTAACATAAAATCATGAATCATATCTTTCATAATATAAATTTCTTATTATGTTTTTTCACCCATTTATAGATTGTATGTAAGGATCAATTCCACATGAGATTCAATGGGCTCTTAAAGGTCTCTCCAGAATAAAGATGTGAATTGGCGATCCCTATTAGATATAATATCCAAAGTAATGCCCTAAAATTTAACTATCTTTTACTTGTATAACATTCCTATCTCTTCCACCTTAGTGAAACTTTTATCAGTATGAAATGGAATGAATTATTCACTTGGCTAATAATCACTAGGATACTGTTATTCACTTAAGGGTTATATTAGAATCTAATGATGAAACCCATGGATATCTCATTTAATTTCTAGGTAGGGGAAAATAGTGGTTGAAGCATACCATTAGGTTTCTTATGTTCCACATTAACTTGGAGATTGGTGAAGAAACTTGGTACATAACTTATTATATATTGTCTCATGTTAGGCTATTGATTCTAAAATTTAATATCAGAATATATCTTAGTGGTTCTTAGTTGCGATTCTCATTGAGAGTGATGGAAATACTTCATAACTTATTATTTAATGGAATGATAGACCATATATATTTTCTCTAAAAAAATATCCCTCTAGTATATAAATTTTTTTTATAAATGGAACCTAAATATTTTATATAGTAAATTATTCAAGTTGATTGATCGTCTTTTTTCAAATAAGTTTGTGGATTCAAAAACTAAAACCCAATGTGGATTTTTAAGGGTAGAATGTGTCATGTTGGGGGAGAATTTTTAAACCATCATTTTTTCAATAAATAATTATTATTATAATATTCATTATAATTTGTACAGTTAGAATTTAGATGTTTTTTATAAAATTAAAGGATTCAAGATTTGATCATGATGAGGAGAAAATGTGCGAGTCAACTATGAACCTTTTAAAGGGAGTGATAGTGAGTACCACATGATTTGATAATGGTTTGGGTAATTTTTCAAGATACCTACACTCCCCTATTGGTTTATCCAAACCTTCATTTTTGATTTCTTAATTTTCTACTACTTGTTATAATTCACTATGACTTCATTATTATAAAATTTTCATTTGTTTAGTATGTTCATGTAATTAATTAATAATGTTTCGAATGATTAACTTAGGTTTATTTGTAAATAAATGTCTTTTAGGTATATATATATTTATGGTAATTAAAACTATTAATTATATATTAAGTCTTGTGTTTTTATTAGAATGAAAGATAATTCCAAAACATTTTTTATTAGGTATATTAAATAAAGAATTGTAGTTGATAATATATAATTAAAGAGGATTATGAAACCTTATCTAATTAGTATAATTATATTATCAATCCTATTATTATTACATAAAAGTAAATAAATGAAAAGGGGAAGAAATATAATCCCTCCCCTCTTCATTTATACAACACATACAAGGGATATGGGAGGAGCGTTCTATCATATTTTAAGATCTTATTCTCTAATTATACACAACATATTTCATCTACATCATTCCCCCTTCCTCCTCATCCTCCTCTTCCTCTTCAGAAACTTTTATTTCTATTATTATTCCCATGGATGTTGAGATACAGGGTTTATAGTGATTTATGGTTTCTCAATTTAATGGATAAACACTAAAGACCCATAGGGATTTGTTTGGTTTAGGTGAAATAAGTAATCTATAGATTGTTCACGATCTATTAGACGTGGTTTAATTTCATAATGACTCGTCCGTAAGTGTTGTCAGTTATGGAGATTCAAAAAATTGTATAATGATTATGGTTTGAGGGTTTTGATTCTAGTTTTGATGTTTATCTACACCAATAATATTTTTATCCCTGGGTAAAAATCCCTAAAATTTATTAAAGTTTCCCAAAATGGATGGTGACTATGTGATTTCATTTATTTATTAAATCATGGAATTCTTATATATTTTAATAAAACTTTTAAATTAAATAAAAGGTACATGTGATTCATAATATCAAATATAGATTAATATTTTATTTTTTTCATGGTTAGAAATTGAATTTCTAAAGGAATAGTTTTAAAGATGTAAAATTTTTCTAGTTTTAAAGTGGAACTAGAAGGGTGTTCATAAAATTCTAGGTATGATTTTCAATTAATTAAATGAATATTCATTCATGGTGAAGTAGGTTATGATTTTTAATAAATTTTTATGGTGTTTTTATTAAATAACTTAATGATAAAAATAGGTTGTTCATCTTAAATAAAATAATTTTTGAAATGGATGATTAGTTTATGTTAAATAACTACCTCAATTTGTCTATTGAAACCATAAGATAATTTTGTAATATGAAATGACCAATTAAAATATAGATTAATGAAATGTGATCCTTTATGGAAGAAATGGTTCATATTATTTTTGTGTGAACTATATAATACCTCGAAAATAAATCCAAGGGTTCTCAGATTGAGCTGGGACATTTAACATGGAAGGTTTATAAAATTACCCATCATAATGGAAGTTTTTAGTCCTTTCATATATGGTCCAACATTAGTTCATGATAAATCATGTCTAGTTGACAATTTCTTATTCATTCCCACCTTATTCCGATAATAATTCAAGATATAACATGATTAGTGGATTATCACTTTAGTTATACCCTGATTTTCCCACTCAATTACATAATGAGACTTTGTCTAGTGAATCTTTCACTCACTCGGATATGTTAGTATAGAACCTAGGTAACTCAAACATAGTTACCTTTAGTTTTTATATGATGATTTGGTTAATATCTTTAATATTCATGCATACCCAAATTAATTTATGATATTTTTCATATATAAATATTATAAATGAAACTCTTCAATTTTATCTATTTTTTTATCATTAAAAGATCACTTTAATATGATGCAGATCAAACTAGGATGTTATGGTTTATCTTATAATGTTTTCAAAGAGATTACATAGAGAGGTCATACTAGGCTCATCATCTCACACCATATACACACCCTCAACGAGTATGTAGATCTCATTGGTTTTCTTTTTTATCCACTTAACTGGTGCAGTTAGTTTCAGATGGATTGGACCATTCCCTAATGTATGAGGAAATGGTGGTGGTAGAATATTCAGTGATAATGTGTCTTGAGGTGTTAGAAAAGTTATATTTTATTCTTATTCATACAAGTGACTGATATATTGGTTATATAATATAGTGTATTCATGTTTTGGGATGCATGTTGTCTTCTATAGAGTTGTTAATAGGATTTTATATCATTTTATTATTTTAGATTAAAATATTTATAATGTTTTTTATGGGAGAGATTATTCCCAATAAGTATATTTGGTGACCATATAACTTATATCTAGCATGTGGTAGTTGATAACACATCTCGAACCATGTGATGGGTTGATTCTAATTTTGATATAATATATATTGAGTTGGTTCATTATAAAAATATGATTAAATAGTTATTTGTTCTAAATAATCACCAAATTCAGCTTCTGGTAACAAATACGTTGGCACACAGTTTCATCCTCCTTTTTATAAAGTATTAAAAAATAAACATAGGGATATATAATGAGATGAATAATTCCTTTATATTTTAAATCATCTGGTTGTATTTTTAAATCCATCAATTTTTCTTGGAATTGATATCAGTTGCATCACAGGTACCAAAACAATAAAAAAATGAAAATTCTTATTTGGGAGAAAACCCAAAGAATTCTTCTAGAAAAACTTCATGAAATTTTCTAACCAAAAGAGGAATCCCAATCATGAAACCCTCTTCACTAACCTCCATTAAGAGATATATCACCTGCATACCAATATTACAACATCAGGAAAAGAGGACTTTCCTAAATTGACCTTGATTTCCAATAACATTTGGATTTTAAGGTGAAAATATAGTCCATTTTTAAAATATTTTCATAGAGATCTATATAAATAATAAGAAAAACCTATTACAATTCCACATTAGATACAAATTTTATACAATGAGGATATGGGGAGACATACTCTTTCGTCTTCCCAGGAGGAGCCTAAATCTCCATTTCATACAATATAGTCTTGGATGAATGATCAAATAGATAAATAATATGAGAAAATATAAATGAGATATGAGAACTTATATCTAATAAATAAACAATTATAGAATATTCAATAAGAATAGTACCTTGTACCATTGTTATCCCTGCTTTATATTTTATTGGTAATTTCTCTCCAATATGAAATTGTCATGCTTTAGGGAATTTATGAGGCCTCCCATAAGTCCAAGGATTAGTCTCCAATGGCCTAAAAGACTTCATTTTTTATTGATTTTGAAAATCCACCTTTCAAGGGGTGAGGTGGAACCCTTACAAGGCCTGTAGGTGTAAGTATTACATGGCCCATAGACCTTAGAGAAATTCATTGCCCTTAGGCTTCAAACATTACATACCAACCAGACTAACTACTTGGAATTGCTCCTCCCCATCATCTTCATCGTGAAATCATATCTCTCCCTTTGCATGGATATTTTGAAAGTATTTCTCGTGGATTCATAGGTTTGTCCCGATGGTAGGTGACATACCCTCTCATTATTTCAATCTGTTTAGCTTCTTCTATGGTGAACACCCCTTTCCCATCCTTCTTATAGAACTTGTTCTTTGTAGGTTGTCCGGATTTCATCTGCTCTTAAGGTGGCTTGAAGGCCATAAGGTGGCTCGAAGGAATTTAGGTGGCCCGAAGGCCTTACTAACCTGAAGGCCTTGGTGGCGGAAAGGCCTTAAAAAACTCGAGGACCAAATTGGTGGCCTGAAGTCCCACACAGGAGAATATTTTGGGATGCTATAGTGCCATATAGTACCTGGTATAGTTCCCTCTATAGTACCTACTATAGTACTACTACAGTACCCCTCGAAAATTATGCCACCACCCAGATTTTATCCCGAGTCTCCTAGATGCACTTAAGGAGTCCTCACCAACCAGGCTGAGGCTCATGTGCAATTTAAGGGTTAGCTATCAAATAAATCTTACAACAAGATGAACCACCTATACTTCTACATCATTGGGGTAAATATTATTCTAACTTGAGGTATTAGATTTAACCATATATCCTTTTTGAGTTTATGATTCTCCACCACTTCTCTAGGAAAGGTTCATCCTACAAAACCTTCATAGGTTTCTTGTTCACTTTTAATAATAAAAATATTAGGGATTTTCTAAACCAGAAGTATTCCCATATCCAACCTTTATAAATTGATGACCTATAAGAGGACCACTTCCAATTACTGTATATAAGTATAACTGAAGTAGATTCTTTGAACTACTAGAACTCCCATATCTAATATTTTACCAATTCCTATTCTTATTGAGAAACCCCTCTTCCCTCACACTTAGGATATAAGAATTATCAGTCATTATTGATATTACAACCTGATAAACCATCACCATCAATTCCTAATCGATAATATTGAAATTGATGAGGAGTTTTAATAGAAAAACATGAGATCAAATACTTAATTAGAGGACCATTTCAAACCATTGTACTTTCAAATTTTCATTTAAGACCATATTCCGTGAAAAATTAGCAAGATTAGAGAACAAGTTTGAATACTCTATAATAATTTAGTTTCCCTAAAATGTTATATGACCTTTATGGATTTAAATTGTGCCATAGTATCATGATAAAAAAGCTGATTAAATATGGCCTTGAATCTCTTCCATTTCATGTTCTCATAGAGTTTTTCTTAAATGATGGCCTTGAATCCTTATAGTCTTTTCTTCTCTAGAAGGATAATAGTTTCGAAAAAATAATTTCTTGAACTTAGTCCCTTTATTTAGTTGAACTACGAAAAAATAATTTTGCTTGGGATATAAAAGAACCTACAACCTGATCTATATATCAAATTATGCATACCATAACCAAAACTAAATTTTGATCAATTGGAGGGTTAGTTTGTTTAAATTTATTTGCAACTCCCTTTGGGGATACATATGTGGTCTTATGGGAGGCATGTCACTAAAAAAAATAAACAAGGATTAAATATCATTAAAATAATTTATATCCAATTAAAATCAAGTACCAACCTTCAATTAAAACCATAAATATCTAATAAAAAATTAAAGAGGTCATGAAAATAATTTGAAAATAATAACAAAAAAAACCACATAAAATTTACTATGCATGATTAAGGAACATAGTATCAAGAACCCTGTGCTAACTATTCAGAACCTACTATATAGTTAGAATAAACACACATGATTGAGCCTCATAGTTTTACAAACCACATGTCAACCATGAAAGTAATACTCGAATCCCTCAGAGAGCATTTTTAGGGTTGATGCACAATCTATAGTCTATGATCCTTTAAAAATTATCCCATCTAAAAGTTTCTTTCTCCAAAATTCCTCAAAAATCATAAATAAGTAAATTACATAAAAAATACTCATTTTTAACATACCTCAAAAACATAAGGCTATTTATGGGAAGTTTTCTCAAGATAATATCTTATAACCTACCCGTCATGTTTCGACAACCCTATCTTTTATCTACATTATCTTCTTCTAATAGTATAAAATTTCAATCAGGTTCTAATACCATTCTGCAATTAAACAACCTTGGACACTTTTTTCTATTACCCATGATAGAATTTCAAAATGTTGGATTTGGTGTCATAGATTCAACTATTTTAACTTTATATTTCATTTATATTCAATGAAATACATATTAATAAAATATCTTATTACTTATTCAATATTATTCTACATGACTTTTATGTAATAATGTATTAGAGTATCTATCTCATTGAAAAGTTTATAATAATTCCCAATAATGATGAGAACATTTTAATTATATGATGATATTCTTAATTTTTTTCTTCGGTTGGATAACATTCTATGATGAGACATATAGTGTATTGTCTATAAAGAACAATTACTCATAAGTGGGTGAAACCTCATCTCATAAATTTCACACTTGGTAATCTACCAGATGAGACATTATGAGAACATACCCACATGTAGGAAATCCACATGCTTATGTTTCATTGGAAATTATTATATACCATCATGTGTAATGATCCATAGTATTTAAGATTATTATTAATTCATATAATGAGTCACATACTTAGATGTATCGATATAAACCATGACCGAATATAATCATGCAAAAGTTGGGTATGCTGAGTAAGTCAGGAGTGATATGATATTAACCAACAATTTAAATAAATATTTTAATGTTCTATCTCAATAAATGATTAAATATCACACCTTTTATCAAAATGGAACAGTCCCATTAAATTCCATGACCATGGTGTATTAATGAGTTCATTTCAGATAGCCAAAGAAATACATATCAAGAATAGAGGTTGGTGACATGAGTATTCAAACAACATGATGAGATACTAAGAAAAAGGGATTATATTACAAAATGAGAATTTATGTGAGGTTGTTATGATTGTGATAGATCATGTTCCTTTATGGGTATCTTGACTAGATGTAAGAAAGTAATCTCATACTTTAGTCAATTATGCCTAATTTTACTAAGGAAGTGTCCCAAATAATCACACACAATGTGTTTTTGTTGATATTAGTAAAATATTATTTATATTTAACAAATTGAATGTTTATTATTCTCTAGATGAAGAAGTAATATTTATTAAAAATTTCTTGATTAAAAATAATAAATAAATAGTTATTATGAAGGTAATTATTTCATTACATAGACATCTAATATTTATCTATTTTCATTCACAAGGTTATAAATTGTTATTTTTTATATAAATAACTATTTATTAAATAAATAATTTATTTTATTATGTGAAAATTAAATAAACATTTATTCCCCAGACCATGAATATAATATTTATTTATTTATTTATTGAATGAATAAAATATATTTTAATTTTTCTCTATAATTAAATAAATAATGAGGGTAAAATGACTGAGTTTTGGGTCTGATGATAAATATTTTTTTATCAGGTCATAAAATAATATTTTTCATTGCACGATTTTTTGAACATCATGAAATAAAATAATAATAATATTATTTTACATGGAATGGCGTTGTTTTTGGATTAAATATATTATTAAGGGGCTGTTTGAAATTTTTTAATATTTAACTCTAATCGTGAGTCTATAAATATACATATATGTAATTTTTAAGAGGTTAATCATTGTGCACAACATTCAATACTGAGATAATTCTATACCAAAAAATAATTTCTCTAGGGTTTCCTCCCAAGATCAATAGATCCTGTTTCTCCTCCTATATTCCTCTTAAGAACAATAAGAATAAGAGATATCCGTTTAAGGTATAATTAATGGAAAGTGATCTATCTGAACAACACTTGATGATTAATCAATCGTGCTGACACCCGATGTTTCATCGACAATGTTAAAAGATCATTGGAGCACATGTAGATCACCACTTGAGGGGATCTGTTTTAGGCCCATGTGATGAAAGGATGATAAAAATTGAAATCAATAGTGAGGTAATATTTATTCTTCTATTTTAAATTAATTATAAATTTAACATGAAAATATTTGCTTGGTTCAAGAACATTCCATCAATTTCATCAGAAAATTTCACTAATCATATCATTACACATCATGTACATTTTAGAATATCCATTGAATCCAATGAAAGCATATTTGCCTATTCCACAATAGTTGCTACCATAGTGTTTGGAACCATCATGTGATATCAAAGCAATCACATTTAAATTTATAATTATTTAATTATTATAGATCGTTATAAACATTTAACGTTAGTTTTCATTTCCAACTTATTCATTCTTAAATTATATTTTTGAGATCTCATCTCAAATTTCTCATTCCTCATTCATATGACCTAGATATAGTTAATAATAAACAAAGAATATCGAAATAACCCATCCAGAGGTACTGGAGATTCTGGATGGACGATTCATGAGTAAATGACATATAGCTCGAAGGTACCTACCATGTATCTGAGTATATTGCACCAAGATGAACCATATATTTTATGAGGATTTTTGTAATAAATACAATCATTTATATTAAATATATATCATGTGTTGAATATAATAGTTTTGAGCATGAATTTATAGACTATATATTGTGTAAATGGGTTCTACGCCATGTAGTCTACATGCTTTCATGGTGGAAAACAGGTAGTCAAATGCATAATCTGTATTAATTACAGGTTTTTTAAGGACTAAGACTCATGTGATAAGGAGGTTATAAGGTGTATAGAAGATTCACATACTATGTACCTCCGAAATATCCATGTAGACATACACACATAGTCTCTATGCATGTATCACATGCATACAATGAAAAAGATACCCAAAGTGTAGTTGGAAGTACACATTGTGTACCCAACCTACTTATGTGAAAAAAAAATTAATTTATTTCTCCATTAAACCTCATATTTATTTGTATGTGTGTCATTTATTGATAGTACATGCTATATGATATGTTTTATATGATGTTAAATGCTTAAATTATTATTTTTTACTAATCTGAACTACAATTCTTATATAGTTAATTCATATTGTGTATTCAATGTGCATTAAATTTACATGAATCATGTAATTCACATGTTTATAGGTTTCATTTAATTACCGTACACATCATTTAATTACATCATATATTGTGTATGCTAAATGTCTTATTAGTATACTACATACAATAAAGAGATTATCAAATAGTTCAGACCAGTCCTCTCCATGTTTCTTACAAGTACAATATTTGTACATAATTAATTTTAAATAAAAATAATAATTTCATTATTTTGTATAAAATGAAATCAGATAAGATTCTATAGAATAGTTTGTGTGAATTAAAGATAAACTTAATTAATTCAATGAATTCATGCACATTTTATCATTATTAAGAATGAATTAAAATGATTTATATCCAGTTATTTTAAATATAAAGTCATTGCATATATGATTCTAATCACGATCTTAGACCATTTTTTGTATTTGTTTTATTTAATTGTATTTGTTT
Organism: Viscum album; assembly: GCA_963277665.1. Taxonomy (NCBI): domain Eukaryota; kingdom Viridiplantae; phylum Streptophyta; class Magnoliopsida; order Santalales; family Viscaceae; genus Viscum; species Viscum album. Next base: position 222,001 of record CAUJRU010000123.1, read on the forward strand.
TATTTAATTTAATTCTAATTTTATTTCTTAATTATTCAGTATCAATTTAAATTTAATGGCAGGAATGTCATCCCTCCCTCCTTTATTATTCTAGACCCATGTGTCCCTAGTCGTATTATATAAATTCCCCTTAAACAAATCATTTGGTTCCCCTCACTCATGTGTGAGTATAAAACGTATATAATGAAAGGTGTACCTCGGAGGTTGATGGTGGTTAATAATAGAGATGAGGTAAAACTACTCAAGCTGATATATAGGATGACAGGTGGAGTGATTTAACCTGTCCCAAAATCTAATTAAGGAGGTTTTTCCCTAGTGACATAGGTTGATATGTTGTCTTCTCAATAAATTAACTGATATATAATCTCATGTTCAATTCATTTATTTACTTTATTTATTCCTAGTTCATGGTTTATTTTATGGATACCAGACCATGATCACATATAAATAAAAGTATTTACATGAAAATATGTAGTTAAAACAAATAGTTTATGGATAAATTGTTTATCAGTACATGGTCAATCACTTATGTAAAATATACATAATATAAAAAAGGACTGTAAAAGGTAAAATTATAAAATCTATGCATAAAGAAATTCATCAATCAACTATAAAGTCATAAAAAAATTTCATCATCCAAATTAATATGGATGCATAGTTAAAGTGTTGGTTAGGCTTCTGTTGGAGGTAATTTTAATTATCTGTAAGTCTTAACTGAGATAGTGTGTTGAATTAACTGAATCTATGTTAGTTTTAATGGCCTTAGTCTGTCCAATAATTCTTTTAAGCAAGTGATAAAGGAATCTAAGTTATCAATTCTGGACTGGGGATTCCACTCAATAGATAAAGGTGCTTATAGTTTTTACTTGGTGATATCACTTACCTAAATGAGTTATTATAATTTTATAGTATAATTATTTATTATACGAAGGATAATAAGGATCCTTTCTACTATAATATCCAAACTATAAGGCATTTTGAATTCAATAGCGAGGGCTACTAGGTTTTGTAAAATAGTTAGAGACTAATATAATATAATTTACTATGAAACAAATAGTAATAAAATAAAGTAATAATAATCATATATAATATTATTATTGAAAAAATTGAAAGTTCATCAACCACATTATCCCTATGATCAATTGTAGATAATGAACATGTTCTAACCATCATTAGTTTTTAGGTGTGGTTCATATGCTTTTGGGTTTTGTTGTTCCATGAAAAAATGTCTTACATGCTAGAATCCTTAGTCCATGTTCCACCTAATAAGTTGGTGAGTTATAATAAGTTCACTGTCTATAAAAAACATCGAAATTATTCACTATATATTTAGTGTTTGATTCTATCATACAATAATAGGGAAAATAATGACGTCTCATGAGCACATGGATATCTGAAACATGGTCATGCATCTCCAATATTTATAACAAGAGAGATATAAAATATAATAATTTTAGATATATAAGTTTATCTTCATGAGAAAACTTGGAGATGGTGTTCTAGATAGGCCTCACATACACAAACACATTAGATATATTGATCATATAGAAGTTCTAGGTTCTGTGGTTCCTAACTAATATCACAAAAATATCATTATTTTATCACTCCATCAGATATTATCCATTTTTTTAATTTAAATTTGATAATAATTGATAAGTATCTTTAAAATATCATTAATTTTATTCAATATGTTTATAAGGACATGAAGCACAAAAAACATTATTTTTATTTGTTAAACATGAGAAGTGGAAAAGTAAAAAACACTATGTATAAAATTAAATCTATGACTTTTTTAAAATTACTTCCAAGAAGGGTAGGATCAGAAGGAAATAAATGAAGCAGGATGCTATTGATTTTTCTTCTGGAATTAAGGGTCGTTGAAATTAAAACTGCACCCAGTAATCAAGCATGGGGAAGCTACATGAGCACTTTTTTTTAGTGAAATCTATCTATTTCTACAAATTTCTATTATATATAGAATTTGGTTCTCAAATATTTATTCTAATGTCAAAAACCAGTATATTTTGAAATATTACTCATGGTAAGGTGGATTTATGAGAGGGAAATGATTCCAAAGTGTAGTTGTGGATATTGAAGACTTCCATATCATGTTTCTAACGAAAATGATCTTGGTTTTGAAATACTGTTATTATATTCCCTCAGTTACCAAAATTGTTATTTCTTTTATATATTTGACAATTTCTGTTCAATATTGGAAACATATTTTTCTTTTTATTAAAAGAAATTATATTTATAAGAAGGAACATTTGAATATTAGTCTTTATATATTGGATCAAAAAAACCAAGTAATGGTAATAAATAATGAATTTTGATTACAAGAATCATACAACACCAATATATGGAATCATAGGCTAGGTCATGTAAATGAAAAGTTCTTAAACTGATTATGTTAAGATGTATATTTATATTCTTTTTAACAAAAACCACTCAGTGTATGACATGATCGATTACAAAGAAAATTGACCAATAGCCCATTTAGTGAAATAGGTGAAAGGGCCATAATGATTATTAAATTGATATATATATATATATGTAGAACATTTCCATTTAAGGGAAGGGTTGGATACCCATACTTCATAACTTTTACTAATGACTATAATAGATTCGGATATAACTACTTAATGAGGTATAAAGGGATTTTTTTGAAAAATTTAATGAATACGAGAATGAAGTTGAGAATAAAATTGGTATGAAAATAAAGAAACATTGTTATGATTTAGGTAGAGAATATATTATCCATGTATTTATTTATTATCTACAAGTTTTTAGGATTCTATCCCAACACACTCCTCCTTATACACCATAATATAATTGTTTATGGGAAAGTAGTAACCACACCTTATTAGAAATGGAATTATAAATGATGATTCATTATAGTTTTCCATTATCTTTTTCAGGATAAGAAATATAGAGTGGAAAATAAATTCTAAAATGAGTTACAATTAAAGAGTAAAATGGTATTCCATATGAAATCGAGTATGAAAATAAACCTTTGTTGTCTCATATACGAGAATGGGATTGTGAAGTGTTTTTTATGATATTTAAACAAACAAACATATACCCTAATGCACTATGTATATATCTATAGTATAACCTAAGGAAATATAAGGATATTACCTATAAATACCCTTATATAAGAAGTTTGAGGTTGATAAATACCCCAAAATCCTTGAGTGGGATCACATATGTAAAATAGATAGTGGGAGTAAGATAAACTTCAATGAAGTCATAGATGAAGATATGAATGAGTTGACACAAGAATAGATTCCATAAATTCTCATGGAAGAGGAGGTTTTAGAGACATAAGAATTGCATAAGAGTATAATAGAGTTTATATAACCTCGAATATATGGTTTTCTTATCACTGAGGAAGGAGACTCATTATTAGTTGATATTAATGATCTTATAACCTACAAAGAAGACGTAAGTAGTAGAGAAGCTACCAAATGGAAAGAATATAAGAATTTTGAAATGGATTGCATATACCAAAACTGGGTATGGGTTTTTTTATATTCTCCGGAGGATTTAAATATAGTTGCTTATAGATGGAAAATCAAAAATAAATCTGATATGAATAGAAAAGTGAGTACCTATCCGGTATGAATGGTATCAAAAGGGTTTAAACAGTGTTAAGCAATAAACAATTGAAAAAAATTAACCAGTTTCTATGTTTTAAATCTAGATTTCATAGTGGTATTCCATGATTATGAGATTTAGAATATGGATGTCAAAATAATCTTCCTTAATGGGAATCTTCAAGAATATGTCTAAATGTCATAACTAGAATGGTTTATAAGTCTAAATAAAGCCAAAAAATTATGAAATTTTCTAAGATTCATTTATGGATTAATAAAATCATATAACTCATGAAATATTCATTTTGATGAATCCATAATGAAATTTGGTTTCATAAAGAATCTATGTGAGCCTTGTGTCTATAAGTAGTTTAGTGAGAGTTTGATCATTTTCATTATAGTACATGATGATGAGATATTACTTATAAAAAATGTGATTCTAGTCTTACATTAAATAAATGATTTGTTAAATAATTTCAAGTTATGATGTACTTAGGAAAAGAAATATATATTCTGGGGATTAATATCTTACATGATAGATCTAAGAGGAGGATTGGATTATTTCAATGTATTTAAATTGATAACATACTGAAGATATTTATTACGAAACAATCCAAGAGGATATTGTATCCAATGTCACATGGTATTCTTATTTATAAGGAAATGTGTATATAGAAACATGTGAAGTGATAAATAATGGAAAATAATACATGAACATTAATGATTAGACTAGTAATGTATGTTATACTATGTAATAGGATATATGTTCTTTATTACATAATAATAGAAGAATGATATCAATTTGACTTAGGAGACCACCATTTGATAACATTTATGACTATCATTAAGAATATTAGGAATACTAAATATGTGTTCCTAGTCTATGGAGGAGTTGAAGAACTAGTCATCAGATTATATACATATGTTAGTTTCCAAAAAGATCATGATGATTTAGAATAACACTTAAGATATATATATATATATATATATATATATATATTTACTCTCAATGGAGGTGATGTGATCTTTAAAAGATCAAAAAAATAAGTGGTCACCAATTATATAATAGAGTCTTAGTATATTATAGCATCTAATATATCCAAGTAAGTGGTTTAGATACAAAAATTTATCCAAGGGCTTGGTGTGATTCCTAGTAATATAGTCCCCATTACACAATAATGAGATAATACTCACTACAAAAAAAAATGATTAGAAGGGGTTATTTGTTTGTTTAGAAGGGTTATAACCCCTTATAAATAGGGTAGTAGAGATTACAAGAAACCACCGTTAATGTGCACGCCTACAATTGTTAGTGGCAGTTTGGAGGAATTGCTGGTAATGTGGTGTAAATGTTAGCGGTGGATCACTAAGAGGATATTTAAACCACCTCTTATTTCACTGCATAATATCTATTTAGTTGGAGTTTTAACCCCTCTAAATTTTTGATCAATCTAGCGGCGGTTTCAAACCACCGCTAGATGAGTTCATAAGCCATATTGGAGGTGGATCCTACAAATGCCTCTATTTAATGCTATTATTTAGAGGGGGTTAAAACACCGTCTAAATGAATCATATTAGAGAATGTAGAAGGAACCACCTCTAAATAATATTAGACATATTTAAATTATGTTCACCCCCACCCATCCCTCATGTTCAAGCCACCCCCCTCCAGTTCACACAAAGCTTTCCCTCTTCCGTTCACCCCCATCTCTCTACTCCCTGCTGTTCCAGCCCGGTTCTCCGCCACACAACCCACCACCATCCGGTTCTCCACCAGTCCCCATGTGTGACCCCTTCTTACCATCCCCACCCCTCATGGCATCCCCACCCGCATGATGTCCACCATCCATTCCCACAGTGTGACCCCCAGAATGCCCACCATCCAGTCCCCTAATGTGACCCCCACCTACCATCTGGTTCTCCAGCGTTCCCATCTTCTACAGTTCACCAACAAACCCCTCCCTGATGCAAGTTTTAAATTTGTTTGTACCTGGTGAGTTTTTATGCCCCGAACTTTTGGATACACATGATAAAACTTCACCACTATGTTAGTCAGCTTCTATTATTATACATACATATCATTGTATTTATATATATTATGAAATTAATTTTTAAATATTATTTGAATAGAATATAAATACATATATAATTATTAAAATTAATATATCAATTTTAAATAATAAATTTATGTATTTATACATATACCTTCGAGTATATATTTTATAATTCTATTCATGTTATGTTTATACATATATATTTAAATTTTTATAAACATATTTATGGAAATTATTTACATACTTAAATACATATTTATATATTATGTAAAAGTTTCTTTATATAATATATATAAGTATTTATTTAATATATTTATATTATGTCTTTAAAAAATATATTTATATAATCTATTTCAATAAATATATTTATTATTATGTAAATTAATAAAAATTTATTTTTATAAATTATATTATATTATATATAATTAATATTACATGAAATACAATTTAGATATTTATTATATATGAAATTAAATTTATAAAAATATTTATATAATGTTATATGAAATATAATTTATACAAATATACAATTTATATTATATTAAATAAAATTTATACAAATATTTATATAATGATTTTCTATAAATATATTTATTATTATGCATATTAATATATATGTATTTCAATAAATATAGTTGTATAACATTGTGTAATTATATATATATATATATATTGTGTATCATATCATATTAATTATATATAATATAAAATCATAAACATATAACTTAAAAATATATTTATTATTATTGTAATATAAATTATAAAAACTACAATCTTGAGTTTTTATATGATTTATTTTTTAAAATAAATTATATTTATGAATATATTTATATAATATTTTTATAAAATTATTTTAAATGTAATTAATTTTATATGAAATACTATTTATAAAAATTAATAAATATAAATCTACAAAAAGGTATACAATTATATTTTTGTATACATAAAAAATATTAAATTAAATTTTATAATTGAAAATATATAATATAATTAAATGATATATATATTAAATAAATTTATAATTTATATAGAACACTGAAATATATATAAAATAATTATATAATATATATTTAAATTTATATATAATGAAATACTTATAATATAATATATATATATATATATATATTATTTTCTATATATTATATTTATTTGAATACATAATATTATATAAATTTATTTATACAAAAATTTACAACAAAAATGTATTTAATATAATATATGTATAATATAAATCAAAATATAAATGTATAGTATTTATAAAACTATATATAAATATTAAATATTAGAATAAATGTATTTATAATTACATTTATTTTATGTATGCCAATATTTATATGTGTATACATTTTTATCTATGTATAAGTATTTATTTAAAGTAATTATATAATATCTTGATATATATATGTTTATAATGCATTTAAATACATTTATATAATGTTTTTATGTAATATATATATATATGTGTGTGTGTGTGTGTGTGTGTGTGTGTGTCTATGTGTACACACCCACACTTGTGTACCCATATATATCTAATAAAAGTTGAATTTATACAAGATTTATTTTAAAAATAAATATAAATTAAGAGGGTGTTAAAAAACCCTCTAATGAAAGGGATTAAAAACAGTTTATGAACTCCCCCAAATTTCATGAATTTGTGGGGGGCTGAAAACCCTCCTCTTCTATCATAAATTAGAGGGGGTTCACAACCCACTATAACTTCATAAATTAGAAGGTATTCAAATCCCCCTATAATCTAAGGGATTAATGACAGTTCATGAACCCCCTCTAATTTAAGAGATTAGCTGCGGTTGAGAACCATCACTATTTGCGTCAAAAAATACTCCATGCAATATATGTAGCCTCTAATATATATCCAAACTAATAATATATATATATATATATATGTATAGTTCCTCTAAAATACAACAAAACATATAAATCTACTATTTGTTAAATTTTTAATGATTTTGACACAACTACGTCTAAAATCCTACCAAATATTACAAAGAAAAAATGCTAACTTTTTTGAGGGGGTTGTGAACCCCCTATAAATTCTATGATTATAAGGGGTTGTGTATAACCCCCTCTAAAATTAATTTATAGGGTTTTGTGCATAAACCCTTCTAAAAAACCATTGCTAATCTTCTATTTTTTTGAAGTGACTTTAATAATGGCCTTTGTAAAGGATATAAGGTCACATAAGTGGATAAAGTAAAAACTTTATAGATAGCATATCTTAATGGATTTTTCTCAGATATACGACGTCGTAGTGAGAAATGTTTCAATCTAAGACAATTCATAAGACCCCTTAAATAAATATTTAACTCTGCAAAATCTTGATCATAATGTGAGAACTAGTGGACTAAAAGTCAATAAAAACAAAATCTAGTATAAGTGGGAGTCTATTAAAGATTGTGTCCTAGAACCAATAGTTTGTACTTTAGATTACCTTTATATTCCAATAAGTAAATATTAATAAAATATATTATTACAAATTGTTCATTGTTATGAGTGAATCTAATTTAATAAATTCCCTCAATATCTATTGTACAGAAAAGGTAACCTCAGATACCGTTGTTATGTGAAAATTGAAATTCTATAATGATATTTTTAAATTTTGTTCTATGCTCAAATAGAATTATATGATGGGAAACATAGATTATTGAATGTGAAGTTTGATTACTCATAAACATATGTGAGATTATCTCATGTAGTTCAAAATTCATAGTTTCCAAGATGAGAGATCATGAGAATATACCCTCCTATAGGAAACCAACATGTTTATGTGTCAATGGATATTCTTATTTGCAATTGTCTGTAATGATCCTTAGACTTTATAATTTTTATTAGTATATATAATGAGTCACACAATTATATGTAATGTTTTCCTGACACAACCCTACTAAAATCCCTACTAATATAGTAGAGAATACATGAGTCACACTCGAGGCCCACCTCTAATAGGCCCTAGCTTAGTTACTGACACTAAGGGAATCTGTCCCAAAATGGGTGGTATTACCCTCTAAAATACCAGGAGAGAAAAATAGAACTTCCAAATAATACTCAATAATATTTGAGTAATATATATTTATTCCCACAATCAAATGTAATATATATGTCAAAAATTTATCTATTTAAAATAAATACACGAAACACCAGCATTAAAACTCTAATTATTTCTCCAACTCCATCCAAGCTACAAATTCAATAGCTCTAATCTATCTAGTACTATCCTCAAGAATACATGGTAAACTATGGTGGGGTGCGAACTAGGAACTAATCTGTATGATAAAATTTCTATATAAGAATATTTACATAATAAATTAAATTCGGCGAAAGGCATGCATGTAAAAATGAAAGCAATAAATGAGTGAGAGAAGAACTCATATGTAGAGAAATGCACACACATTTTTTATTTTAAAAGAATATTTTGTAGATATATTATTATAGAAATTGTTTATCACCAGTTCCCATAAGAAATCATTATTTGAAAGGATATATTATAATAAATGAGATAGTCTAGAATATAACATGAATAGTGATTAAATTTTCCATATCACAATTACACCCATAATGAAACAACCATGTGATTATTCAGACAATTATGACTGCCCAACTCTCAACCGACACCAATCATTCATAATCAAATACCTCCACCATGGGGCCACATAATTACCTCCTCACACCCCTCAGAGACACGCCATCACATCCTTACATTACATGTAGACACATCACCACATCAATGAACACTATGTAACTATCACATACCTGCAACCCATACAACCTCATCATCCCATCCTTGTATCCCATGAAACCACATTACCATATCCATGCAACTCATTTATCCTCATTATCCTTGAATTAATGTTTAACCTTTATCTGTTACAGCCTAATATATGATACTAGCCTTTAATCCATCATGACCAAAGTCTATGTATACATGTTAAATCTAATCCATTACAACAAATAATTAAATGAACATGTTGAATCCTTAATCCATTAAAACCTGCATATATAAATATATTCTAGTATAATCCAAGATCCATCATTCACCAAAGCATACAAATAATAAAAACCAGAAAGAGGTAAATATATACCCATATAATCAATTAATCAAGTTAAAAAAAATTGAACACCATTTAGCAGATACACATTAATAAAAAATAATTATACAAAAATTCCTACATTTAAAGGGAACTAATAAAAATAATCCAGCAAAAATCATTTATACATCAAAATTAAACAAACACATATAATTTAATAAATGTGTCAAAATAATACATAATAAGATAAATAGAGGTCATTTCATTTCTAGTGAATTATTAAACCATGACCAAATTATTTATTGTGAAAAATCCATTATATTTTTCTTCAAAAACCTCATGTATAATATACTCAACCTGAGTACTCTACTTACCCATTTTTTATAATCTAATTATAATTCTCAGTCCTAGATTGATCGAATGGCACCCGTGTAGGTATGTCACTAGACCTTAGGTGTGCCTCCATAAATGAAATTGGATACTAACTATTAGAGGGGGGATAACATAATCACGAGGATACTATTCCCACTAAAATAAATCCATAGTGTCATGCCCGAATCTACTGAAAATTCTTCATGAACTGTTTGTATAATGAATATGCAAAAAACCTATAAACATAAAATAGGGGTCCCTATTAGCCATCATAGAATATAATATAAGTTAATAAATCTATCTACATGATACAATAGAAAAAAATAGAGTACTAATAGAAAAATAATAAGAAATAATCATATAATAATTGACACACTGGTCAGTACATTCTAAACAATAACAGAAAGATAATTAGAGTGGCCTTTGAAACAACTCCAATAATCATCCCATCAAATCATTAACACCCACGACCTTCTAGGTTTATATAAAATATCTAGTAAAAAGTGATACTGATTTCCTAAGAATAAATATGTAGGTTTACCCATATACTTCAAGACCCATGAAGTATATATAGTTAAGGGTGAGTCTAATGACACAATTTGTATCCCTAATGTATCAATAATACCGAGTGTTATGGTGGTCAAGTGGGTGTACAAGAAATACATATATATGACACATTAATGTATATTAAACACACACACCTATAAATATTACACATAATTCACATACAAGCATACCATATTTTTCACCATGTTGGGATCCACCTCGTACAACAACCCAAACAATACCTACTTCAATGCCATGTTAGGATCCACCTCATACCATATCCCAAAAAAAATAACTACTTTGGTTCCATGATAGAATATTATTATTGTGTACCACAACCCAACCTATTCCTAAAGATTATAGCTAGGGTTCCCACCAAACTAACATCTAGCCTCCACCCAATGATTTGGGGTGGGGAATTATCTAAACCACAACCCACTTTTAGAAGTGATAGGGAATTTTCATACAACCATAATCCTTGAACCATTCTTTATCACTCAAGGGAGGACCATTTATCATGCCAAACATCTCCACATGTCACAACCACTCAAGGGTGATCAATTTTCGTGAACCAATCATACTAAATGAAATTTACTCAATCATTTACTAACCCACACATTCTCACTCAAAATTAGGTTGACCCAGTCATCTCCATCTAGGTAAGGTCCCTAATACAACCACTACCTTATCACTCAGTGTATATCTGTATTTTAATGAACAATCGGATCCCATATCTCCCATGGCTATCCTTCCATGAAATCTTAGACATAATGAGGTCAACCTTTAAGATTCTATTCCACATCAACATCTATCACCAATCACAAGTATATAAATTATCCCATTTGGAAAAAATAGGGCACACAACATGCACCACATCTCACTAGCACACCACCCAAAAATTAGTCATTTAGAACCTAGTCCCACACATAAAAATCTATTGGCGCCTTAAAGATCAGACTTTACCTCTTAAGGGGACACTAAATTCACAAAGACTAAACATCCACTTTGATACCAAAGAAGAGTTCTCTTTGGGATACACACCCCACATGTATCATCCTGAAAAAAGGAACACAATAGGAAATCAAAACGAAGAATAACATCAAGCATACATGATTAAAAAAATAGTGCATCACCCGAAAGTGGTAAAACTAACCAAAACATCTCAAATAATCCTTTCCATACTCCGTTTTAAAACTAATTCAAAATGCTGTTTTTAAAATCATTAAAAAATTCATTACATGCCATCTTACATCCACTATTCCCTCAGACAAAATTTGATAAAAAATACTTTAGAAAAACATATTTATCTAATTACCCAATATTAATTAAATTAAATTTCTACCAAATCATATTTTTAATATAAAATTTTAAAATGAAAATATCTTGTTCATTAAAGACCACTCATGGAATCGAGCAATCCATAAGGAGGCCCCCCAATACTTATTTGACTAGGGTGCCACCATTGAGCCTTTTATCACGCTAAGTGGTACATATTAACTACTAGGACAATGAGAGTCTATCCCAATATTATGGGAATCTCACAAAAATCATGCAACATGCATGAAGATAATAATAATGAAGGAAAATAATCACAAAATCACCAATATAATTAGAAAATAAATTAATGATAAGTCCCCCTAAATGAATTGATAATCATAATCCATCCTTATCTCATAAATACTTCTTCTGATTCTACAAGAACCTATCTCAACTAGAAACACCATTAGTTTAACTAATTATAAATTTAAAACTAAAAACCTAACATATAATAACCAACACCAAAATCACTACAAAACCTCATTACATTGAATCCATATGTAATAAGGTTAAAATGACTCTTGACATGCACCTAGACCTTAGATACACAAAATCCAAAAAATTAACATATTAATCAATTTCAAATTTAACCAAAATTACTCAAAAAAACATAAAAAAAATCCATGGGACCACATAAAATAATCCAAATGATTAACACCAACATTATTTCCTCTATTAGGTACCTCCTCTAAAATCCACACTAAGAATATCCATCATGTGTAATGAATTAACAATTATTTTGATAAATCATCCATCTTAAAACCCAACTGACTAAAACGAAATCAAAGAATACAAGGGAAGATGAATAAAGATGAGATGAGAGGAGATCCTATATAAGAATGACTAGATGAAACACCTAAAAAACCTAGATCTAAGGAACCCCAAGGAGGAACAAGGGAATCCCCAAGGGAGGATCCCCCTCCCTGTTGAATTCCCAAAATTAAAGGTACCCTAAGGGGGTTTAAAAAATAAAACCCCCAATCCAAATTATAAAATAAATTACTTGAAAAATAGGTATACCCATATGTTTCATGGCATGGACATAGGTTTACACTATGAACAACCTCTAGTGGAGAAATATTGTGACACCATGATTTTTAAATATTTAATTTATAAATTTCTTTTTTAGTATTTACTTTCATTTAGGATTTATTTGAAAATTACCTTTTTAATTTCTGGAAGTTTGAGGAAGACATTCCCATTCACATGGTTAGAACAAAATTAGTTATAACCATGTGAAATTTGTGTAAATGGGTCATTTATTATGATAGTTCCATTTTTTATAGTTGGTCAAAGTTTTCCAAACCATGTGAGATAACCATTTGAGTTCCCTTGTGTGATTATTAAAGGGAATATGATAGCACATAGTTTGGGTAAACCATGTGGAAACTCTACAATATGCATATAGAATTAAAAAAACCCTCTCTATTTTTACCCCTAAGTCACACCTCACTCTCCCCCTCCCCCCTTTGTGTGATGCATGAACAAGAACCCTCCCCCAGCTTCTATCACCTCCACTATTCTTCTTGTTCATGGGTGTTTCTATTTTCTATTTCAATTGGATTTTAGTTTGGTTAAGTCTATTCCACCCCTTCTTTTCCTTAATGTTATTTTTTTCATTTTTTATTTTTACCTCGGGTCGTGCATACCTTAGCCAAACCCAAAGTTTTTTTGTAATTTTTTTTTCATTTTTCATACTTCAAGAGAGCATGATGGGTTATTTAAGCCTTCGAATAACCATTATTGGAGAAATCATCATCTGTAATATACCTAGGTTAGCAGTTCCATTATTTCACATTTCTTTAATTTTAGTAATATTCATGGGTTTCTTAAATTGTTTTCGTTAAAATGATAAATTCTATTTGTGTTATATTTAGTTTAAATAAGAATGTTTAATAAGGGTTATAAATGGTTTCAATTGATTCCAAAAATATTTTTAGGTATCTTGACCAATTTTCTAATCTAAAATAAATGAATAAATTTTACTTTTTTTGATAAAAATTTGTGATTTTTTACATAATGGTGTTGAGAATAGTGTTGTACTTTTTTTCAAAAGGTGCAAATATGTGTATGAAAAGGTAATTATTGAAGTTTTGATCATGATTGAAGTTGAAATGATTAAAGTAATATTTTTGATGCAGTAGGGATTAAACTTTGATTATGATGAAGTCGTTCCACAACAAATGGCACATAGAGAATTACAATTTGACATTGGATGTCATGCTTTATCATTATCAATTTCAAAATCAGATGATTGTTGAACTGGTCCTATGTTCCAAGACATGTGTCAATGAAAGACACTTTGCTACAATATTTAAAGAAGGAAATGCAATACATTATTTCATGATGAATTTGGAAGATCCATCCAATAGATTCTAATTGGATGATGTTGGTGAACCGCTGAAGATGATTGGTTGTACTGATCTTCAAGGACCATGTCATGTGTTATAGAGAACACATTATTTACTAAAATGTTTCCATGCATTGTGTTTCAATTACTGAGGAGTTAAAGAAGAGCTCCATCCATGGTTGGATGAAGGAAGATGAGTAATGTGATTTTGGATTCATGTTCAAAAATTAAAATGAATAAGAGTAAGAGAGAAGGAAAGGTTCATGAGAATGGAATTTGAAGAAGAGGACATGCATGAATAAATTAGGTGGACATGCATATTTGAATTAATTATCTGGAAATATATTTTGTTATTAGAAAATGTTTCATGAGGTTACTTAAAAAAATAGTCCAACCATGCAAGATAACTAGCGACCTGAACCTCAAGAAACATGAGAGACATAAGGTCGACCATGCCCAAGGGAGGCCAGCCAAGTCAGCCTGCAAGAGGAATGAGTGGGCCATGTATAATCCCCCTAGGGAATATGGGAGGAACCATCATAGCACGACACCATGCAGGGAAGAACGACAACATGGAGCATAGGGTGGGTGTAAAGAAGGCTCACAAGAAGAACACAGTAAAGGGTGGTACTGTGGAGGGAGGAGGAGTAATCTAGAAATGGGTTCATGTGGCTTGATTCATAAACAAAATGCATCTCGTGTTTCTGTTTAGATGTGGGAAAATTTTTCAAAAATGTGGAAGAAATACTCGCCATCCATCCGATCTCACGAGAGATCATGACCACATGATCCATCCCGCATCCTGTGAACTAATCTAAACCAACTTTAGCTGATTCAATGTACAAGGTAAACCCATGCTGTCGTATTCAACCTCTGAGCCACTAGACAATGATGTGCAATCATAGCACAGACACACCTTTAGGATCTCACATCTAGCCACCATTGATGATTGATTTAAATGCATGAGTGTCATCTGGACGTCATGAACAGATTCATTCAATTAGATGTGCATGCATGAACTGAATCATAAATAACGAGCATGGGCTGATGATAATATTTTATTCGGAGGCTACAACATCTTGAGAAAAATATTACCATGCATTAATAAATTCATGAACATGAGGATCATTCCAAAATAAATGAGTCAACATTCGAAAGAAATATTCCATGATATTTGACATATCATAACCACGTTTGAAAATATTCAAATGATGATGATCACATACATTTAAAGAATCAAACCTCTCATAATATCACAGGATATTTGAATTCACATCCTCATATATTAAAGGGGAATCCCTATGGAAGAATGGGATGCTGCCATTCACATATTAGAGAGCACTTATTTCTCTAAAAAAACAGAGACACCGCAAACACCTCTAGTTAATGAAAGGAAGAGGTTTCTATGGAGATATACTTCACAAAGGATAAGAAAGATCCCACAGAAATTAAATAGGAGATACACACTCTCAAATCTATCTCATGAGGAAGAAGAACCAAACCTCCGTGTGAATAAATCCATGAAAAAGAGACTGGTTTATCTAAACACTCAGCATGATTCATTGAAGTGATCCGGAAAGAAAGAAATGGGTGTAGGCTCACCCTTGTTTTGCTTCAAAAAGACAGAGCCAAAAACCCTTCTTGGTTATGTGGATAAGATCCACGTGTACCCTTTGTGTGAAAAAGAAGAACCATGATACCCATTGGTTACATGAAGAGAATAAGTAAATTTCATAAAGGACAATGTACACATACACTGCCGTTGAAGACGGTGAAGAACCCACGCACACACTGAGCATATACCCATTCAGGTTGTGTATGAAAGAAAAATAACATTAGAGACATCATTCTTGGTGCACATTCTTACATGTGCATGAGTTGAAACCATCTTCATGCAATGAAAAAAAGAGACAATGTGTGTTCACATGTGAAGAAGGAGGAGGAAGAAAAAATAAGAACTCACATAAAAGACTACACCCATTCGGGTTTGAAGGAACAAACAAATATTGAACCTAAAATAAACAATAAGTTTGTGTGTGAAAATAACTAAAGAAGAATAAACTGTGTGTGTGCATGTTGAGTGAATAAAATAAGTACACAGTGTATGGGACACACTTATTAAACATAAATTATTGATACAAGAATAGTTTGTGTTTTTGTTTATAGGAAACATATCATATATACATGAAATCATGAATGATATCATGCAAGTGTGAGAAGTATTTGGGATACCCATGACAAGAGGTGTTGAATTTCATGAAACCCATGCATGAAGAGAATGAGTAATTGAGACTAAATCCAGGTATAATTAAATAAGATTATGTATCCGAGTTTACAGTAGTTGGGGATTCCAGAAGAGAGATAGTGATAATATTGTGAAAGATCATTTTTTCATATTATATTATTAAAGAAGTTGGGTGAAACATTTGTAAACTTAATAGTGAGGCCAAATCTTCATTAAAAGAATAATGAATTGCTTGAGAGTTGTTGCACTAAGGACTGATCAGAACAAGTGACCAGTGTTACTGAGCATGGAAAACAGACATTACCAAAGGATGTTGAAGATTCTTGAAGAGATACACAAGAAAATAAGATTCAGCAAGTCCATAGAGAAAGAGAATCATATCATCTATAGTGAATCAAATATATCTCATACATAGAACCTGATTATGTGACCTGAGAGCTAGAAGAACCCTATGTGATTCAGTGAGGAGAATAATTCTTTAGTGGGACTTTGAAGCAGGTCAGTGGGACTCTGGTAACACTATGGGAAGTAGTATAATGAACCTCCTGTGGGACACATGAGAGATATAGTGTGACTTTGTATCAACCATTGAAATTATTCATCTTATTATAGTGGAGAATCTGTGTTTGGAAGAATAACCAACCCAAAAAGAGTAGGTCTTTGAACCAAAACCTATAAATCCTTATGTTCAATGCCTTTACATCTACAACATCATTCGAGGCAAGGTTGAGAGACACAATATGATTGGATTGAGGATTTAACCTTCTATAGTGGTTTATTTCAAAATAATCAATTTTTAAAAAATTTAAAGGGATCACTACTTCACCTCGTCCCTCTCTAAGTGATTCACACTAATTTGGGAACATCAATTGGAATAAAAGGGAAGGTCACCTATAAAAGATACAAGGGAGTATTAATGAACTACATATTTTAGGAAATGAATGAGAAAACTCAAATGTAGTTTTTTTTCCAAGACTCAGAAATATAGAAAGAAGAAACAGGAAAGGAATCTGAAGAATAATCATACTACTAATGGGGAGACAACTACTACTAAATGAAGTCTAAAATGTACAACTTGTGATAACTCTTTTTTTATTCCTCTTCTGATGAATTCTATTCTAGTTGTGATGATGATAGATTGATTAGTGATCTTCAGTCTTCACGCAATGATCATCTGATTAAAATCCCTAGGTAAGTGGCAATAAATATTTCTGTAAGAATTAGTGCACTTCAAGATGAAAAATTACAGCTGGAAGAAGAAGTTGATGCCATAGAAGATGCATTGACTAAAAGGTTTGCATATCCAACAATCTTAAAAAACTAGTGAAGGAAAAGAAAGATGAAATTTCACTTTTCATTTAAAGACATGCTCAGGTTACTAATGAATTTCAAGGAAGTATTAGTGAGAAATAATTTATTCTTATTGTATTTGTAGAAGCTTCCCATGCATTTGAAAAGTTTCACAAAGTTTCTATGGTTTTTAAAGCCACTTCGTTCGAAGAAAAATATATCTGAGTAAAAAAGAATGAAATAAATTTGCAAGAATTATGTAATGTTCATGAAGAAAAAATTATAATACAGAATAAAATTTGGGAAAGTAGGATGAGTTCAGTTGAGGATGAGAAGAACTCTATCAACATGAAATGTCTAGAGTTGGAAGTGAAATTGAAGAATAAAAAAACACTCCAAGGTGGAACATCCCAAACAGCTGGAAAAAGAGATGTTTACACTCATGTTTTCATTGAGAACTTTGTTTCCAAAAGGTGTATTAAATAGTATTCTAATCCAATGGAAATATCCTCCAAGAAAAAGGTATCCCATAACCTAGTTATTTCTAGTTCTATTAATTCAGTTTCATTTACAAGTATAAGTTCAATGTTAAAAGCCAGAAAGACGTGGACTGATAAAAATGTTGATACTTCCATCAAAATTTCACAAATGGATAAAAAAATGGTTAATAAGAAAAAATCCAAAATGGATGCTAGAAATAAATAAAAACAACTCCAAAAACCGAAAAAGCACTGAATCTAGCTAGACTAATACTGCATGAAAAAGAATGAGATTTATTGGCTACTGTTCGTGTTATTGGATGTTTGGATATATTTCCAAGGGTTTCTAACATAATGTTTCAGAATATGAAAATTAGAAAAGGCCTACATTCAGGTAAAGTACATGTAAATAAATGAAACATCCCACAAAGCTAAAGCAGAATACACAAATGAATACGAATCTGTCTATGCAGAACTGATTTAAATATGTTGAAGACTTATCTGATAATTGAAAGATAAGTGGGCACAGTTAATATGTGTGATAGTTTAGTCTAACCATGTATAATGAATATGTTGATAAGAAAAAAGGCCACAAAAAATAAAGAATAAAGTAACAATAATTGGAAAACCTTTTATTTGGAATATAGAAAATAATGAAGTAAAGAAAATAGTGAGAGAATCTATTCTCAAGAATAATTTTAAGCTGGATTCCAAGAATATCATCCTAACTGATAAAAGGTTCTTATACTGTTGAATGAAAGTTCACACCATGGAACAATGTAATCAATATATTGAAATGAATTTAAGAAAACTGAAATTAAATATAGAATCAATCTAGAAGAAAATGGGTTTGATTGAAGATATTCCTAAAGATAATTTTGATATGTTTCTAAGAAAGGTAACTTGAAAACATTGAAGATTCCATGTTAAATCTCGAAACCAGAATATGTTGAAAATTATTGTTTAGTTATCTGGCATAATCAACTTAAAATTGCTAGAGAACTGCATAAGGATGAAGATGAAGTATTGGCTAATGAAAAGGGAAAGGGGACACATATCATTCTACCTGAAGATGAATTCGAATTTCATGGGAGGTTTTCAGCACATAACAACCCATGTGTCTAACAAGTACTCTATGGAAGGTTCAATAATGTTAGACATCCTAAAAAAATGTATATCTATTTTACCAGGTCAAATAGAGATGATCAAAATTGAAAAACATGCACCAGTGGAAGCTACTTCACTAATGGAAGAACTAAGGAAAAACAATCCACACAAGTTAAAGATGAATTTAAGTAAAGGGTCCATGATGACAATGAAATATAAAAATATCAAATGGAGAGGAGACACTAGCATGAAGAGTTCCAGACACATTAGAGTTACCAGGAAAGAAGTTCATGTGTTGAGAGGAAATTATCAGTCTTGTTTGTCCAATTAAGAATCTCACAAGTGTTCCATCTTATTAAATTATTTTTTTGTTGTATATGTGTGCTTAAATTGTAGGTAATTAAATATGAAGTTCATTCTCAAGATGAGAATTGAATGAAAAAATTGGAGAACAACAATTTGCTCTCATTATTCATGATTTCATAATTACATAAAGTGTTCCATAGTGGAAGTTTATAAACATGAATATAATGGAGATTATTTGATGATATTTTCCCCCAGGGTAAATCAAAGGGTGTTTTACCCTTGAGGGGGAGTAAATATGAAGGAGATGATATTAAGGATTATTTCATAACAATTCTTGAAATTCATATCATCTTAAGATTTTTAAACTTGGGGTATTCTAATCACACTTTCATCCCTTGTTCTTAATTGTATTTATCATGTAAATTATAGGGGAGTTCTTGTTTGATGATATGATGGGATCAAAGGGTGATATTTATCTTTTCACTTGATCTTTTTAATATTTTTGGTGAATAATGTACAGGATATAACATTTCATTGATATATATGATTATTTCCTACCCATTGGTTATGAATTGATAAACTATGAGCGTGATTTAAAATGTATGGTTGTTTATGGAAAGGATTGAAAACCTTGGTAATATCTCTATTTTTTATACACCAGGTTATCACATGTATAATTAGAGTTGATTATCTAAATTCTCTTTTTTAAGTTATCCATTTGACATCCTCCCTCTCTCTGAAATATTCAAGAAGATATTCTTTAAAGGGAGGATATCCTATTTTTGAATAGACCCCACTAAACCATTGTATTTGGTTTCAAATAAGGGGGAGAAAATATTGGCACAAATATTTACCCATACAATGTGTGCTTATGTGACATTGAAAAAAAATAAAAATGGGGAGATTGTTGACTATAGTGTTGCATTTCTTGTCAACAAGGTGCCAATATGTGTATGGAAAGGTAATGATTTAAGTTGTGATCATGATTGAAGTGGTAATGGTTAATGTAATGTTGTTGACTCAGTAAGGAGACCAATATTATTATGATGAATTTGTTCCACATCTAATGTAACATGGAGAATCACTATTTGATATTGGATGTCATGCTTGATCATTCTCTGAAGAAAAAAACAGACGATTTTTAAACTGGTCCTAAGTTCCATGTGAGGTGTCCATGAATGAATCATTGTTACAACATTTGAATAAGGCCATGCAATACTTGATTGCATGATGAATTTGGAAGATCCATAAAATATCTTATAATTGGATGAAGTTGGTGAATAGAATTAGATGATTTGTTGTACTGATCTTCAAGGACAAAGACATGTGTTATGGAGAACACATTGTTTACTAAAATGTTTCCATGCATTGTGTTTCAATGCATGTGGTGTTGAAGAATAGATCCATACATGGTTGGATGAAGGAAGATGTGTAACCATCATTGGGATTAATGTTACAAAAAACATGAAGAAGAGGAAGAGATAAGGAAAGGTTCATGTGATTGACATTTGAAGAAGTGGCCATGAATTTTATACTTTCAATCATTTTTATGAGATTACATAAAAATAGGCCAACCATGAAAGCTGACTAGAATCCTCAACCTCAAGGCACTTATAGGACAAAAGGTTGACCATGCGCAAAGGAGGCCAGATGAGTCAACCCATAAGAGGCACGAGCGGTCAGTGTAGAAGCCCACAGGGGAACATGGGAGAAACCGGGAAAACTCACCACCATGTGGAGAAGCAGGGAGTGCAGGGTGGGTGCAGAGTGCGCCAGTAATTAGAATATGGTAGGGGAAGTACCGTGGAGGGAGGAGGAGTAATTTAGAAATGGGTTGAGGCAGATTGATACTTAAACCAAATGCATCAAGTGTATCCTTTTCTATGCGGGACATGTTTTAAAAAATGCCGAAGCAATCCTTGCTGCCCTTATAATCTTCCAAGAGATCATGACCACACATTCTATCCCAAATCCTACGCACTAATCCAGGACTTCCGTAGTAGATCCAATGGTTGGGGTAAAACCAAGACATCGTCTTCAATATTTGATCCACTTGATGTCATTGTACAGCTGGAGCACAACTTCAGCACAAGGACCTCACTTCTGGCCACCATTGATTCTAGAGTTAAGTGCATGAGCATCGTTAGGATATCACAAATAGATTTATGCAATTATATGTGCATGCATGAAATGTAGCATGATGAATTAGCATGGTTGAGGTAAACATAGTTTTCTGAGGCCACGTTATCTCGAGAAGATGATTTTCATGCATTCATAAATGCATGCATGTGAGGATCATACCAAAATAAAGGAGTAATCATTTGAAAGAATATCCCATGATACTCAGCATACCATATCCTTGTTTGAAAATATTCAAATGCTTAATATCTCATACGTTCAAATCATCAATCCTCTCAGCATGTCACAATGGATTTGAACATGGATCATCATCTAAAAAAGGAGAATCCCCGGGGAAGAATGGGCTTTTTTTCTTCACAAATTAGAGAGCTCTTATTTCTATGAAGAAACCGAGCCACCATGAACTCCTCTGCTTTGAAAAAGGTATAGTTTTCTGCACAACTCTGCTACGAAAAGGAGAAGAAAGATCCCATGGACCTTTAATAGGTGCAACACACTCTCGAATCTCTCCCATGAAGAAGAATAACTGAACCTCTGTGCGAATAAATCCACGAACATGCAACTAGTTTATCTAAACCCTCTTTGTGCTTCGGGAATGTTATCCCATAGGCAAGAAACTGGTGTAGGCTCCCCCTTGATATTCTTTTTGAATACAGAACCATGAACCCTTCTTAGTTTTGTGGAGAATATCCATGCATACCGTCTGCATGAAAAAGAAGAACTATTACCCCCATTGGTTTCACAAAGAGAAGAAGGAAATTTCATAAAGGACAATGTACAAATACACTTCCCTTGAAAAAGAATAAGTACTCTCTCTCTCTCTCTCTCTCACCCTAAGCATATATCCATTCGGGTTGCGTGCGCAAGAAAAAGAATGTAAGAGAATTCATGCATGGTTTACATGCTTACATTTTTATGATTTGAAACCATATACACACAAATAAAACAAGAGGCAGAGTGTATGCACATGTGAAGAGGGAGATAGAAGAATGACAAAGAAAACACATAAAACACTACACCCATTCGGGTATGCAGAAACACAAAATTATTGAACATAAACTAAACAACACGTGTGAGTGTGTGTGTGTGTGAAATGAACTAAACAAGAATAAATTTTATGTGTACATATTGATTGAAGAAAATAAGTAGACAGTGCACGGGACACACTCATTGAACATAATTATTGATACAAGAACAATGTGTGTTTTGGTTGACAAGAAACATATCATGCATGTATGAAATCATACATAATCACATTCACATGTGAGAAGTATTTGGGATACCCCTGAAAAGAGGTATTGAATTTCATGAAAC
This sequence comes from Viscum album, assembly GCA_963277665.1. Lineage (NCBI taxonomy): Eukaryota > Viridiplantae > Streptophyta > Magnoliopsida > Santalales > Viscaceae > Viscum > Viscum album. The sequence goes on from CAUJRU010000123.1 coordinate 245,159, forward strand.
CCATGAATGAAGAGAATGAGTAATTGAGACTGAAGTTGGGCCAAATTAAAGAATATCCTATATCTGAGATGATAGTATTTTAGGATTCAAGAAGAGAGACAATGATGATATTGTAGAAGATGGATCATGTAAATTATATTCTTGAAGAAGTTTTTTGCACCATTTTCACACATATATGTGGGGTAGAGTCTTCAACAGATGAAGAAAGAATTTTCTGAGCATTGTTTCACTAAGGACTGATATGAAAAAGTGATCAAGATTATTGATTAAGGCCAACAGACCTTACCAAAGGTGGTTGAAGATTCTTGAGGAGACACCCAAGAAAGATCGTTCTTGCATATTATATTCTTGAATAAGTTTTGTGCTCCATTTTGACACATATAAGTGGGGTAGAGTCTTCAGGAAATGAAGAAAAAATTGTATGAGAATTGTTCCACGAAGGACTGATATGAACAAGTGATCAAGATTATTGATCAAGGCCAATAGACATTACCAAATGTGGTTGAAGATTCTTGAAGAGACACCCAAGAAAGTGTTATTTATAAATCCTGTGGCAGAAAGAGAATCATATCATCTATAGTAAATAAAATATAAATCAAAAAAGAAAGATACTTGGGTGGATTGAGAGCTAGAAGCACCCATGTGTGATTCAGGGAGGAGAAGAAGTTTTAAGTGGGACTCTGGAGCAGGGCAATGGGATTCTGCTAACACTATGGGAAGTAGTATAAAGAACCTCCCATGGGACTCTGGAGAGATAAAATGGGACTCTGTATCGACCATCTTAATTATTCATCTGATTATAGTGGAAATCATTATTGTGGAAAATAACCAACATAATAAAGAGTATGTCTTTGAACTAAATATTGTAAATCCTTATGTTTAGTGCCTTTACATTTACAACATCATTCTAGGTAAGACTAAGAGACACAAGAAGAGTTGATCTAGGATTTAACCATCCATAGAGGTTTAATGGAAAATAATCAATTTGTAAAAAGTTTAAATAGATCAATGATTCACCCCTCCCCCTCTTAGTGATTCACATTGATCTAGGCACTTCAAAAGGAATACAATGTTTTAAAATTATCTAAGACTATTTTAGAAATTTTATTATCATGGTGTGAGTTAATGAGGTGAAATTATTTTGATTCCTCTACTTTAGGAATTTTATTTTGTTTAATTATTTAATTTCTGTGTGATTCACATTTGATTCACGTTGGGAATATTTTTGATCATTTTTGAGTTTTTTTAAAATATATCTCGAATGGGGAATTTTTAAATTACTTTTTTATCATTAAAAAAAAGTTTTATCTTACAATTTCTTTTTGAAATGACCTCAAGAAGGATTTTTTATTTTTAATTAATATTTAAAAGGGGTTTTCAAAAGGAGTGATTGTTTAAAAAAAATCCTGATTAAGGTATGTTATTGTTTATGAAATTGATAGGTTTCATGTGGATTGTTTTATAGTTGGTTCATGAGAGAGATTAGGCAGGTGGGTATCTATATGGTTATTACTCTCATTAGTTGGTATACTAGCTAGGGTCCACTTCTGGTTTCATCGAGAGGCATGATTTGTATTATTTGTTAGGTCACAAAACCATATAGTGTTCTATATGTGATTAAATTACCTTTGGAACCTATAGGTTATAGATCTTCCCATATGTCATGGACTATGCATGTGAAGTTACACATTGTATGGTTCCTACACGCATTTTTATATATGACATTATGATTATGGTTTAGTACCTATGGTTAACTTTATTATTTACTTATAATATATTTTTTTTCTTTTTAGATCTTTTTATGAATTTATTCCATTGTTTTTTCTGTTTTTATTCAAGTTTTTCCTTTTAGTTTCATTTTCAAAAGAAAAAAAATAATTGTAATTTAAAATGCATTTTTTATGTTGATTAGTTTATGATAAAAAATTGTTTCCAAATATAGGTATTTTTTATAAATGACTCTCATGTAGTGGAAATGGATTTAAAGTGATTCATTCATTTTTGGGAAAAATATGTTATATAGGAAAGGTTTTTAAATGACTATTTAAAATAGTTTTCGGTTTCAATGGCCGGTGATGAAAAATGAATGTGTTTGGTTTTCTTATAAAGGGATAAATTTTTTTTCTAAATGTATTTAAAACTGTTGTATTTATGGAATATTTTTGAAAATAAAATCATGGTATTTGTGGTGTATACCTACTGGGATATCCACCTCATCCCCTACTCACACCACTCGATGTTTTTAAATTGAATGGCTTTTCATGTTTTGTATTTGGTTCTTAGATTCATATTTGAGTTTGGATGAATTGCGACCTTGTATCACATGGGATAATTTGATTAGGTATGTTAGTGTTGTTTATGTTTCATTATATTCACACACATATTTAATTTTATGATTTTTGTTTTGGTTATTGGTATCACACTCTATCTGGGGAGGTTCTAATTGAAAAAAGGGGTTGTTTCATGCGAGGATGATAGAGGGGGAGATGGGGGAGATATTTTGAATATGTGATATCTACTTCCTTGTTTAAAAATTTTATGTTTATTTTGAAGTATTCAATTCCTTTGGCATGGAAATATGAATTATAAATGGATCATGATGGAATTATAGTAGAATTTTAATACTATTTAAATTATATTTATTGGATAGAAATAATACCCAATGATTTATTAGAATGCCTACGATTATTTTCACCAGCCTGGGGGGGGGGGGGTGGGGTCATAAATTCCCCTTGGGTTAATGGATAGTTTGGTTGTGTGAGTGTTTAGGTAGTAGCTCAGACTTATTTATTAAAAATTGTATCTGATCCAAGGTTCTTCAGAGAACCTCGGTTCCAAAGTTTCCCTTTTTTATTTGGGTATGTTTCGTTGATGGAGACTTGATAGGTAGTAGTGTGAATAGTTTATTGAGAACTTACTCATTATTATCTTTTAGACTCCATCATAGATTGGGTTTAATTTTTTGTTTTTGGGTTCTAATATTTTCTATTTTATGTTAATGTTGTTTTGGGATGAAATAAGAGTTGATCTAGTATTACATAGTGTTATCACATGACATAATAACCTTTTTAGATCCCATGTACATGGTTTTTTATTTATCTCAATGATGGTTGTGTCATTGACACATATTTCACCAATTCATGTGTCCAATTCATTCATGGTCACTAGTCCCATTTTCGTGGACTTATGTTGTGTGATATAGATTAATTGAGTTTATTTTATGTTTGATAAATAGAATTTTTAAAGTTTAAAATGTTTTTGATAGGAATTTTTATGATTTCAAAAAAATTATGGGTGTTTAAAATGGTTTTAAAGGAAGGTTCATGGTTTTAAAAAAGAAATATATATTTTTAAATGGGTTTGATGAAGTTTGGAAAGGTTATTTTTATTTTAAATGGTGAATGTTAGTTTTAAATTTAATAAATGGGGAAATGAGTGTTTTAAAGATGGGGGTTTGTTTTAAAATTTTCAAATGGATTTTTGTGTCTTGAAAATGTTTTATAGATGGGATGTGTTGTTCTTATATTATAAAAACTCATTTTTGAATAATATAATTTAGTTTTAAATTTTTTATAACTATTTTAAAAATAAATTAAATGAATGAAGAAAAATTAAATAATAGTTTATGAATTTTGAAACGTTTTCAATGGAAGGAAGTGTGGAGTTTAAAATGGGTTTTCAAATAGGGCCTCATAATCTAAACCTTAAAATATAATTGTTTAAATTCATAAAAATAGTGACTCATTGGTTTGTTTAATGTTGTGGTCATATTCAAATTATTTCTTGATTGGTTTATTTTAAAGAGGTTATTTTGAAATAAAATATGATTTTGGATAAGAGTGGTAGTTTTTTTGGACATGTGATTGGTTGGATATTGTTTTACCCTCATTAAATAAAGTATGAATCCTAAAAAAGTCATGATAAAAATTAGGTTTATGTAATCATATATTTTAGGGATTTTAGATGATTGACCTTCTGAGGTAACTTTTTTTCAGGTGTATGTCCATGGGTCTCTCCATAGTGGGTTTTTATGGATTGAGATTCTTTTGGGATTCTGTTGTCTTCTTGGATTGGGTAACTTATTTTGTATTTTTATGTGTGGATATTGTTGGTCTGATTTGATTCCTATTCATTGATTTTAGGGGAAGTCCTTGGGTGTTATTTGGTTACCTAGGACATATAATTAAGTAGTTGATATTATACACTGACTGGTATCCATTTGGTTCGACAAGATCACCATGATCGGTGTCCCATGTGTGAGGTCCTACATCAAAACTTCATTATTCTTAAAATAGGGTGTGAAACCTTATTGGTTGAAGACGCATGCTATGGGTTTATGCATTCTTCTTTTTTTCCTAGTTGTAGAGTTATTTAGGGGCCGTGTGGTGCTCATTGCATCATAATTTTTTATTTTTCTCAGGGTTGTGGTCTCCTTTGTGAGTGGTTAGGTGGAAATTTTGAGGTATATTTTCCACCTTCCCCTTTCCCTTTTAATGATCTAGTTCTTATATTCGGGTTGGTCTATATTGTGTCTATTTGGAGCGGTTCTTATAGTTTTGTGAAAATATTGGATTCTTTTTTCATCAAGAGTTTCTATTGAGTTCTTTTTGGTTAGTTTTTAGGATACCTTTTATAGTGGCCTTTTGGAAATTATTTAGTTCCTTTTGATCCACCAAGTTAATAGGTTCATAAATATTGGGGATACCCACTATGGGTATCTATTAATCGGTTTTCCTTGATTTTAGTTGGGTGTGAGATGTTCCTTAAATATTTATAGATTCTTGAAATATTATAGAATCATTCTAATATGTTGGGTTAAATTTGGTTTCAAATAGATTAGAGATTGTATTTAATATTTTTCTTATTTTTTATTCAATAATTTTCATAGAGTCTTATCTTCACCTTTGATGGCTATTTGGAGGAAAACACATTATGGTTAAAAGGATTATGACACCCAAAATTTTAATTCTTCAATTAACTAAGTCCTTTATTGGTATTTATGTTTTATGAGTAGTTTCAGGGTAGTTCTTTTTATAATTCTTAAAATATTAAATTAAACATGTCATATATCATGGTTAAGGAATGTTTAGTGTTAACCTTATGGTGATTGTAAAAATGGGGATTTATATTTGAAAGAACCATTTTTCACAACTGGAACATGGTTTTCTAAACTATGATATCCAACCATGTGAGTTCCCTTTTATGCATAGTGAAGGGTGTACAGTTGGCACACAATTTGGGTAAACTGTGTGAAAACCAAGTGACATGCATATAAATATAAAAAATTAAAATTAAAAATATTCCCCCTATTTTTAACTTTAATTCATTCCTCACTCCCCCCTATCCCCCTTTCATAGTGCACAACTAATCCTCGTCCAACAAACACCCCTTCTTCTCTCGTCCTCTAGTTTGTGGGTAATTTATTTTGTAATTTCAAGTGGAATATAGTCTAGGTATGCATATTTCCTCCCTCCTTCTCCTCCATAATTTTTCTTCTCTTTTTTTCTTTCCCCTTCTTGTTATTCAAACAATAAATGAACCATATGTGGGTGTTTGGTTTGTATTTATTCAGGTTTCTTAATTTTAGGGTATGATATGAGTTTTTAAGTTTCATTATTACTATTCTTAGAGGAATAATATCATTCTTACTAGCCATAGGTAGGTTTATTCATGCCATTAATTTTCTCTAATTTTCTATATATGACTGGTTATTTCAAATAGATTTATTTTAAATGATAAATTTCATTTGGGATGAATTGGATTTAATGAACTATGTTATGTTAGGTTTTAAAATGGTTTCAATTTATTTCCAAATGGGATTTACGTACCTTACTCTATCTTATATCTTCATACAACGAATAAATTAGGATTTTGTTTGGTAAAATATTTTTAAGGATATTCATAAAAGAATTGGGTGCTTTAAAATTTTCTAAGACCATTTCTAAAATTTTACAAATTATGGAGGAGTTAAATAAGTGAAATGTTTTGGATTCTTATGATTTATAAATTTTATTATTTTAAGTAGTTTTATCTATGTGTGATTTACCTATGATTTTTTTGTTAATGTTTTATATTATGTTTGATATTTTTGTAATATGTTTTCCAAGAGGGATTTTTTAAAATTGTTTTATTTATATTTAAAAATATTTCGATCTTACCAAAATTTAGTGAAGTAGCCTCAATAAAATTTTGGATTTTTAATTGAGTTTTCAATGGGGTTTTAAAACAGAGACGATGTTTTAAAGTGTTTTATTTATTGTGGGATTTTATTTTTTATGGAATAAATGTCTTCATTGAGGATTATTTTGTGTTTGGTTCATGATAGATCAGAGGTAGAATGTTAACCAGATGAATTTTAATCATGTTAGTTAGTATACTAGCTATGATTCATTTTTGGTGTCTTTAAAGGGCATAGGTTGTATTATTTTTCAGGTCACATAGCCAGATAGTGTTGCATGAGTAAATCAATTAACTATGTAACCAATAGGTTAGTGATCTTCCCATGTTTATTGGATTATGATTGTGATGTTAAAATTTTTTTGGATCCCATTATTATTTTAATGAATGATATTTTGATTACAGTTAAATTTATTTAGTTAAATTTATTTTTTTACTTCAACTATATTTTAGTTTTATTTGTCCTTGGTTTTTAATTTCTTCCATTGCGGTTTCATTTATTATTTTGATATTTACTTTTAGTGTTATTTTGAAAAAAATATAAATTGGTAAATTCAAAGGGATGTTATATATGGATTATTTAATGGTAAAAATGGATTTACAAGTATGAGTGTTTTTAATAAATAAGGATTAGGGTGATGAAATGAATTTCTAGTGAATGTTTTCATTTAATGGAAAATAAAATAATTTAATAAAGGTTTCCAAATTATTACTTAAAATGATTTTGGGGTTTAATGGCTAGAGTTGAAAAATGATCATTGTTCATTTTCTTAGAATGGGGTAAAAAAGATATTTTATAAATGCATTTCAAACTAGCATATTTCTAGTTTGTTTGGAAAAGAAAAAAATGGACTATATTGTGATTACCTATTATGCTATTAGGCTAACACCTAGTTCAAATAACTTAGTGTTTATAGACTGAGTGAATTTTTATGTTTAGGAATTTATTATTAGAATCATATCTGTGTTTGGATAGAGCGTGACATTTGGTCACATGGGATAGTTTGATTAGGTTTGTCAGTACTTATTTTTTTGGTTCCTCAATAGCCTCAACCACATTGTATTTTTCCTTATTTTGGTTATGTATATTGGTGTCAAGCTATATATATTGAGGTTTTACTGGAATAATGGTTTGATTCATGTGAGGTAATTGGATGGTGATATAAGGGATTTATTTTGAATCTGTGATAGATAATTACTTTTTTAAATTGTTTAATTTGATCTTAAATAGGTAATTTAGTTTTTGGGAGGGATGTCAAACTTATAGATGAGTCATCCTAAAATTATAGTAGAATTTAAATACTATTTAAATTATATTTATCTTAGATAAATTAGCTCTAGTAATTTCTCTTTATGCCTAAGACGGTTGTCATCAACTCAATGGAATTAGGGATTCCCCTTGGGCCAGTAGAAAACTGGGTTAGGTATGAGTTTAGGTGGTATCTCAGGTCTGTTCACTGTAGACATCCCATATGCTCGACCCTTTCATGGTAGGACTCATGTTGTCACACCATGAATTATTTGTTGTGGGTAATTATAGTAGCTTGACCACCCCAAAACGTCCCTGATTCCCTCTCAAAAACCAGAGATATGACTCGATCCTTAAACTCCATCAAAAAACACATTATATGGGTATCTAAACTCTCATAATCTCATTCTGAGTCCAAATTCTCAATATTAACTCCTATCCAAATGAAAAATTCAAATACCCTTAAGAATTAAAAAGTATTAACTATGTGGGTTGTTAAAAACTCCCCAGCATAACACTTATCATCCTTGAGATTCTATAGTTGTCCTCTAACCATGAACCCTGACCTACCTCATTCATCAATTCACCATAGACTATCTGAAACCAAATTTTGAACACCAAATACACATCTGCTATGCTAATAAAAACATGAAGCTTGCACACAATGACATTTCTAAAAAAACCCAAGTTTAATCCTTGAAAAACATCAACCACAACCAAAATGATGAACCTTTTTCAGTTTACATTTCACTTTATCAATTTTCATGCTAAAATTCCATTCAGTTTTCTCAATGTTGACTTCTATAGGAAATGATTTCTCTCACATATCGATGCGTTATTGCATCCTTACTATGATTCCTTATCATCCTGATGTGTCACTAAAAGGATAAATGCACCCACTAAAGTCTAATCAAGAATCTATGTATAATTTCATGGTTGAATCTTCAATAAACCCCTTTAGTTGTCTTGATTACTCGTAATAACTAGAACTCCGCTAATTTGGTTCACTTTTGGATCACAACACCATCATCCAAAGCCCGCTGCTAACACAAAAAATCATTTCAAAACCACACCAGAATTAAAAAATCATGTTTAACCTCTAACTATTATCCCACTACCATTTAAACCATACAATTCCTTTTTCCATAACATTAACATCCCTTCTGATGAAAGGGTCACACATTTCCACGAACGAAAAGATGCTTCCCACCATAGGAGTATACATGTCGTCACTTGACTGAACCAAAAACCCGATCTCTAATTCCTAAATCATATACATTACTACATGTAATGATTAAACATGACCACCATACTGACACCTCATATCAAAACATGAAACCCTAATAACTAACATCAATATGGTGCTCAATCACACCCATTAATTTTGAAACTCTACAACATTAATGATTACTCAAACTAATATCTTATAGTGATACCCAAAATATGAAGCTATACACAAAATTTTATTCTATATTATGGTTCTCATATCTATAGGAACCTCCCATATAAAACACACACCAAAAGGTTTAACCCACAAAACCATCAAAACACTTGTCAAGGGGTCCATCCTTTGAACCTGGCAAAACTCATCTTGTTGCTTTCACCTAATAAAATGAAGCATCCATGATCTCTACAGACATGGATATCTCTAAAATCTATAATTTAAATGTAAATCATATAATCCAACACCAGGATCAATCTTGGTCAACCACATAAAAACAATAAAACCCAGCCTAAATAAGAAATTCTTTCTTTTCTCATTAGTCAACCAAATTAGGTCAACACTTTCTAAACTAACATGGTGGTTTCTAACCAAATATGGCTCATAATACAAGAACACAATTAAAGTATCTAGGTCTCCCCCAACAAAAACATAAATCTAACTAGTTTAGTTTATAAACAACCAATTTCTTATTCCAAAAAACCATTCAAATCATTTACACACATGCTAAAACTCACCCAAGATTCCAAAAATACCCCTTTGAATCCATGGGATTTCACCAAAACTAAAATCACTAAAATCCCTGACATAGCTAGTCATTTTAAAAAAAAAACCATTACCATTTCCAAAATCAATTTTCTTAAATTTTTTAGAAACCCCAAATTCCCAAAAAAATTATAATCAATATCTTTACAAGTTATTTTAAATAAAACCACCTAGTAAAACCATTTCACACTTTCCTCATGCCACACCATGTGTTTTATTTTAAAAATGGTTTTTTCTCAAAATTATATAATACCTAAAACCATTTCCCTTTGGTGTCTTTAAAAACACATCAAAATCAATCAAAAAATCCTCTCATATCTATATTTATCTATTCACCTTTTATAAAGTAATTAATAAAAAAGCTGATTATATTATATATGTTTCAATTAATAATAGATTCTGATGAGGAGTCATGTCAAACAACACCACCTGTTGGTACATGTATCATGCCCCTATCATGATGCAAGGACCACAAAAGGGATCTCCACTGAGCACTGTGACTCATCCCAAGTCGCATCCATCCCACTTTGGGAATATTGATCCCATCCAAAACCTAACATATCCTAGATTTCTTATTCCCAAAATGGGATATCCACTAATAACTTAGGTTTCAACCGACATAATACTGACAAAAAATGCACGTATTCAACCACCCATGACTTGATATGATAACTTTGCCTCTATCTAGGAAATTCTATTTCAAAACATTCTCTGATACAAATTTATAATTCCCAGAGCTGGAGTACCTGAATGACGCCTATTTGAGGATGTCACTAGATCTAATGAATTCCTCTCTATACACCAGTGGCTACTCTCATGTGGGGAGATACATACAATACTATAGGGATATGATGGCAACATCCTGATATTTTGGAGTATATGTTTTCTCTAAATTAATACTATGTTCAAAAGCATTCACCACATGAAACCTCAAACTAAAATGAGCTGAAACATATTAGTAGAATATTAATAAAAAAATTTAATAATACTAAAACCTAAATTAAATACAAATATTGTAATCAACTATAAATTCATACAATTTAGGATTGAGGACACTCAAATTTTTAAAATGGAATCTTTCAATAAAAGGATATTTTCTTGTATATGTTGTATTTTCATTTAAATTATAAATTTATAAATTTTAGAATCATTATTTTTTAAAATAAAATACATTTTTAAATCTAGAATGAAAAATTTTACTTTGGGGGTTTTTCTAAATAATTAATTTTTTTAGTGAATATTGAAAATATTGTTTTTACCAAAACTATAAAGGTTATGAATTTATTAGTATAATAAAAAAACATATAAATTTATAAAAACTATTAATTAATCAAATATGTATTTTGGATGTAAAATTGAAAATTTAAAAATATTATTTCGAACTTATTAAACCTATGTCCAACTTTTCAAAACATAAGTAATATTTTTAATCTAATAAATACTATTTTTTGTATTCTCTTTTAATTAAGTATTATCATGGTTAAATTTGGTTTTTATGACACTCCAAAATCTTATGGTATGTATTTTCTAAAATAAATTCAATTCATTTGATAGCTTATGTTTCAAAAAACACATAGCTTAAACAAACAGTGATATAAAATTAAATATTAACATGATCGTTGGAATAGTAATGTGACCGTAAGGAATATTAATGTGACCAATAAGAATAGTAATTCAACCATTAGAATATTATCCTCACCTATGAAATTATAAATAAAATTTAGGTATCTCATAAATTAAAATATAATATATTTATATCATATAATATGTAAATAAATATTTTTAAAATGATAAATTAAGTGTAGATATTTTTGTGGAACATAAATGATTGTTTACTATTATATAATTAATATAATGATTTAAAATAAAAATTATTTTCATAAAATATATTCCTAAATTAATATTTTTTTTATTATAATTATAAGATAATTATATGAGACCATAATTAATTTTTCAATGTGACATAAAAGAAGTTATAATATTGAAGTTGACATTTTTCAAATAAATGAATTGTAATGTCTTGGACCTCTCTGGTCCATTCCTTTGTGAAAATGTGGTGTTAGAGGTGTTCTGGATGGTCAAGGTGGCTTGGGGTGCGTTTGGGTGGACTTGTAAGGAAATCTAAAGGGTAATAGCTTTCGCACGGTTAGCACATGGTTTGCCTAAACCGTGCAAGGTTGGTCTTAGAGGCAGTGGCTAATGCACGGTTAGTGTATGGTTTGTCTAACCGTGTGGAATAACCATGCGAGGAGTGTTTGGCGAGGCAGAATCTAACGCATAGTTAGCGCAAGGTTTGTTAAACCGTGCGAACTAACCGTGCGGGCACATAAAGTTAGATCCTAAAATTTTTGATCTAACTCATTTTTCCATTAATCGCCATGTTTAATCCCCTAAGAGGCCATAACTCGAGATTACTCTCCCTTGAAGGTTAGAGAACCTCTCCGAAGTGTTTTGGAGGAGATCCGGAGGCTTCTCTTCGCGAATCAAATCCAGTTTCTCGAGGTATGTGACCCTTTTGTTTGGTTTCTTAGATCTTCCTAGATCTACTCCTCCTCTTCTCTCAGGATCATATATCTATGCATGTTATTGGTAGATCTAAGTGTGTTGATGACTATTATGATGTTCTTTGGTCTCATTTGTGTTAGGAGAAGAGATCTAGGGAGGATTCTTGGTGAATCGGCCCGGTCTTCGTAGGTGTTCTTCAACTGTTGTGGTTTTCCTCAAAATCGTTGAGGTAGGGGATTCATGGCTTCTCTAATTTTTTATGTGCAATCATAGAGTTAGAATGATTTATCCCTTTGGATCATAATGTAATTGACCTAATTAAATACTTTAACCGGATTAAAAAAATTGGTTTGATCGCATGTTGTTGCTTTGTACCATGATAATAGTTTTCCTCTTGATTTACTAGATAGTGTGATATCTATACCTTGCTTGTTAGCATGTTGTAATTGAGGAAATTGATAATGAACATAAAGCCAGAATTAATTGATAATTTATTTGGATAAACATAAAGAGGCATGTAAACGAAGACGGTTGTTGTTTTTGTGGTTGTTGTTCCAACTTGGTGTTAATCAATTTGAGGTCGATGATGTGTTTAATTCAGTTGGTTAGTAAAACTGAAATCTGTTGGGGCTTGTTGTTTGAAGGTCGGATGCCTTGTTAAAGGGACAACAACCCAAATTTAATGTGATGATTCTATTCCTGCTATTTGTGTGGTGATGTGACCCTGGGCGGGTATTGTGATATGTGGGGGCATGGAGGCCTTGTGGTTGTGGCAGCGGATGACGCCTAGATTGGTGATATGCATCAGTTTATGCATGTCGGTGTCGGGGAGGACACCAGGGATGATGGAATGGAATGGATGTGGTTGTTGGATGCTTGTGGATTCTTTGGTTTTTTATCTTCTTTGCTTTTCCCCACTACTCCAGGCAACTGGTTTTTCATACCCTTCTTTCAAAATGGGCGAAAACACGCGGGGTAGGTCACGTGATTTCCATGTTTAGCCTCTCCAGAGAGAATGGGTCTACGCTCTTTCTATAGGTGGAAAAGACTCGATGGGTAGTACATCTTCTCACCGTGTAGAGCCCCTTGTGTTGAGTAGCATAGGTTTCCTTTCTAGAATTCCTGGGAATATAGGAAAGTAATTCTGTAATGAATGTTTGAATAAATGAAGTTAACCCATAGGGTTGGAGTTTTATGAAACTTAATGATGAGGTTGAGAACTTTTGAAGGGACATTATAAGGCCCCAGCCTTAAACCATACATAATCTTGAGTTATTACAAGATTACACATTGAGGATCTTTTCGGGTTTAGAGTTTTAGAGAATTAGATCATAAAACATGCATTACATTCCACATATAAACAAAGTTATTACATAAAGATAGTATTCTTCTTCCCCATCAATGGAAACATATTTAAAATAAAACATGGATTCTTTCTTGACACTTCCTTGACACTATCATCATATCCCGTACCTTTCCCTTGACCTGTGAAAAAACATTTCAAAAAACTTGGGATGAGCATAAAAAGCTCAGTAAGGGATATAAAAATATGGAAAGGAAACATGGGTACATATATACATAAGAATTAAATCATACTTTACCCATAAAACATATGCACTTTAACATACCTCATCAAATCATGAATAAATCATAGAAATCATAAGGCATAAAGGTAACTTCAGGCATTCATAACATTCTTATGTAGGGTGTAACCCTCTTGGTTACGTTTGGAATACCCATCACAGTATATTCCCTAAATCTCTTCGGAGAAACCTTAACGCTTCACTCCTTCGCGTGACCCAATGCATTGGAGAGCTATATCGAGCTCACCTGCCCTAAGTTTATCACAGAACCACCCGTCTTCATAATAATTCCCAAGAACCTCAACATAATCGTATCACATAAAACATGCATATAGGAAACAAAACATTTGCACCTTTCAATCACAAGATATCAATACAACACATTGATATAAAAACATTATGAAATCCATTTTCAATACCAAAACAAAAGAAAAGTAAAAAATGGTATTTATTTTTCTTTAAAAAAAAGGTATGGCTTGTAGAGGAAGCCGAAACTCAAATAATGGTCACGGCGGCGGAGAAGTCGTTGTCACCGCATACGTACGACAACAACATTCCCTTTTGTCATTTAGTAAAACACTTCATATAAAAAAAGTCAAATGGGTTTATACACCGTGTAAAAGAAGGTTGTGTATAAAACAAAATATGCCTCAATGAGAGGAGATTGAGACGAAGTCCCATACCTCGGGTCCGACTTGACTCGGTTGTTCTTTAATCTCGTGAATAATAAACTTGAGTTAATTTCTACTTGTTTAAGAACCTTTTCCAAGTTCATTATTCATTTTATATTACTTATTGCCATGTCATGAACACTATGTAATTATTTAAGTTAATAACGGTTGTTTTAATGATCATTGGTACTTGAGTCAAAAATAAGCCCTTTATAATTACAAGTTTTTCATGTATCCATTATATCCAGAATGGTATTCAGGATTTAGATATCATATTTGTCATATATATCCAGTACATTCATGCATTTATAATATTACATAGTCATTTAGAGGTAAGAAATGAAATGCACCGTTCATGGAGACGGTAAGCCGTACGTACGCATGAACACTACTTTTATTTCTATTTCGTATTTTATAGAATGGAATCATAATGATATAAAGGTATAATATAATTCCAGTATAATATAATATATAATATCATAGTTCCATCCTTTATACATCCCACATATGGTATTTAACGAATCAAATCACTTTGAGGGGGCGGTAGTCCGCACTTCCTTAAATAAAGATATCGCGTTTACCAATAATGGAAACCATAAAGGTATGCCCAAAATGAAAAATACAGAAGCTTAAGGAAAACATAAAAATATTATATATCATATATAAATATTGTGACATCTTAATTTCTACCATTGATGGTGTTAAAAGAATGTTGAACAATCATCGTTTCGGGAGGCATAAATTCACCATCCACGGAAACAGTATGTCCTTTAACCATTAGATGTAGGTGTGTGTATGTGTAGCTCTAATCCTTCTTATATAAACATCCTAGTATATTGAGGATACTGTATTTGTTACAAAATAAATGAATAAAAAGTGTTTAGGGGGTTGGAGAAGCAAAATCAAACAAAATGACTCAAAAGAAGACATTAACTTAAAATCGGGTAACTCTCTTCGATTTGAGCTCAAAGGCTTCCTTGGTAATACTTCTGCACAAAGTGAGGATTCAATGAGTAAGAGAGGTATGTGGAGGGCCAAAATGGGCAGGGTTTGGCCGAGCCAAAGGCTTTGGACGTGTGGGTAAGGAGGTAGAGATGGGGGCCTTTTATAAGAGGAGAGGAGCGGCACTCTTGGAAGGTAAAGAAAAGTCACTTTATTTTAAAATGGTATTCGGATTTAAGAGGTCCCACATTGATGTGTTTCGAGGATAAGGTGATAAGGGTTCGAAATCCACCCATACAATAGGTTTTGGCCATGTGTAGGTCTTAGAGTTTACATTATCTTTCCATTTTATTTAAATCGTTAAATAATGAGGTCATCACTACATCATCATGATGTCATTAATAATTTAATTTATTTAAAGTTTAATAATTATAAAACAAATACCATGATGTAGGAAATATTTTTATCTTTTCAATGACTATTTATAATAAAAAATCTGATCTTTATAACCCCATGTAAAAATTGTTTTAGTAAAACATCTCATGTTTTTGTCATTTTTACTTTTACATTAAATAAATAGTTATTTATGTCATTTCCCAACCAAAGTGGCTCCATGGGGTCCCCAAGTTGACCCACGGATTTTCTTGGTCGGCCATGACACATCCAACGAGGGTAGGACATGTTTCAAGCTCATATCACATTATTAAAACATTATTTTTACCTTAAACTACACTAATTACCACTAATCGCGATTAAGAACTTAAAAGTTACTATTCACCAAAAAAATTATTTTAATCTCATTGAACCATATTTTACTTCTTAATGACAACCATGTATGTTGGATTTTTGAAAATCAAATCACAGAAGTGGCAAAGTTTCATTTAAATGAAAAATCAGTTTTTATAAGTACCACTTAGTGGTTTCACTATTCATCAAAAATTGAAGTTTTTCAGAAAAATACCAAAAATTCACCCTAAGATATATTTGATATTAGGAATTCAAAAATAAAGCCTATTTTACAAAATTTAAAACATATAAGTCACATTATTTAATTTAATAATTAATTCCCGCTGTCATGACAAATAGCGTGTTTTTATGAAACAATAAGTATCAAAAGATTGACACCAGTTTAAGTCCAATTTCAAAGTGAAATTGATTCTAATGACCACCATTGGATTAAATGGTAAAAATATATTCTAATTTCACTTCAAAAACAATTCAAAAGATAATCTAATAATATAAATAAATTAGATTAAAAAGAAGTTTTGATGTAAAATGCAGTATTTTTCACTATTCATTAAAAAATAAACATTGTCTGAAAAATACCAAAAATTCACACAAAGTAAATTTTGATGTCCCGATCATAAATAATAAGTTTATTTTGACAAACATAGCTTATAAAATTGTCAAAAGATAGATTTAAAAATGGGTTTCCATCAAAAGGCAGTAAAACAATCTTTTTAAAAATATTAGTGTATTCCATGCTTAAGATTGGATTAATTTTCATTTTAAGCCTCTAAAACACTATCTAATTCATTAATAGACATAGATAAAAATATCTATTATTCATTACTTACATGGGATGTTACATCCTTCCCCCCTTTATAAAATTGCATCCCTGCAATTTATTTACTTATCGAATAAATGGGGGTACTTATCCCTCATTGCATTTTCAGATTCCCATGTTGCCTCTTCCATCATGTGGTTTTTCCACAAAACCTTTACCTGATTAATCACCTTATTCCGTAACACTTGCTCCATGTGGTCAAGAATCTGGACCAGTTGTTCCTCATAAGATAGGTTCTCTTCCAGCTGAACTACCTCTAGATTCAAAACATGAGATGGATCTGGCATATACATTCTCAACATAGAAACATGAAAAACGTTGTGTACCTGAGATAAACTCCGAGGTAAAGCCACCCGTTTTGCAACTGATCCAACTCTCTCCAGAATTTCATATGGTCCAATGAACCTTGGACTCAGCTTTCCTTTCTTTCCAAATCACATCACACTTTTCCATGGTGATACTTTGAGAAAAACATGATCACCTACCTCAAAAGAGGGATCCTTCCTCCTGTTGTCCGCATAATTCTTCTGCCTACTCTGAGCTGTTCTCATGTGTTTCTGTATCAGATGAACTTTTTCTGCCAACTCTTCTACTAATTCTGGTCCCATCAACTTCCTTTCACCCACTTAATCCCAGAAAGATGGAGTTTGACACTGCTTCCCATATAACGCCTCAAATGGTGCCATCTGTATACTGGAATGAAAACTGTTATTATATAAAAATTCAACCAAAGAAATATGTTGGTCCCAAATTCCCTGATAATCTATCGAACAAACTCGTAGCATATCCTCCAAGGTCTGAATTGTTCGTTCTGACTGCCCATCTGATTGAGGATGAAATGCTATACTAAAATTTAATTCAGTACCCAACGACTTCTGAAGGCCTTTCAAAAAGTTAGAAGTTAAACTGGGATCTTGGTCAGATACAATAGAGAGAGGAACTCCATGTAACCTGACTATCTCTTTAAGATACAAATGGGAAAGTTGATCTAAGGAAAAAGTATCTCGTATAGCAAGGAAATGAGCAGATTTAGTCAAGCGATCAACAATAACCCAGATTGCATTATTACCTCGAGATGTCTTCAGTAATCCCACAACAAAGACCATGGATATATTCTACCATTTCCACTCTGGAACTGGTAATGGTTGAAGCATCCCTTTCGGTAACTGCCGCTCTGCTTTAACCTGTTGACATGTCAAACACTTCACAGTAAAATCAGCAATATCTCTTTTCATTCCATCCCACTAGTAATACTCCCACAGATCTATGTACATATTAGTACTGCCAGGATGAACTGAAAACAGAGAACTATGAGCTTCACATAACAACTCTCTCTTAAACTATGAATCCCAAGGCACCCACAATCTATTCCCAAATATCAAAACACAATCACTATCAATGTTGAATTCATGCAACTTACCTTTCTGAACCAGCTTTACCTTTTTCTGCAACTCACTGTCTTACTTCTGTGCTTTCTTGATTCTATCTGATAGAGATGATCTCACTGATACCTGAAACAAAACAGAATAACTTCTTGCACAAATAACTTCTATGCCAAAGTTCATCAAATCCTTAACCAAAGGATCACGTTCGAAACACAACATTGCTAATGAAGCATTACTTTTTCAACTCAAAGCATCAACCACTTTATTTGCTTTTCCCGGATGGTAATTAATTGTACAATCATAATCCATGATTAATTCCTGCCATCTCCTCTGTCTCATGTTTAACTATTTCTGAGTGAATATATACTTTAAACTTTTGTGATCTGTATATATTTCACACTTTACTCCATACAAATGATGTCTCCAAATTTTTAAAGTGAAAACAACAACAGCTAATTCCAAATCATGTGTAGGGTAATTTACCTCATGAGTTTTCAACTGTCGTGAAGCATAATCAATTACCTGATCATTCTGCATTAGGATGCAACCAGGTCCTTTCAATGAAGCATCACTGTAGATAACAAACTCACCATTACTTGAAGGTGGTGCCAAAACTAGAGCTTTCACCAATCTTCTTTTCAATTCCTGAAAAAAATCATCACATTCTTTTGTCCAGATAAACTTAACACCCTTCCGAGTTAGCTTAGTCATTAGACTAGATAACCGTGAAAAATTTCTAACAAACCTTCGGTAATAGCCTGCCAAACCCAGGAAGCTACGAATCTCAGTTACATTTGTGGGTCTTGGCCAGTCTTCCACAGCCTTTGTTTTTTCAGGATCAATAGTTATCCCATCTTTAGAAACAATGTGACCAAGGAAATAAATTTTTTGCAACCAAAACTCACACTTGTTGAATTTCCCATACAATTTATTTTCTTTTAAGGTTTACAAAATAACCCTTAAATGTCTTTAATTCTCCTCTTTACTTTTAGAAAACACCAAAATATCATCAATGAAAACCACCACAAACTTATCCAAGAACTCATGGAAAATTCTATTCATTAAGTCCATGAATACAACAGGTGAATTGGTTAGCCCAAAAGGCATTACTACAAATTCATAACGGCCTTATCTTGTACGGAACGCGGTCTTCGGAACATCTTCTTCCTTTACCTTCAGCTAATGGTACCCCGATCTCAAGTCAATCTTTGAAAAATACTGAGCTCCCTGGAGATGATCCAACAAATCATCGATATGAGGCAAAGGATATTTGTTCTTAATAGTGATGTTATTCAAGGCCCTATAATCAATGAAAAGTCTCATTGAACCATCTTTCTTTTTAACAAATAAAACAGGAGCACCCGAAGGTTATGTGCTCGGTCGAATGAAACCTTTCTCTAATAAATCTTGAAATTTCTCCTTCAACTCTAAAAGTTCAATTTGAGCCATTTGATAAGGGGGTTTTGAAATTTGCTTAGAATCGGGAACTAAGTCAACATTAAACTCAACTTCCCGATCTGGTACTATTCCAGGCAACTCATCAGGAAAAACATCAGGATACTCATTTACCACTGGCACATCATTAATCTGAACAGTTCCTTTATTTTCAACGATGTGTGCAAGGTAACATTAATTTCCATCTTTTACAAGTTTCTTGGCCTCTTGATAAGTTATCAACAGTAAGGGTTCATTCTTGTACACAAACTGAAAGTCTTTCTGAAAAGAAACTTCTTTAGCTCTACATCCAATCTTAGCATGGTAAATAGAGAGCCAATCCATACCCAGGATAACATCAAACTCTACTAGAGGTAGAACAATAAGGTTTGCAAGTAGGTTCTTTCCACAGATAAGGATAGAAAGATTCTTATAAATTATTTTTGCCTCAACATTTCCCCCAGGTGTTTTTACCATAAGACCGTGAGTCATTTCTTGAGATGGTAATCCCATTTTACTAGAAAAGGTTTCAGAGATGAAAGAATGTGTAGACCCCGAATCAAACAACACACTGGAATAATCTGAAAAAACAAACAAAGTACCTGATACAACTTCATTTGATGGCCCGACATCTGCTGAAGTAGTTGCAAAGGATTTCACCACCCCTTTCTGCTTATAGTCTAACTGCTTCCCATCACCCAAGCTCTTTGTCGGACACTCTTTTTCATAGTGACCCATCTCATTGCAGTTATAACATTTCACTAACTGTAAATCAAATTTGGCCTTACCTTCACCTTGATCCTTTTCAGTGAAATCATGAGCCTTATGTCGCATCTTAGCACATCGGTAGCACTTTCCAGAATTCAGAAGACATTCCCCAGCATGCCTTTTGCCACATTTATCACAAACTGGAAACTTAGTTTTATTACCATCCGACTTTTTTGAAGAATTCTTACCTTTCTCCTGCCACCTCGGTCTCTTCTTCTATTGGTTGTTATAGAACACTTGATCATCGGTAAACTCCATTTCCACCTTCTCAGCACATCAAACAAGATTTTCATAACTTTTAAACTCGTGATAAGATAATGCCCTTCGATATTTTTTCTTTAATCCTGAGTAAAAACGATTGATTTTACTATCAAGGTCTCGGATAAAATTTGGAGCATACCTTGCCAATCGAGTGAACCTTTCTTCATAGGCAGCCACTAAGTCTTCCTCTGGCCTCAATTCCAAGAATTGATTTTCCATACTAAGTTGAACAGCCTTAGGAAAATACTTCTCAAGAAACATACCTTTGAATTCATCCCAGTCAAGAGAATCAATCTCATCAGCGTCCCTGATATTTTTAACCATCGACCACCAGTGATCTGCTTCACCCTCCAAACGATAAATAACAATACTAACCTTTTGATTGTCTGAACACCCCATGACATCAAAAATCTTCTCCAGTGCTTTAATCCACCCTTCAGCTAGCACAGGGTCAGTTGATCCTCTGAATGATGGGGGATGTTGCCTCATGAAATGTTCCACCACTGACATGTTCCTCTGCGGTTGATCTGACTGATCTCGTGCATGGATACCACCACAATTTATCGCTTGAGTCAACTGTTCCATTACTGCAACAAACTGTTCAGTTCTAATTCCGACCATCTCGGGATGTAGATTCGGAAGGTTATTTCCTTCTGTATGCCTTCCTAGAACTGATTCCTTGTTTCCTCTGCGGAAAACCATTCTAAACAAACATGTCTTAGATGAAGCAACATGGTAATCTTCAAATGATACATCACTTCAAAAAAATATATTTTTGGATAATCATTTAATATAATTCTAACTCCTAAAGTTATCTAAACCGACCTCTGATACCAACTATAAGGCTCCAACCTTAAACCTTACTTAATCTTGAGTTATTACAATATTACATATTGAGGATCTTTTCGGGTTTATAGTTTTAGGGAATTAGATCATAAAACTTGCATTACATTCCACATATAAACAAAGTGGTTACATAAAGATATTATTATTCTTCCCCATCAATGGAAACATATTTAAAATAAAACATGGATTCTTTCTTGACACTTCCTTGACACTATCATCATATCATGTACCTTTCCCTTGACTTGTGAAAAACATTTCAAAAAACTTGGGATGAGAATAAAAATCTCAGTAAGGGATATAAAAATATGGAAAGGAAACATGGGTACATATATACATAAGAATGAAATCATAATTTACCCATAAAACATAAGCACTTTAACATACCTCATCAAATCATGAATAAATCATAGAAATCATAAGACATAAAGGTAACTTGAGGAATTCATAACATTCTTACGTAGGGAGTAACCCTCTTGGTTACGTTTGGAATACCCATCACAGTATATTCCCTAAATCTCTTCGGAGAAACCTTAACATTTCATTCCTTCGCGTTAACAAATGCATTGGAGAGCTATATCAGGCTCACCCGCCCTTAGTTTATCACGGAACCACCCGTCTTCATAATAATGTCCAAGAACCTCAACATAATCGTATCACATAAAACATGCATATAGGAAACACAACATTTCCACCTTTCAATCACAAGATATCAATTCAACACATTGATATAAAAACATTATGAAAACCATTGTAAATACCAAAACAAAAGAAAAGTAAAACATGGTATTTATTTTTCTTTAAAAAAAGGTATGGCTTGTAGAGGAAGCCGAAACTCAAATAATGGTCACGGCGGCAGAGAAGTCGTTGTCACTGCATACGTACGACAAAAACATTCCCTTTTGTTGTTTAGTAAAACGCTTCGTATAAAAAAAGTCAAATGGGTTTATACACCGTATAAAATAAGGTTGTGTATAAAACAAAATATGCCTCAATGAAAGGAGATTGAGACGAAGTCCCATACCTCGGGTCCGACTTGACTCAGTCGTTCTCTAATCTCTTGAATAATAAACTTGAGTTAATTTCTAATTTTTTAAGAAAATTTTTCAAGTTCATTATTCCTTTTATATCACTTATAGCCATGTCATGAACACTATGTAATTATTTAAGTTAATAACGGTCATTTTAACGATCATTGGTACTTGAGTCAAAAATAAACCCTTTATATTTACAAGTTATTCATGTATCCATTATATCCAGAATCTTATTCATGATGTAGATATCATATTTGTCATATATATCTAGTAAATGCATGCATTTATAATATTACATAATCATTTATAGGTAAGAAATGAAATGCACCGTTCATGGAGACGGTAAGCCGTACGTATGCATTAACGCTAGTTTCATTTCTATTTCATATTTTATAGAATGGAATCATAGTGATATAAAGTTATATTATAATTACAGTATAATATCATATATAATATCATAGGTCCATACTTTATACATCCCACATATGTCATTTAACGAATAAAATCACTTTGAGGGGGCGGTAGTCCAAACTTCCTTAAATGAAGATATCGCGTTTACCCATAATGGAAACCAAAAAGGTATGCCCAAAATGAAAAATACAGAAGATTAAGGAAAACATAAAAATATTATATATCATATATAAATATAGTGACATCTTAATGGCCACCTTTGAAGGTGTTAAAAGAATGATGAACAATCATCGTTTCGGGAGGCATAAATTCACCATCCACGGAAACAGTATGTCCTTTAACCATTAGATGTAGGTGTGGGTAAGTTTAGCTGTAATCCTTATTATAAAAACATCATAGTATATTGAGGATACTGGAGTTGTTACAAAAGAAAAGAATAAAAATAGTTTAGGGGGTTGGAGAAGCAAAATCAAACAAAAGGACTCAAAAGAAGACATTACCTTAAAATCGGGTAACTCTCTTAGATTTGAGCTCAAAGGCTTCCATGTGAAGACTTATACCCAAGTGAGGATTCAAGGAGTAATAGAGGTATGTGTAGCGCCTAAATGGGCAGGGTTTGGCCGAGCCAAAGGCTTTGGAAGTGTGGGTAAGGAGGTAGAGGTGGGGGCCTTTTATAAGAGGAGAGGAGGGGCACTCTTGGAAGGTAAAGAAAAGTCACTTTATTTTAAAATAGTATTCGGATTTAAGAGGTCCCAAATTGATGTGTTTCTAGGATAAGGTGATAAGGGTTCGAAATCCACACATACAATAGTTTTTGGCCATGTTTAGGTCTTATATTTTACATTATCTTTCCATTTTATTTAAATCGTTAAATAATGAGGTCATCACTGCATCATCATGATGTCATAAATAATTTAATTTATTTAAAGTCAAAAAATTAAAAAAATACTATGATGTAGGAAATCTTTTTATCTTTCCAATTACTATTTATAATCAAAAATATGATCTTTATAACCCCATGTAAAAATTGTTTTAGTAAAACATCTCATGTTTGTGTCATTTTTACTTTTACATTAAATAAAAAGTTATTTATGTCATTTCCCAACCAAAGTGGATCCATGGGGTCCCCAAGTTGACCCATGGATTGTATTGGTCGGACATGACACATTAAATGAGGGTAGTACATGTGTCAAGCTCATCTCACATTATTAAAACATTATTTTTACCTTAAACTACACTAATTACCACTAATCGCGATTAAGAACTTAAAAGTACAATTCACCAAATAATTATTTTAGTCTCATTGAACAACCTTTTAATTCTTAATGACAACCATGTATGTCGGATTTTTGAAAATAAAATCATATAAGTGGCAAAGTTTCATTTAAAAGAAAAATCAGTTTATATAAGTACCACTTAGTGGTTTCACTATTTATCAAAAATTGAAGTTTTTCAGAAAAATACAAAAAATTCACCCTAAGATATATTTGATATTCTGAATTAAAAAATGAATTCTATTTTAAAAAATTCAAAACATATAAGTCACATTAATTAATTTAATAATTAATTCCCGCTGTCATGACAAATAGCATGTTTTTATGAAACAATATGTATCAAAAGATTGACACCAGTTTAAGTCCAATTTCAAAGTGAAATTGATTCCAATGACCACCATTGGATTAAATGGTAAAAATATATTCTAATTTCACTTTAAAACCAATTCAAAATATAATCTAATCATATAAATAAATTAGATTAAAAAGCAGTTTTGATGTAAAATGCAGTATTTTTCACTATTCATTAAAAAAATGAACATTGTCTGAAAAATACCAAAAATTCACACAAAGTAAATTTTGATGTCCCAATCATAAATAATAAGTTTATTTTGACAAACATAGCTTATAAAATTGTCAAAAGATATATTTAAAAATGATTTTCCATCAGAAGGTAGTAAAACAATCTTTTAAAAAATATTAGTGTATTACATGCTTAAGATTGGATTTATTTTCATTTTAAGCCTCTAAAACACTATCTAATTAATTAATAGGCATAGATAAAAATATCTATTATTCATTAATTACTTGGGATGTTACAGACATTGGATTTTGGCTAGATATTAATGGAACTTAATGTGGAATTGTTCTTGGTTAATTAATGTTTGAAGAATTAAATAATGTAAAGTGGAATTGATGAAAAAGGGGATGGAGTAATATAATGAAGCCCTTTAAATGGTTGTGTGCTTATAAGATACCTAGTCTTATAAATATCAGCCCAGAGTTTGAGAGACGTTATCTGCAGTTGAAACTAAGTGTAGGTTATGCCCATAGTGTGGTTGTGAGTTATAGTATATTATGTACTTCTTGTGTTTCTATACACTACACCACACTATCATTAAGGGAAATTGACACCCTGGGGATTCTGATTCCTAGGGGGTGTTTTCCCCAACATTCGAGTGGGAGGATGAATGGCTGACTACCCCCTTTGACCCCGCTCTCTTCTCTTGGTAGATACTACTTCCATTAGGCACAATGGTTAGTTTTACCCATATATGTGTGTAGAGGGATTTAATGGATTGTGGTTATTCACACACATATATTCTGGATATAGTATCCTGAGGACTACTATAGGTGTAACGTGTATAGGATGTGATGGCTTGAGGATCCTTACTCGGTGTATGGTCTGTAATAGCTTGAGGTATAATACCCGACGTATGATACACATTATGCGAGCTATGGTGGCTCCGTAAAAGTACCTAGTTACTTTTTGTTGTGAGGATGGTGTGGTGCTTAGCCCAGGTGTCTACGGACAAAACATTCTGGAGCACGTGGTGAAAATTGTGGAGCATAGCCTAGGTGTATTCTGGAAAACCTTTGGAGAGAGATGCACATGACGTATGTTATTGGGGAAAAGTGGAAAACTAGTGGGGAAGTAGTAGCGGGGTACCCTTGATATTATTTATTATATGATATATTCTTATATGCATTACTTGGTGAGAGTATCCATGATGAGGTTGGGAACTTAGTATACCTATTTAAGTGACGAGTTAGTTTCACGTGTTGTTCACTGTGCTTTAGCATGCTTCCTTTACTTTTGCACGAGAGGATTTGGGGAGGATCCTATTGAGTATACTGTTATACTCACCCTATGTATATATATAAATTTTTTTCTGGTTACTTGGAGAAGGTTGGAGATCAAGCTGGTTACTACTAGCTTGTGGTTGGAGGAGTTGTTCGGGCATGTGGTTACTGCCGTTTTACTTTATTTTGGGTATTTGTAGTTTTCCATTTCAGTTGTAGTACTTTTTTGTGGCATTTCATATATTTGATTGGGTTTCATTTAGATTTTAGTTCTATGTTGGAGTTGGTTTGTGTCTATCTTATCTCTCTCTTTCACATGTTTTCTTTTAGAGGGTAATGCCTCCCATTTGTGTTTTTATTATACCCTCGGTGCAAGTCGCCAACCCGGGGCCTAATGGAGGTGGTACTCGGGGGTCATTATCTCCCTTTTCACATTGCCGGCCCAGGAGGGGTACACTTTGTGGGGAGGGGGTCGTGACAGAGTGGTATCAGAGGTCTGGTTGAGGGATAGTATGGAGTTTGGAGTTAGACACATGTGAGGTTTCATGGGTTGGTATGGAAACGGTGTCATTCATGTTTAGAAAGTAAGGTAAACACTGGGGACCGATTGAGACATAGGAATTTAGGCCCCCCTATGATATGATTCACGGACCTATAAGTTTACAATTGCTACTAAACAAGGTGATACTAGTTGCAGGGTATAGGCCTAGGAAAGGATCATGCATCATTTTTCTTTGTACTAGTGTTTGAAAGGGTATACCATGGGATAGGTTAACCTTAAATGAATAAAAAAAGAAAAAAAATAATTAATTAATCAATGTTGGGTCTTCCATATTCAAGGATTAGGAGTGCCATGTTTTTGTTATTTTGCAAGTATGGCTCCAGGTCGACATCCTCGTCAGGTTTGTGTAGAAGATGTCAAGCAGGTTGTTCCAGCAGGTCGCCACATGGCAGAGGTTGATGAAGAAGACACTTTGAGAAAGACACTCCGAGAGTTTCAGTGCCAGAGTCTGCAGAAGTACGAGGGCTCCGTTTCAGATGCATTCACAGAAGACTGGTTGGAGGAGGTCGAGATAGGCTTCATTTCGATCTGTGCTCAAAAAGAGCACACGTTGTCCTTAGCTGTGATGATGCTGCATGGAGCAGCAAGGCAGTGGTGGTTCTTGTTCCTCGGGGATCGTGAGGAGTCAGAGATCTCATGGGAGGAGTTCCGATACAAGTTAAGAGTCGAGTTCCTTTCCTCGACTGTAAAGGCATCCAGTCACAAGGAGCTTCTTACCCTTAAATAGGGGAGCTCTAGTGTTCGGGAGTTTGGGATCCGTTTCAAGAACCTTTTATGATATGCTTTGTACCTGTTACCATATGAGGAGGCCAGAGTGAGGAATTTTGAGGAGGCTTTGCGTCTGGAGATCCAGCGCCAGGTCACCCCATTTATGTTAAATACATATCTTGAGGTGCTTGAAAGGTCATAGGTTGTTGAGAGGAATTTGGCTAGGACTGGATCATCACGAGAAGGGAATTGGTAGGATTCCACACGAAGCAGATCTATGGTTCGGGGCTCCCAGTTTTAAGGGCAGAAGAGTTTTCGTTCAGCCGGTGGAAGGTCCAAGCCCTTCACATCTCGTGTCTCCACAGGTGACAACTCTCAGGCCTATGCCAAGGGATCATGCACTTGTTTTTCTTGTGGTGGTCGTGGTCATCAGCAGCGGGAGTGCCCGACCTTTTAGAGTGGTCATCGTGCACTGGGCGCTATGATCCAGGTTCCTCAGTTGAGACAGTTCCAGCCGAGGCAGTAGCAGCCAGTTGCACCAGCTTTAGATCAGTAGTGGGTAGATGGGGAATGCAGAGGAAAGCCCCATGACGCTCCCGTCCTCAGAGAGCAGAGCGCAGCCGTGGTGGTGGTCGTCATCAGGTTTAGAGAGACTGTGGAGGAGGTCGTGGTTAGCTTCATGCTCTAGCGTTGCCAGTTCCAGATGAGACAGATGTCGTTCGAGGTACCCTTTGCTTGTTTTCTACCTTAGTGTATGCCTTGTTTGATTCAGGAGCAACAAACTCCTTCATATCACCTACCCTTGTCCATGCTTTGGGACTTGCGGTGGAGAGGCTTCCAGTGCCCTTGGCGTTGACTACGCCAGTTGGAGGTCGAGCTAGCTTGTTTGAAGTATGTAGAGACTGTGAGCTAGTGTTGGGGAAACACCACTCTTGGGGATATTTCCTATGTTTACGAATACAGCCATCTGATTTCATCCTTGGCATGTATTGGTTGTATTCGGTGCAGGATATCGTGGATTTCTTTAGGGAGAAGGTCTTTTTCTTTGATGCGGATAAGGAGCAAGTGGTGTTTGTTGGTGAGCGAGACCCTCAAATGGGTCATTGGCGTGTTTCATCCTTATCATCCATGGTGGCTAATATGATGCTGAGTTCTTTAGTGTTTCAGCAGTTGGCGTTTCCTCAGGTTGTAGAAGAGTACCCTGATGTCTTTCAAGAATAGGTTGCAGCCTTACCCCCTCGGAGAGAGATCGAATTTGGGATCAAGCTACAGCTAGGAGCGTCTCCTATTTCTATGTATCCATATATAATGGCCCCTTTGGAGTTACGAGAGCTGCGTATAAAGCTTGATGGTCTGTTGCAGTGTGGTTTTTTTTGGCGATGTGTGTCACCATGGGGTGCACCAGTTTTGTTCATGAAGAAGGACGATGACAGTTTGCAGTTGTGTGTCGTTTATCGTCGCTTAAACAAAGTGACAATAATGAATCGCTATCCAATTCCACAGATTGATTACTTATTCAATCAACTGAAGTGTGACAGTTGGTTCTCAGAGATCGACTTGCGGTCAGGATATTATCAGATTCGTGTGAAGGATGAGGATATCCCGAAGAATTCTTTCAGTTGTCGTCATGGGCATTATGATTTCGTTGTAATGATGTTTGGTGCGATGAATTCTCCAGTTGTGTTCATGGGTATTATGAATGCTATTTTCCATGAGTTCCTGGACAAGTTCATGGTAGTTTTCATCGATAACATCCTTGTGTACTCCACATCTGAAGAGGAGCATGCAGAGCATCTACGAGCCGTTTTGGGAGTTCTTCGTCGAAATCAACTGTTCAGAAAGTTGTCGAAGTGTGAGTTTTGGGCTCGAAAAGACCATTTCTTAGGGAATGTTGTGTCCCCAAAGGGATTAGCTGTGGATCCATCGAACATTGAAGTAGTTGTGTCTTGGGTAGCCCCCAAGACAGTTTCAGAGGTGCAAAGTTTCCTTAGTCTCACAGGCTACTACAGGAGGTTCGTAGCCGATTTCTCACAGGTTGCGACTCCTCTGACATCTTTGACCAAGAAAGATCAGGCTTTCATATGTACTGATCAGTGTCAGGCAGCGTTCGAGTATCTAAAGGAGAAGTTATTAAGTGCTCCAGTTATTTTTCTTCCAGCTGAAGGAGTTCAGTTTGATGTCTTCTGCGTTGCTTCACTCCTGGGGTTAGGCTTTGTTCTTATGAAATAGAGGTCATCCATTTCTTACGGGTCTCGGCAGTTGCGTCCCCAAGAACGCAACTATGCCACCCATGATCTTGAGTTGGCAGCCGTGGTGTTTTCTATGATGTTTTGGAGATATTACGTCATTTCTGAACGCTTTGTGGTTTTCACTAATCATAAGAGTTTGAGGTATGTTTTCTCCCACTGTGACTTGAACTTACGACAATGTCAGTGGATGGAGTTCTTACAGGAATAAAACTTCAAAATATCGTATACACCTGGAAAGGGGAATGTTTTGGCTGATGCGCTGAGCCAAAAGTCACGTAGTAATGTCGTGCATGAATCAAGTGATTCATGGAGAGTAATGGAAGAAATATCATCATTACTTCTTGATATGGTAGAAGTTGGGGGTAAATGATGTCTTTTTCAGATGACGGTGCAGTCATCCCTGGTGTAGAAGGTGTAAGTGTCCCAGTTGAGAGATCTTGAGGTGGAGGTCTGGAGAGAACGAGTTGTCTGTGATAAGGCCCATGATGGTTGGTCTGAGGATGAACAACATAGATTGTCGTATCATGGAAGGCTTTTTTCCCTTGGAGATGTGTGAGACGGTCCTTAGAGTGTTCCATGATTCTCCTTTAGCGGTGCATCCTGGTGTGAGAAAGATGTACCGATCCTTGAGGAGCCAGTTTTGGTGGCCCAGGCTGGAGCGTGCGGCTGTGGAGTTTGTGTCTTGATGTTTAGTCTGCCAGATGGTGAAGGCCGAACATCGTGTTCCTGGTGGTCTTCTCCAACCATTAGAGATTCCTCAGTGGAAGTGGGAGGAAATCTCAATGGACTTCGTTACTGGCTTACCTCGAGCTCTGGGAGGATATGATGCTATTTGGGTGGTAGTGTATCATTTAACAAAATCATCCCACTTTATAGAAATCAAGGAGTCATGCTCAGTGGAAGTTTTGTTGAGGCAGTATCTGGGGGAGGTGGTGAGACTTCATGGAGTCCCTAGGATGATCATTTTTGATCGAGATTCTCGTTTTACCTCCGGGGTATGGAGAGGTCTCCAATATTCTTTCAGGTCTCAGCTATGCCTTTGCACTGCTTTTCATCCTCTAAAGGATGGTCAGACGAAGCGAACCGTCCAAACTCTTGAAGACATGTTGCGCTCTTGTGTTTTTTATTTTGGAGGTTCATGAATGAGGCACTTACCCTTGGTGGAGTTTACCTACAATAATAGTTTCCACTCCACCATCAGTATGGTGCCATTTGAATCCTTGTATGGCCATCCTTTCCGTTCTCCATTGTGCTGGACTGGGGTCGGAGAGTCAGAAATTCTCGGACCAAAACTAGTGAAGAATACAACGGAGATGGTTCAGGTGATTCGTGAGAGGATGAAGGCAGTGCAAGATCGTCAAGAATCATATATTGATCAAAGGAGGAGGCCCTTGGAGTGTAATGTTGGGGATCATGTGTTTCTGAAGGTGCCTCCCCGTCATGGGAAGCGAAGGATTGGTCATGGAAGTAAGCTTTCCCCCGGTTTTTTGGGCATTTTGAGGTGTTAGCTCGTGTTGGAGCTGTTGCGTACTGAGTGGAACTTCCCCCTCAGATGAGTTAGATACATGATGTTTTCCATGTATCACAGCTACGTTGTTATCTTCCTGACGACTCCCACATCATCGATTGGGGGGAGATCGATGTTGATGATGATTCCACCTTTGAGGAGTAACCTATAGAGATCCAAGACCGCAAGTAGAAGGCATTACGTGGGAGTTCCATACCCTTAGTTTGTGTCTTGTGGTGACACAGTGGCATGGAGGAGAGTACATGGGAATGTGAGTCACAAATACATGCTCAGTACCCATAGTTGTTTGATGTTTAACTCTTTTAATGTATCATTTTAGCTAATTTGGTTTTCAAACCTTCATGTTTATGAGATGGAACCCTTTGTTTCTTTGATGGATTGCTCTCTTTTGAGAGGTATCTCGGTGGGTGGTTGTTTAGACCCTGTTTCATTTTCTCTTTAGGTGGGTTTTGGATTTCAAGGATGAGAATGTTTTGAGAGGTATCTGATGTAATGGGATGGACCTCTGTAGTCCATTCCTTTGTGAAAATGTGGTGTTAGAGGTGTTCTGGAAGGTCAAGGTTTCTTGGGGTGTGTTTGGGTGGACTTTTATGAAAATTTAAATGGTAAGAGATCTTGCACAGTTGGCGCATGGTTTGCCTAAACCGTGCGACCAAACCATGCAAGGATGGTCTTGGATGCAGTGTCTAATGCACGGTTAGCACAAGATTTTTCTAACCGTGCTGACAAACCAAGCGAGGAGTTTTTGGCGAGGCAGAAGCTAATGCACGTTTAGCACACGGTTTGTTATACTGTGTGGAATAACCATGCGAGCACTTGAAGTTAGATCCTAAAATTGTGGATCTAACTCATTTTTCCATTAATCACTTTGTTTAATCCCCTAAGAGGCCATAACTCAATATTAATCTCCCTTTAAGGTTATAGAACCTCTCCCATGGATTTTGGAGGCGATCCAGAGGCTTATCTTCGCAAATCAAATCTGGTTTCTCAAGGTATGTGACCCTTTCGTTTGGTTTCGTAGATCTTCCTAGATCTACTCCTCCTCTTCTCTCGGGATCATATATCTACGCCTATTATGGGTAGATTTATGTGTGAGGATGTCGATTATGATGAGATTTGGTCTCAGATGTTTTATAAAAAGTGATCTAGGGAGGATCCTTGGTGAATCAGCCCGGTCTTCTAGGGCATTCTTCGACCGTTGTGGTTTTCGTCAAAACTGTTGTGGTAGGGGATTCGTGGATTCTCTAAATGTTTATGTGAAATCGTAATGTTAGCATGATTTAGCCCATTGGATCAAAATGTAATTGACCTAATTAAATACTTGAACCAGATTAAAATAATTGGTTTGATCGCATGTTGTTGCTTTGTACGGTGATAACGGTTTGCCTCTTGGTTTTCTAGATAGTGAGATATCTACTCCTTGCTTGTTAGCATGTTTTTCTTCATGAAATTGATAAATAACGTAAATCCGGACTTAATTTATAATTTATTTGGATAAAGAAAAATTGGCATGTAAAAGAATCTGGTTTTTGTTGTTATGGTTGTTGTTCCAACTTGGTGTTAATCAATTTGAGGCTGATGATGTTTTTAATTTAGTTGGTTGGTAAACCTGAAATCTGTTGGTGCTTATCGTCTGAAGGCCAGATTCCTTGTTAAAGGGCCAAGAGCCCAAATTTTATGTGATGTTTTTTTTCCTGCTGTTTTTGTGGTGATGTGACCCTGGGTGGGTGTTGTGATATGTGGGGGCATGGAGGCCTTGTGGTTGTTGCAGCGGATGATGCCTAGAGTGGAGAGATGCATTGGTTTATGCATGTGGGTGTCGGTGAGGACACTAGGAATGATGGAATGGGATGGATGTGGTTGTTGGATGCTTTTGGATTCATTGGTCGTTTATCTTCATTGCTTTTCCCCACTGTTTAAGGTAGCTGGTTTTGCTTAACCTTCTTCCGAAAGGGGTGAAGACGCGTGGGGTATGCCATGTGCTTTCCGTGTTTAGCCTCTCTAGGGATAATGTGTCTACAATCTTTCTATAGGTGGCACAGACTCGACGGGTAGTACATCTACTCACTGTGTTGAGCCCCTTGTGTTGAGTAGCATAGGGTGCTTTTCTAGAATTCCTGGGAATAAGGGAAAATAATTATGTAATGAATGATTGAATAAGTGATGTTAACCCATGGGGTTAGAGTTTGATGAAACATAATGATGAGGCTGAGAAATTTTGAAGGGACATTGGATTTCGGCTGTGATATTAATGGAACATAATGTGGAATTGTTCTTGGTTAAGTAATGTTCGAAGAATTAATTAACATAAAGTGGAATTGATGAAAAATGGGATGAAGTTATCTAATGAATCCATTTAAATTTTTGTGTTCTTATAGGATACCTAGTATTATAAATAGCATCCCGGAGTCCGAGAGACATTATCTGTAGTTGAAACTAAGATTAGGTTATGCCCATAGTGTGGTTGTGAGTTATAGTATATTTTGTACGTTTTGTGTTTCTATAAGTTACTCCACCCTGTCAGTAAGGGAAACTGACACCCTGGGGATTCGGAGTCCAGGGGGGTGTTTTCCCCATCATTCTAGTGGGAGGATGAATGGATGACTACCCCCTTTGACCCCTCTCTCTTCTCTTGGTATATACTAGTGTCATTAGGCACAACAGTTAGTTGTCCCTGTATATCTGTGTAGAGGGCTGTAATTTCTTGTGGTTATTCACACACATATATTCTGGATATAGTATCCTAAAGACTACTATAGGTGTAACGTGTATAGGATGTGATGGCTTGAGGAACCTTACTTGGTGTATGGGCTGTAATGTTTTTAGGTATAATTCCCAACGTATGATACATGTTATGTGAGCTGTGGTGGCTCATGGAAACTACCTAGTTACTTTTGGTTGTGAGGATGGTGTGGTGCTTAGCCCAGGTGTCTGCGGGCAAGCCTTTGTGGTGCACGTGGTGCATATTGTGGAGCTTAGCCCAGGTGTATTTGGGAAAGCCTTTGGAGAGTGATGCACATGACATATGTCATTAGGGAAAAGTGGAAAACTAGTGGGGAAGTAGTAGCGGGGTACCCTTGATATTCTTTATTATATTCTATATTCTTGTATGCCTTACTTGGTGAGAGTAGCCATGGTGAGGTTTGGAAATTAGTATACCTGTTTAGGTGACGGGTTAGTTTCACTTGTTGTTCACTATGCTTTAGCATGTTTCCATTACTTTTGCACGAGAGGCTTTGGGGAGGATCCTACTAAGTATACTATTATACTCACCCTACGTATATATATATAAAATGTTTTTCAGGTCAATTGGAGCAGGTTGGAGATCAAGATGGTTACTACTAGATTGTGGTTGGAGGAGCTATTCAGGCTTGTGGTTGTTGCCGTTTTACATTCTTTTGGGTATTTGTAGTTTTCCCTTTCAGTTGTTGTACTTTTACACGGAATTTCATATATGTGCTTGGGTTTCTTTTAGATTTCAGTTCTGAGTTGGAGATGGTTGGTGTCTATGTTATCTCTCTCTTCTGCATGTGTTATTTTAGAGGGTAATGCCTCCCATTTGTGTGTTTATTATACCCTCGGTGCTAGTCACCAACCCGGGGCCTACTGGAGGCAGGACTCGGGGGTCATTATCTCCCTTTTCACATTGCCAGCCCAGGAGGGGCACACTTTCTGGGGAGGGGGTCGTGACAAGAATATTTTGATGGAAAATTAAATTTTTGATATTCATAAAATTATTTTCATAAAATGGAGTCTATGATTGAAATATTATCAATGAAAAATAGTTAGGATGAATTTCTGATATTTTTCTGAAATAGTTGATTTAATGTGGAATAGTGAGATGTAGTAATTTATTGTATTTAACATTATAATTTTAATACATGAATTTTTGAGTCATTTATGATGTAAGAACCCATTATTTCAAACTCACATGCTCAAGTTACTCTACTTAGTCCCAAGTGCATTAAGGAGGTTCTCAATGAGATGATATACAAGAGGAAATATCCTCCTTCTTTTTGTTTTAGTTTATTTTCATTTATCATTCTCTCCTCACACACCCTTATATAAAGAGTAATTATAACTCCATTATAATATAGATACTAGGGTTTTATTTTCTTTTTGGAATATTTATCCTCACATCTTTTCCCCTCTCTTTTTATTCTAAAAAAATGAAAACATCATCTGTGATGTGTCGATTCTATGCCTTCCCGGACGACGAGTTTTAATTTTTCATTACCACCTTAATGTTTGGTCCTAAAACCACTATTATAGTTAAATAAGATTTTAATTTAAATATTATACTCTATATCATGTTCTAGAACCAACATATAAATATAATATTAAATAAAATGATACAAGTTCATGATTGTTGTAAAAGCTGCCAAAATAAATTAAAACATTTTCTTCAAAATGTAATCTAATAAATTATCATTATATCATATAACAAAATAATGTATGATACCATTTAAAATTTTAAATGTTCATTAATAATAAATATTTTTACTTCTGCAGTTTTTCTTCCATTTTACAAGAATTCATATAATTATATGTAGGGGAACAGACCATAAAACCATGAAACAAGCACTCACGGAATAATGAAATTAAACATTATAAATGATCATAATTTCCATAAATTAAATTAATAAAATATTAATAAATCAAATATTTTTTTAATATGTTCTTAAATACGAAATTAATATTTCTAATTTGATTATCCAGGACATTATATACAAATGCAGAATCCTTTCGGACATAAGGTAACGAGTTTCTCATCTCACTTTTATTTATGTGATATTTTCCTTATTCAACACTTATTTATTGTGTGGGGTGTGTTTATACATCCACTTAATATATCATATGTATAATATCTTTATATTAATGTTATTAAAAGTTTCATTTGTTTATTTTTAATTTTATAGGGAATACGATTTGATTGATTACAAGTGGTCAGGGATTTTTGTCTAACATTAATTTATGTGGGTCATATTCCATATTAATCACTTATTTAATTTGGGTACTTTACCTTTTATTTATGACCATTAATAAGTGAATATTTCATTAAATATCTATTTTTCTTATATCATGGATATCCTTATTTTCTAATGTGTAAACCATTTTTACATATAGTGTTTACTTGGAATATTGTTTTGAGTAGGTAAATAATGTTAAATCTATATCTTTTACTCAATACATTTATTTGATGATAAAAAATATTGATTCAGGAATTAAATCAACCATTTATATATATATAAAATTCATTAAAATTTATACACAGGTGATGTCAGATTATAGATATCCCCTCAATGCATCGACATGTCTAATAAGAAAAAACAGTTGGCGAAAAACTCATTGTGTTTGTTTCCAAGAAGAATTAGATTAGTTTCTACCCACAAACATAAACCATATTGTGATATTAATTTAAGATAGTGGTTCATGTTCCGGATAAATGATGTCCAATAATGAATAATCTCCTTCATTCCTTATTCAGTTACTACTATCTAAGATATTTTCACTACGAAAAAATCAAGGATGAATTTTTCATTCTCATTTTATTATTTAAATGGAAAACATTTTTTAGTTATTTACCTTTACATATCATTTATGATTTTTTAATATTCTTCACTTATTATTGATTCATTTTTCTACTATATGTAACCCTTACTAAGCATTTTAAATCACACTTTTATCGTTTTCCTTCCCTATGTTATGAAGATGAAATCATTGATAAGTGTCACAGATGAAGTTTATTTTCATTTATTATGTTCTATATTTAATTAAAAATGTAATAAGGGAACCGTGTAAGTATGTAGTTCTTCAAGACTACTAAACTGGTTCATTCTTGGTGATTTTTTATATTATATCTATGCCATTGTTATAAAATAACCACCAAATCATGGCTATTAGGGCCGGGGATGTAATAGTTGGTATTACAGAAGGTTTAGTAGAAATTTTGAGAACAAGTTGTTAAATAAACATGATAATTATAATAAATTTATATACTAATATTTTGGATAAATACTCATGATAATTAGGAGCTAACTCAGTGTGTTCCATTATTTAGTGGTGGAGGCTAATAGAAGAAAGTGAATAAATACCTGCAGATGATGAAGGGGTTATACCACTGAGAACGCCAACACAGTTTCTGTTGAAGATTAGAATATCATGACCATATTAGGACAACTAAATCAGTTTATTACAAATAATCATACTACACTTATGTTGGATTGTTTCCTATAGAAGAGGCCCCCAGATTTTACTAGGACAACTAATCCAGTGGCAGTTGAGCAATGGATCAATTCCCTTGAAAAGATATTTCTAGAATTGTGATGCAATGAAAATGAATTGTTAGAACTAGTAGTATATTTTTTCAATATAGATTTTAATCACTGGTGGTAATTAATCCATAATACTAAGGAGGAAGATGATATAGAACCCATTGAGTGGAAATTAATTTAAGATACATTCTTCAAAAAATATTTCCCTCTTTGAAAAAAACTAAAATGAAGATAAAATTCCTTATTTTAAAGAAAAAAGGAATAATAGAGTGTTTCAGAGTATGGATCTACCTTCACAAGACTAAACAGATATTATATAGTTTACATATGTGATTCAAAAAACAAGATTGATCATTTATTTAATGGTGTCAATATAGTTACTCGAAGGAAACTGGGTTCTCAGAAATATTCATCATATGATGAAATTGTATTAAGTTCCATGAAAACATATAAGTAATTTTATAGATCTTATATGTTAAAGGTATATTAAGATAATAATAGGTCTTATAATAACCATAAAAAGGTAAATAATCATTGAATAATTTTGGAATGACGCAATCCCCATTTTGTTAAAAATGTAAAAAGATTCATCGTGGGAAATGATTGAAAGGAGTGAGAGTTTGTTATAAGTGTGGTGAAGATGTTCATTGAGATAATGAATTCAAGGGGAAGAAACAAATCAGTGATGTTCAGTGCTTCAAATACAATGAAATGGGGCATTGTTCAAACCAATTTCCCATGTGCCAAGGGAATCTACCATAAAAGAGGCCAAGGGGAGATGATCAATCTTATGATATTTCCACAGTTGATGTAGAAGTAACTAATGATTTTATGGAAGGTACATTAATTCTATCTTCCAATTTACCCAATGCTTTATTTGATTTTTGATCTTCACACTCTTGTATATCTACCCAGTTTTCCATGAAAATAAAACATTTCACTTTTGATTTAATAAGGGAGTTGTTTGTAAAAACACCTAAGGTAAGTCTCATTACAAAAAATATGTTTTGGTCACTTCCCTTTATGATACATAAATGTTCTTTAGTTTCCATCTTTATCATCATACCTATTATTGACCTTGATATATTCATCAATATAGATTGTCTTCCAAAATATGATGTGAAACATTATTGTAAGAAGATATAAATTATTACTTGTGAGGAAGATATTGAATCCCTAATATTTAGAGTGGTAACCCCATCATCTGATTCTTATCTAGATCCAACCCTAATAGCTCTACTGAATGAAATTATTGGGGAGTAAGAGAAAACAAAATCTAGAGATGGGAAAATTAATCATCATGTTTAGGGTGCACCAATTTTATAAGAATACATTAATGTATTTCTTATAGAATTTCCAGGAATCCCCCCAAAGAGTGAAGTTGGGATTACCATTGATTTAAACCCCGATTCAATATCAATATAAAAGATTATATATATAATGTCTAATGTGTAATTAGTGGATCTGAAGAAATAACTAGAGTAGTTGAGTAAAAATGGATTTATTCTCCCTAGCATTTCTCTATAGGAATCCCCTGTTCATTTTTTTTATAATAAAGATGGATCATTGAGACTATACACTAACTATAGAGAAATTAATTCTATTAAAATAATTAACAAGTATTATCTCCCTTACATTAATGATTTATTTTATCAAATTTAGAGAGATAAATATTTTTCGAAGATTGACCTTCATTATGGGTATCATCAATTACAATAAAAGAAGGAATATATTCCAAAGATAGATTTTTGGATGACTTATGGACATATTAGTTTATAGTAATTCCTTTTGTAATGACTAATTCACACATGCTTTTCATGGATATAATGAATATTGTATTCAAGGAATATCTTGATGATTTTTTATAGTATCCATTGATGATATTTTAGTTTATTCTAAAATCTATATAGAACATAAGAATCAATTGTGAATCCTTCTTGAGTCTCTCATAAGGAAGGATTTATATGGTAAATTTAGAAAGGGTGAATTATGGATTTTGGAAATTTATTTTTGTGTCCATGTTGTGTCTAAGTATGGAATATGAGTTTATACTATGTAGACCAAATCAATCCATGAATGGCCTCTCCTAATGAATGTAACTGAGGTATGAAGTTTCATTGATTTAGCAGGTTCCTATCAATGTTTCATTTTGAATTTTGATTGGTTGGAAAACCCATTAACCAAGATCACACATAAATGGGTTAATTTCAAACTGATAAAATAATGTGCAGAAAGTTTGGAAGAATTAAAGAGAATATTAGCCAATGATCCAATTTTGACTTTACTATCATTAAATGATGGGTTTGTGATATAGAGTGATGCATCAAAGAATGTATTGGGTTGTTTATTTATGAAAAACGAAAATTTTATTATATATACTTCTAGGTAGTTGAGGATTCAAGAACAAAATTATCCAAATCATAATCTTGAGTTATTAGCCATAATCATTGCTCTGGAGATATGGAAACACTATCGCGTGTTGAGTCAATATGGACTTCCTTATGACTTTTCCATTCTTTCTTATTTTTAAAATCACAAACACCTTTTCTTAAAGCCAATCTGATTTTACCCTATGTTTTACTTATATAAGGAAAATTTTGTTCCCCATGGAAATTTTCCGTTGCCTAGATTTCATTATTCATATCATAAAGTTTCTATTTATAAAACTTGGATTGAAACCAAAAACCTCAGAATCATATAATACTTAGATATGAGGCGTTCTATTTACCACTCTGAAATCTGGATACGATGTCTCATAAAGTTCTACTCCAAATTCCAAATACAAACTCTCATAAAGTTCCACTCCAAATTATGGATACGAACTCTCATGAAGTTCAAATTTGAATTCTGGATACAAACATTCATGAAGCTCAACTCCTAATTCTGATTACGAACTTATGTAAAGTTCGTCCATGAATTCTGATTAGAATTCTCATTAAAAATTCTGATGGTGAATTCTGATTACGAATTATCATTACAAATTATGATGATGAATTCTGATTACAAATTATCATTACGAATTCTGATGATGAATTCTGATTACGAATTCTCATTATGAATTCTGATGAAGAATTCTGATTACGAATTCATATTACGAATTCCGATGAAGAATTCTGATAATGAATTCTCATTAAAAATTCTGATGAAAAATTATGATTATGAATTCTCATTACGAATTCTGATGAATAATTCAGATTACGAATTCTGATGAAGAATTCTGATTATGAATTTTCATTATGCTGGAAATAATTTTTTTATTTATAAAAACCCTTTTGCACGAAAAGTGAGAACCCAAGTGAAAAATAGAAACAGCCTCTTCCAAGAAAAAACAGCAGCTACCATCTCCAATAGAAAACCACTCAGCAATCCCATGCAAGCATGGTCCCTCCCGATGGCGAAGCCACCCCTCTCAGTCAACCAAATCCCAAATGACCTGTAGAGGAGACAACATCGTGCTCGAGCCCATCAGAGCCGCCCTGACCCTCATCAAAGGTAGAACCATGAAGCATGCTAGAATCAAACACCCAAATGAACCTATAGACACACAAGGTGAAAAATAACTTTCACATTTCCACACACATCAAAGAAGAGTGAGCAACCAAGCATTAGGTAGAAAAGGAGTGAGAAAAATAACTGAAAACTAATTGAATTCTGCCAGAGTCCGTATCCATAAAAAAATTATAGGATATATTGGATACCTGAGAGTGTGGACCTCCCCTTATCAGGTATTCAAATGAAGAAGTCAGTTTATTCCAGACCTGAATGTACTCCTAGATCCTGATCATCCCCTTATTGAAGCCCCCAACCAGGATCATGTCTTGTTTGTCCACCCAAATATATTTATCCTCATTAAGATTCACTTCAATATTCCGGCACATCATCTTGGCTGCATCCTCTTCTGAGGCATTGAGAAATAACACCTGCTCGGTCACCTCATCATCCACACTCAAAATCAAATCCAAGGGTAGTTCAGGTTAACCAGGTGGTTTTCGTTGACACCTGACCTCGCTGTCGAACATCGTATCCATTTTCTTTTTTACTGACCGAGTCTTCATAGGAGGTGGCAAGGAGGAATAGTCCTTCCTACCCATCCTCCTCCTATTACTCCTATTAATCCTCGAACCGGAGTCCTCTTCAGATAAACCCTTACTGTCCTCTATGAATTATTCCTCCCTGCCTCCATTAGTACAATCTGGATAAAAATGTCCAATGATCCAACCTTCCATATTAGGGCCATAGAGGTTCTTCCTACTGGATTTACCTCCCACAACCAGAATAGATGATTCATCTCTCGACTCTACCTCAGCAAGTCCTTCAAACCTGTTGCTCAAGATGATTGGGTCCGGGTTGAAGAGTCTGCACCCCTTGGAAGATTTTCAGGGCCCAATCCCCCTGCTTCCCCAATAATGGTCTGGAAAGTAACCTCCATGATTGTCCCCTGCAATTGAGGAGGGTCACTACCTAGTGCAAGCACCATGGCAGGGGCCTTCTCCTTGTCATTGAGTATCTGGACCATGGAAATGTTACTCCAAAGACCCTACAGAACTCCTGCCTCCTGGTTAAGCGATTCTCCCACCCCACACTATCAATTTGGTGCAAAGGGGGGCTGGCGAGATCCGATTTCAGATTACTAAAAATTGATGCCACCATTGGTAAGCCCTAGGCCATCGACGTCTTCTGCACAGGTGAGCGTGATCGCGATTTCCCCGAGACTCTTCCATAAAATCAACTCTCCGAGGTCCTATACCGGCCAGAGCCTGACCCAAAATCGCTGCTTCCTCATGCACCCCTTATGCCTTGCCCCTGTCCTTGTTCCTCCTCACACCAGAGTGAGATCTCTTGTGACAACATTCTAGCGAATGACCCAATCGCTTGCATTCTGGACAGAAGTTCGTCTAGGTTTCGTAGACGACCCGTTACTTGTATCTATATTCCTCACCCACCGTAATCCACACATAATCAAATGGTTCTCTTGACACATACATTTCAATACATGAGCGTGGGTTAATAGGGTGACAAAGCACATCTGTTCTACTATCCGAACACATATACCAACCTAACAGATTTCCTAGCATGCGTATCACAGTAGGATTTTGAAAGGGAAGGGGGGGGGGTTAGGAAATCTAACCCATGTCTCCATTGATGGAGGATCCTTCTTCATATGAAGATCTAAAGACCACAGAAGAATCATGTATCTGAGACCATTAACACTGAGAGGAGAGCCTGCCCAGGCCTTGATGAGGTTAGCTTCCGATGCAAAGCATATCATAATTTGACGGCTATCGAGAAGGCCAACAGTCGCCCTGTCCTGCATGTCCGAAGCACCAAAGATGAATCTGTCGAACGCATCAACTGAGGGTTGTCACTGGAGAAATCTTGCAACTAGGGTATGATTCAAAAGATTGGAAGATTCAGAGAACTCCGCAGTCAAAATATGTAGGTTAGGGCATCCTTCAAGTAATTCTGGGACTTTTGGTCCGAGTGTGATTTGAGTGAAACGGGAAAGAAAATCCGGATTTGAAAAACTAATAAAAGAAGAGACCACTCCATTGATGGATGCTGATGGCCCCTCCCCCAACAG
Source organism: Viscum album (assembly GCA_963277665.1). Taxonomy (NCBI): domain Eukaryota; kingdom Viridiplantae; phylum Streptophyta; class Magnoliopsida; order Santalales; family Viscaceae; genus Viscum; species Viscum album. Next base: position 287,956 of record CAUJRU010000123.1, read on the forward strand.
TGGGGGAGGGACCGGCGCAGCGGCCGACGTCGTCACGGGGAAGGACTAGGTTTCTTTGAGAGGAGCGGTCTCGCGATCACCAAGAGCTCCACAAAATACCGATAAGGAATGAAATTCACGAATTCTCATTATGAATTCCTTAGAAAAACAGAATCTGAATATCCCTGTATTATAGACTCTAAATTCATTTACTTACATTCCGAACTTTCATATTTTCGTACATTCCAAATATTAGTTTTTGGTTATGCTTTCACTTTTTCTTTTATAAAACGATGTCGTGCCTTCAGTTATTAACTAACCGTTGTTTAAGTGACATGTGTACAGGTCTATACGAAATTCAAGGAAGAATATGACTGTTGGAGGAGGGAGCCAACCGTTGGAGCTATGCCTATAAATAGGGGCTCATTTGAAAAGAACTCATTACTGATATTTTACATCTGTGCTTACATGCTATTGTGGTGATTTATAGAGAGAGAGGCTCTTATAAACTCTCAAGATTTATACATAAAGTTTGAACGGCTTGTTCAAACTTTGCTTCGTAAAGACCTTCTTTATACGACTCTGATTGTTACTGTGTACAGTCGCGGGCTTCCGGGGATAACAAGACAGAGGTGCCGACTACCTGATAGTTGAAGTCTTGCAAGGAGAGCAAGACAGACTCCGATCTTTGTATAGAGAGATTACCTTGGTGTGGGTAAGATAGAATTTCTTGAAAGTATAAATCAATGGACCTTTATCCAAGGTTGTTGGATACCCTTCCATTTGGGTTAAGATATTTACTACTTCTTACAAGTTATGTTTCATGTTTTCATATGAATTTGGTATTGTTAAGGAATATATAACTTTCTTATACATCCTCATACTTGTACTCTATTTTAGTTAGATATTATACTCTTTAAGGTAGAATCTCATTTGTTGTAAACTTTTATTAAGTTTCATTTCCGGAATCACTTTTCTAGAATCAAGCAAGGTATTAGATCTTAGTGGTGTTGTGAATTTTGGTTATACAAAATTTCTTTAAGGATTTTTAAAGAATAAAATGAACCCCTATTGTATTTGAGCATATCATTACATATTCGACCCTACAATTGGTATAATAGAGTATATCATACTCATACATACCATTCTAACAATTGGTATCAAAGGGTTGGTTCAATATGAATTAATCTCATGATTAGATTCAGAAGAGAATTCTCGGAATTGATTTCTCAGAATCATATATTCGGATTCATATATTTGGATTCATATATTAGGATTCATATTCATTTTTTCTTAGAGATACTATTGCTCTATATTTTTATTTCTTCAGATATTTTCCTTGTTTATAGACATATACTACTAATGAGTTTGTTTGCCAAAGATGTTCTTAAGGATGGCAGGTTTAAACATTTGTTCTATAGATAACCTAAATCCTACCAGACCTCCTGTTTTTTATGGAAATGATTATAAATACCAGAGAGATAGGATGAATAATTTCGTTATCAATAATGGAGTTGATAACTATCTAATGATAACTTGAGATTATAATATTCTAGATAAGGAATTGAGAACCTTTACGAATCAGGAGAAAATATAATATCAATCAAATTTTAGAGTTAGAAATATTTTTTTGTTCCATGACAATGAAAATCTATAGTCAAATATCATCGTGTGAAGCTGAAAATAGTATCTGGAAGAAACATGAAGTTACACATTTTGGAACATCTAATGTCATAGAGACATGAAGAGCGATGCTCAGAGCTGAATATCATGGTTTTGATTTTCCTTATGGAGAACCTATAAGCGAAGTACAACAAAGGTTTATGAAAATAATGAATATATTACAATATATGGGTGAAAAAGGTTTGGATGATGAAGCTCTTATAGATAAAATCATAGATATTATGCCAAATGAATGGGAGTCCAAGAGGATAAGTATTGATGAGAATAGTAAAGTTTCTTAGATTTTTGTAGATGAGTTGTTTGGAAATATTCTTCAGTATGAAACTAGACTGAAGAGATATTCTGCGAATGTCAAGAAGAAAAATGGAAGTGGAGGAGTTGCTTTTATGACCACTTCTAAATATATGAAAGCCATTACCATAGAAAGGGTATCTAGATCAAAGATAAAGAAAGTCATTAATCAGTCAGAATCTAGTGACACAGAAAAGTATGAGAATGAATTAGATAATCTTGCTCGAAGAATGAACAAGATTGTAGCTTAAAGGAACCATCAGAATAAATACAAGAAGAATGACTACAGAGTTAAGAAATATGGAGATGTTACGTGTTATGAATGTAAAAGAACAGGTCATATCAGACCTGATTGTCCCTTGTTGAAAAAGAAGGAAAAGAAGGAAAGGAATTTAGAAGGGAACATGAAGAAATTCTAAAAAATCAAAGCACATGAAAAGTCTTAAAGCTAATGATACATAGAGTGCTAGCTATGAAGATTCTTCAGAAAGTGAATCATCTGAATATGATTCATCAACACAAAAGAATATGGGTTTCATTGCTACTACTTCTTTCCCCAATACATGTCTTATGTCTAAGGTACGCTCTGCTGAGGCTTTAACAAATTTATCTCTTGATAATAATTACTATTCTGAAAATTTTACTTCTAATGAAGATACTTCATCCTTAGAAAATGAAGAATTACCTTCATATGAATACGTTTCTATATTTTCTATGTTACATGAAGCAAGAAATTGTAAAATTTCTAAGAAATTAGACAAGGAAAATACTAGGGAATACATTTTTATAAAATAGATTTTATATCTTTATAGAGATCTTAGAGATAAAGAATAGCTTTTAGAAAAACTTTCTAAAGACCTTGGGAAAACTAATTATGTTATGGAAGACCTTCTTAAAGATCTAAAGAATGCTATTTTAAAGATAAAATGTTTTGATGAAAAATCTAACTCAAAGGGAATGATTCCTGAGGATAGGAATTTAGTCATCAGACTGAAATCTGAAATATTTTCTCTTATGAAGATTCTAGCAAAATTTACCGTCGGGAAGGAAAATTTTGACAAGATGTTTTCTCAAATTAAACCTCAAAGAAACACTACTCTTGTTCGTTATACTCACCAAAAACCGGTTTCAAAAACAATTATTTTGTCCCTTATAAAGCCCATTTCTGCACTAAGTGTCAAAGTGGTGGGAATTTGAAGAAAAAATTCTCCTTGAATAAAGTTCAACCTTATGGGTTTCATAAATATTATTTTTATAAACAAATGTGGATACCCAAAATTTTGTTGTATAACAATTCCGGATTCAAGAAATTCTGGATTCTGAAAATCTTACTTTTTCTTATTTTCAGGAAAATAAAGAAGGTACCAAAAGAAATATGTGGTACATGGATAGTGGATGTTCTAGGAATATGACTGGTAACAAAAACTATTTTGAAAAGATTATCAAAACGAAAGGAGGAAAAGTAAATTTCGGAGATAATGCTCAGGGAGAAATTATTGGTATATGTAAAAATGTTCTTCTTTGAAAAACTTTGATTTCAAATGTTTCATTTGTTAAATTTCTTAATCAGAATCTCATTAGCCCAAGCCAATTATTTAATAAAGGCTACCTTGTGAATTTTACGAATGATAAGTGCTTAGTACAAAATTCCAAGGATGAATTTATTCTTTCTCCCAATAGGAAAGATAATTTTTACACACTAAAATTAGAAGACCTTAAGAGCCAATACATTCAATGCCTTAGTGCAATGAAAGATCATTCTTTGTTGTGGAATATAAGGTTAGGTCACTGTAACCTTAGGAACTTATGAAAATTTTATAAGAAAGGTTTATTTAAGGATCTACCAGAGATTAGATTTGATTCTGTAAAAGTCTGTGACCCTTGTCAATATGGAATGAAACATAAATCAAGTTTTAAGTCAGTAGGTGAAGTCTTAACTACTAATTCATTACAGCTAGTGCATATGGATCTTTTTGGCCAAACACAAACTGAAATCATTGTGGGCAATTATTATGTATTTTCCTTTGTTGATTATTGCACAAGATATAAGTGGGTTTATACTCTGGCAAAGAAGTCTGAAGCTTTTTCTTATTTCAAATGTTTTAGAGCCCAAGTGAAAATAGAGAAAAGTCTTCTATTGAAAACTATCCATAGTGATCATGGAGGAGAATTTCAAAATTTGGATTTTGAAACTTTTTATAGTAGAAAAGGCGTTACTCATAATTTTCAGCACCTAGAACACCTGAAAAAAATGGTGTTCTTGAAAGAAAAAATAGAATTCTTCAAGAGATAACAAGAACCATGTTGAGTGAGTATTCTGTAGCCAAACATTTTTGGGCTGAAGCTATAAGTACTACTTTTTATACTATAAATCATGTTTTTATTAGACCTTTTCTTAGTAAAACTTTTTTATGAGTTATAGAATCGTAGAAAACCTAGACTTTCCTACTTTATGGTTTTTGGATACAAGGTATTCATTCTGAATACTAATGACAATTTACACATATTCGCACCAAAATCTGATGAATGAATTTTCTTAGGCTACTCCACAACTTCCAAGGCATATAGAGTTTTCAATAAAAACACTTGTACTATTGAAGAAATAGTACATGTAAAATTTGATGAAACTAATCCTTTTGTTTTTAAAGAATCCCAATCTACATCCACAGATGTGTTTTCAAAAGCTGATTATCAATCTTAGATAGAAAATCCTTCTGATAAGGAAAATTTTCAAGAAGATACTCCTCAATCATTTACCCTAGAAGATTTCCTACCTTATGTTATTGAACAGGTTTTACAAAACCCAAATCATTCGTTTCTGAAGAATCATCCTAGTGATAGTATCATTGGTGATGTCAATAAACCTATAAAGACTAGAAGTTCCTTAAGAAATGAAGTAGAATATCTAGCATTCCATTCCCAATTACAACAAAAAAGCACTAATGAAGCTTTATGTGATGACGAATGGATTAAAGCCATGCAAGATGAACTAAATGAATTCGAAAGGAATAATGTATGGACCTTGGTTGAAAGACCTAAGGAAACTTCTATTATTGGTGTAAAATGGGTCTTAAGAAATAAGTTTGATGAAATTGGAATCATTGTAATAAATAAAGCTAGAATAGTTTCCAAAGGATATAATCAACAAGAAAAAATAGACTATCAAGAAACCTATGATCTAGTAGCTAGACTTGAATCTATTTGTATTTTACTTGACTTTGCAACATTCTTCAATTTCAAACTTTTTCAAATGGATGTAAAATATGATTTTCTTAATGTTTATGTTCAAGAGAAAGTTTTTGTTGACCAACCATCTATCTTTGAAGATACAAAACATCTTGATCATTTTTTTAGGCTTACCAAAGCTTTGTATGGCCTTAAACAAGCCCCTCGAGCTTGGTATGATAGACTTACAGGATTTTTGCTTCAAAATAACCATGTTAAGGGAAATGAAGATCCAACCGTTTTTATAAAGAATGATAAGAAAAAAAAATTTATTGTTCAAATTTATGTTCATGACATTATATTTGGTTCAACACAGCAACCTTTAACTAATTCCTTTGCGAATCTAATGAAATATGAGTTTTAAATGAGTACGATGGGTGAGTTAACATTTTTCCTTGGTTTTAAAATTTCTAAAAAACTAGAAGGGTTCTATATATCCCAACATAATTATATTAAATATCTTCTTAAGAAGTATGTAAATAACAACACTAAGAGTATAAGTACTCCCACTAATACATCAAATACACTTGATCTTGATGAAGCCAAAAAACCAATAGATCAAATAACTTTTAGAGGTATGATAGGAAGTCTACATTACTTGATGGCTAGTCGTCCAGACTTAATGTTTTCAGTATGCTTATGTGCAAGATATCAATCCAATCCTAAGGAATCTCATTTAAAGGCAGTAAAAATAAATTTTTTCTATTTAATGGGAACCATGGATTTAAGACTATTTTATACTTTTGAAAATAATTTTGTCTTAAAAATCTTTTCAGATGCTGACTTTGGTGGATGTAGAATGGAGAGAATGAGTACATCCGGAACTTGACATTTCTTAATAGATTCATTAGTTTCATGGTCTTTCAAGAAGAAACACTCAGTATCACTTTCCACTGCTGAAGCTGAATACGTAGCAGCTGGATGTTGTTGTGCTCAAGTGTTGTGGATGTAACACACACCCACAGACTATGGCTTCAGTTTTACAAAGACTCAAATTTTTTGTGATAACACAAGTCCCATTGCCCTTAGTAAAAACCCTACACATCACTCTCATGCAAAGCAAATAGATATTAGGCATCACCTTATTAGGGATCACACAATAAAAGGTGGTATCATTTTTCAATTTGTCGGAACGCAAGATCAACTTGCTGATATTTTCACAAAATCCTTATCCTATGATAGATTTGAATACATTAAATAGATGTTAAGAATGATAACCTTGAAGTAATATTCCTCCATTCAATTTCTGTTGATCTAATCTTCTTACAGTAATAAACTACTTTTCAGAGGGGGAGTACATCAGTCATTAATGTTTTTCAAAATTTTCATTGTTAGTTTTTGAAATTTTCGTAATGAAAGATTTTGTAGTAAGTTTTTCAAATTTTCATAATTAATGTTTTTGTAGTTAGTTTTTCAATTTCTTGTACTAGAAATTTTCGTAATGGAAATTTGCGTAATTGGAATTTTCGTACTCATATTTTTCGTAATCGAGTTTTGGTACCAAAATCTTTTGCAATAAAAATTTTTGTTGTAAGTTTTTCATAGTGAGTTTTTTGTAGTATATTCTTCTTAGTGAATTTTTCGTAGTCAAATTTTCTTCAAGAAGAATATCACCTATTACGAATAATCTTCCTCACCAATACAAAAGGTATAACTTCTTTGCTTAATGTTTTCGTAATCATTTTTACTTACTGAATGTTTCTTTTCCTTTTACAAATTTTCTGATTCATTTCTCCTCAAATCTGAATGTTTTTTCCCTAAAACCTCAAAAGATCGGATTCAATATTTCTTTGCGGGTATGTTTTCAACCTTCAGATCAGATCAGAGTGTTTTTCAACCATTAGATTGGATTTGGAAGGTGAAAGGATACTTCCATCGCCTATATAAAGGGGACCCCCGATGGTGTCCCACATCAGTTTCCAAGCACTCGTGTCTTGATGCTTTGACCCTCTACAAAAGCTCGTTCCGAATTCTTCAGGAGTGCCCAGTTTGAATGTCTGCAGAAGCCCCTTCTCAGGATATGTCTTCAGCCAAGCCGATCTCAGAATGGCAGAAATATAGGGAGAGGTTCGTACACCCAAACTTCTTCAATAAGTAGGATTCTATAATTTCCAAGAACATCAGGCTCAATATATAGGAATGTGTAGCTATTTCAAAGAAAGCAGCTCAGGATTTGGTGTATCTGGACATTCTTATAGAGTTTTATGAATCGATTTTTTTCTTCGAGTAAGATGGTAGGGAAAAGTTCTCTTTAAAAATCTATGGAAATACGTATGCTCTCTCTTATACCAGGGCAGCTAGCTTAGTAGGAATACCTTATGAAGGAGAATCCAAATTTTTCTACAAGAAGATTCCAGATGTTCAGTGAATTTTTGTTCATTCAATGGCTATGGAGTGTCTAGGACTTTCTGATATCAAGACTGGAAAAAAGATTTCCCATCTATCTACCAACAACCGGATTCTACAGCTTTGGGTGCAAGGATTTATCGTACCGAGGAAGGGTTATAAAGACACCCTTAAGAAAAGTGACATGTACATCTTAGATTTTTTGGTAAATCTATGAAAAATCAATTTGATAAGGTACATCCTCATTATGATTCATCAAATCAATAATGGGAACCTTAGATCTCATATCATTATGTATCCGACATTGCTTTCAATGTTGATAGTTCGGTGTCTTGAATCCTTCAAGATCCCATGTAGCTCCAATCCAAGAAATTGCAAGGTGATGCTGATTAGTGATGACACCATCAAAAGAATGAATGTTGGCTTCTCTAAAGAGGCAAGATCATTTTATAATCTGCTAGTGGAAGAGGCAGAAGCCAATCTGGAAAATGTTGAGAAAGTTGAGCCCTCAAATAAGGCCGGTAAGAAGAGGAAGTTGAAGGAAGTGGAAGCTGAAGTTAAAACCCCTAAGTATAAAGAACCTCAATCCACACCTCCTAAACCCAAAAACCAAAAATCGTACCTGGATAAGGTGGTAGAAAAGTTGAGAGAGGACAAGCAGAATATAAAAGTAGAGGATCCAAAGTTTGGTTTGGATCCTGCTGAGGTTAAGGCCTTGAAAGAGAAGGCTGCTGTTGAGCTAGAGAAGCTGGGAAAAAAGAAAAAGCTAAAGATGAAAATGTCTGAGGCTGAGATTGTTCAATCTCTCTTAAAAGCTACTGAGGTTGCTTCAGAAAACATCCTTTTTCTGAAATATTTTCAAATGGAGCAATTGCCTGAGACCCCGGGTAAGAAGACTCCGGAAAAAGCCAAAGAAAAGGAAGTTGAGAAGGAAGATGTGGAGGAAATTCAGGAAGCTGTGAAGGAAGTCCAGAAAACTCAAAGCTCTGAGAAGACAGTTGACTTGTTAAAGCAAGTAGATGACTTTAAGGATAAGGAATGTGCTTTCAAGAAATTTTTACTCCAGGAATCTCAAGACGGATCTTCAAAGACTGTTACACCTAGAGATGATGGGAAGGGAGAAGAGGATGTCAACAAGAAATCTGAAAAAGAATGTCATAATCATGACTTTATCCATCCCAAGGATATTGTGGCTAGTGCTGAAAAAGAGAAGTTTGATGAAGACAAGATTGTAAAACTATCAGGAAGTGAGCATGAATCACCTGATGAAGAGGCTGTTCTGAAAATCAGTAAGGGAAAACAAATACTGGTGGATACCCCAACAAAAGAAATTTTGAGGAAGAAGGAAGTTGGGGGTTCTTCAAAGTGAAAGATGGTGGAAATAGAAGAAGAAAAATCTCCACGTAAATTTTTAGATTCGGATTCATCAGCCTTAGGGCATGATTTTGTTGTACAGTCTCTAAAGAAGCTAGTTGATACCATTCCAGCATTTCCCACAACTGATTCTATATTCCAGATGCTACAGCACATCATGAATCAGAAATCAGAATTTGTGTCTATGGTGATGGACAGATGTGTTATGATTTAGGCAGAATAAAAGAATTTTCTTATCAATTATGAATCCCACATAAAATCTTGCAGGAAAATGACCCTTTGGTCTAAGAAAATCAATGAAGATTTGGGAGAGAATGATCAGTTTCAGGAGGATGTCAAAGAAGCCTTTGGTACTAAATATGTCAAAATCAAAAATCGTTCAGATATTTTTCAGGAAAAGCAATGTCTAGAACAAATTTCTCAGATTTAGGATGTAAAATATCTGAATGGGAAGCTGAGCTATATTGTTCAAAGCCTAAACACAGAGAGGGATCTCCAGGGCGAGATGCAAGAAATAATTTTTAAGCAATATGAATTGCTAAATTCTTAGGAAGTGTCCATGAAGGCTCAGGCAGAGGACCTGAAGGCTAAGGAAGACAGTATCAAGGCCTTAGAAAAGCAGGCTGAGGAGGATCCTAAAGAGCTAAAAAATTGAAGACCATTATCAAGATTCTAATTCCCAATGAAATACAAACAAAATAGGCCACTCCAATCTTTTGTTTTATTTTTCCCCCCATATTAATTCTTTCAATAGTAATGGATTTTTAGTTATGTGTTTCGTTGTCTACACTAATATTAAGGTACTTTAATATTTTCCATTATCTTAAAATCTTTTTGAAAATCACAAAGGGGGAGAAGAAAAAAAAATTCTAAAAGAGAGAAGGAAAAACTTCAAAGCATAAGAAGATACATTCCTATATAAGGGGGAGTTTTTTCAAGGGGGAGTGTTCATTACGAATATTTCCACATTCAAATAAAATTTCTCATTCCGGAATTCTTGAATACGATCCTTAGAGATTCAAAGCCTAAGGGGGAGTTAGTCGTATTCACCATTGTCCATGAACAAAGGGAGATAAGATATATTTCAAAGTCTAGAAAATCTCTTCCTAAGTACTTATATACTTTTTCGAAGGATTTTTGTTCTTTCCAAAACATGGGAGAATGTTGAGTCAATAATTCCTTCCTTATGACTTCTCCATTACTTCTTATTTTAAAAATCACAAACACCTTTTCTAAATGCCAATATGATATTACCCTATGTTTTACTTCTATAAGGAAAATTTCCTTCCCCAAGGAAATTTACCCTTTCCTAGATTTCATTATTCATGTCATAAAGTTTCTAAGTATAAAACTAGGATTGAAACCAAAAACCTCAGAATCATATAATACATAGATATGAGGTATTCTATTTACCACTCTGAATTCTGGATACAAACTCTCATAAAGTTCCACTCCAAATTCTGGATACAAACTCTCATAAAGTTCCACTGCGAATTTTGGACACGAACTCTCATGATGTTCAACTCTGAATTCTGTATGCGAACATTCAGGAAGCTCGACTATAAATTTTGATTACGAACTTATGCAATGTTCAACCATGAATTATGATTTTGAATTCTCATTACAAATTCTGATGATGAATTCTGATTATGAATTTTCATTACGAATTCTGGTGATGAATTCTGATTACGAATTCTCATTATGAATTCTGGTGATGAATTCTGATTATGAATTCTCATTACGAATTCTGATGAAGAATTCTGATTACGAATTCACATTATGAATTCTAATGAATAATTTTGATGAATAATTCTCATTATGAATTCTGATGAAGAATTCTGATTTCAAATTCTCATTATGAATTATGATGAAGATTTCTGTTTACGAATTCTCATTATGAATTCTGATGAAGAATTCTAACTACGAATTCTCATTATGAATTCCTTAAAAAAATAGAATCTGAATATCCCTATAATATAGAATCCAAATTCATTTACTTACATTCCGAACATTCGTATTTTCTTACAATCCAAATATTAGTTTTTGGTTATTCTTTCACTTTTTCTTTTATAAAATGACATCGTGCCTTCAGTTATCAACTAACCGTTGTTTGAGTGAAACATGTACAAGTCCCTCCAAAATTCATGGAAGAATATGACCGTTGGAGGAGGGAGCCGACCATTGGAGCTGTGCCTATAAATAGGGGCTCATTTGAAATGAACTGACTACTAATATTTGACATCTGTGATTACATGTTGTTGAAGTGATTTCTTGAGAGAGAGGATATTATATACTCTCAAGCTTCGTGCATAATGTTTGAGCGTCTTTTTCAATCTTTGATTCATGCAGACCTGCTTCATGTGACTTTGATTGTTGATGTGTAAAATCGAGGCCTTCCGAGTATAGGAAGACAGAGGTGCCGATGACCAGACAGTTGAGGGCTTGCTGGGATAGCAAGACAGACTTTGATCTTCGTATCGAGGTCTTACCCTAGTGTGGGTAAGATAGACTTTCATGAAAGTATAAATCAAGGGACCTTTATCCAAGGTTGTTGGATACCCTTCTCTTTGGGTTAAAAGATTTACTACTTGTTACTTGTTTTGTTTCAATTTTTCCTCTCCATTTTGTATTTTTAGAGAATGTATAACATTCTTATACTTCCTCATACTTGTAATCTATTTTTGTTAGATTATCTACGCATTAAGATAGAATCTCATTTGTTGTAAACTTTTACTAAGTTTCATTTCCAGAATCACTTTTCCAGAATCAAGCAAGTTATTAGATCTTATAGGTGTTGTAGAATTTTGGTTATAAAAAATTTCCTTAAGGATTTTTAAAGTATAAAATTCACCCCCCTCTTGTATTTGAGAATCCTATTAAATATTCGATACTAAATTTGGTATAATAGAGTATATCATACTCATACATACCATTCTAAAATTGCGATGGTTAACGATGTGAGTTATGTAGGAATCAAAAGAATTTGAAATAAATAATTACATATAATGAACTCAATAGGAAGAAAATACGATGAATCAAGTAACTCAATGATTATGATTTCTCAATACACTACTACCCAGGAAAATAAAATAAGGTAGAAAATGCATCAAGAAGGAAATATCATGGACTTATGACCCAAATGAGGATTGAGAAAGATCTTATATTCATATATTTAGTAAATATTAATAAGTGAATTGTTATGGAAGTGTAAAAATCACTCCATTTTCAAATGATTTCTAAACCATATTTACTAGAAAATATAAAGAGTTATCATTCTAAATATGAGAATTTTCAATAGAATATTAATGAAATTAAGGATGGTAGATTGGAAGACTTCATGTATGAGGATGGAATTATGAAATTTGGAATGATGTTATGTATTACATCAATACATGAGGGAAAAATGGAACTATTATATGATTATCATATCTCAAATATCTATGTATACCATGGTGGTACCAAGATTTATAGAGATCTATAGGATCATTTTTTATGGGACAATATGAATTGGGAAATTAATGACTATGTGTTAAGATGTATAGTTTTTTAACAAGTTAAGGATGAGAGACAACATCATAGAAGAGTCATAAAACCTATAACCATTCTTTTATGGAATTGTGAAGAAATTTATATTGACTTTTTCATAGGATTATCAAATAACTTAGGAAATAATGATAAATTATGAGTTATTGTTGATCACCATACCAAATCAGCACATTTTATTTCTATAAAAGAATAATTACCTCTTGAGAAAATAGAAGAACCTTATATTAATTAATTTGTAAGATTTAAGGGTGCACCTCTATCAATTGTGTCTGATAAAGATCCCCTCTTTACATCAAAATTCTAGAAGATACATTTGAAGGCTTTGGATACTGAGCTTTGTTTGAGTACTGGTTATCACCCTCAAACTGACAGATAGTATGAAAGGACTATTAAAACATTAAAAGATATGTTGAGATCATGATTAATCAACTTTCAAGGTATGAAAGATTTATATTTACCTTTTTTTGAGATTTACTAAAATAATAGTTTCCTTTCTAGTACTCAAATGGCACCATATAAAGCAGTATAAGGTAATAGATGTCATACTCAAACTTGTTGAGGTGAAGTTGGCGTGAAAAAACTTATAGGATCAAAACTTTTGGAAGAGAAAAAAATAAAGGAAAATACCTTTTAAGCTAATATTAATGTAGTTAAATGTATGAAAAAGAGTTATGTTGAAAACCAGATAAAGGATTTTGAATTTCAAGTGGGAGATCATGTCTTTCTGAATGTATCCCAAGGGAAGGGTCTCATAAGGTTCAACAATAGAGGGAAACTGAGCCGTAGGTACATCAAACCATTTGAAATTATGGAAATAATTAGATCTGTAGCTTACTAATTAGAAATTTCTCCATGTTCTCTAAAGTTCATGATGTGTTCAACATATAAATGCTAAACAAGTACATGATAGAACAAACAGATGTACTCACCTACGATTAAATATATATGGAACCTGATTTGTATTACTGTGAATAGCCTATCATGATTCTTGACATTATAGATAAGGTATTGATAAATCAGATAACTCAACTGGAAAAATATATTTGGATAAACCCTATAATGTAATAACCAATGTGGGAACCTGAGGATGTTATGAAGAAGAACCGACCTCATTTATTTAGAAGGAAATATTCATGAAAATTTTGGGGATAATATTTTAGGAGGTATGAATATGAAACCGTAATATTTTACAGTATTTTTATTCTTAAATAAATTCAATTCATTTTGATAGCTGATATTTCACACAACACTATGCTTAAAGAAACAATGATATATTATTAAATATTAACATGACTATTGACACGGTAATGTGACCATTACGAATAGTAATTTTACAATTAGGTATAGTAATGTCACCATTAGAATAATATCTCACTTATAGAATTATAAATAAAATTTACGTATCTCATAAACAAAAATATTGTATATTTATATCATAGTATAAGTAAATAAATGATTTAAAAATGATAGATTAAGTGTTGATATTTTTATCGAACATAAATGGTTATTTACAATTTTATAATTAATATAATGATTTAAATGAACAATTATTTTAATAAAATATTTTTATAAATTAATATTTTGTTTAATTATAATTATAATATAATTTTATTACACAATAATTAATTTTTCAAAGTGTCATAAAATAGGTTATAATATTAAAATCAGTATTTTTTTGAATAATTGATGATTTTGATTAAAAATTAAAACTATAACATTTAGAAAATAATTTTCATAAAATGGAGTCCATTTTTGAAATGTACACATTGTAAAATGGTTGTAGTGGATTTTTGGGATTTTTCTGATTTAGTTGAATTTTTAGTGAATAGTGAAATTCAACAATTTATGGTATTTAACATTATAAGTTAAATAAATTATTTTTTAGTAATTTATGATGTAATTATCCATTTTTTAGATCTCAAACGATCTAGTTACTTTAATTATTCACAATAATAATCATTGTTGATATTTTTGATCCAAAATAATAAACTAATGAATAAAATAATCAAAAAACACCCCTCTCATCCAATATAAGTATCGCCCCTCACCAAACCTTCTACTCACAACTTATAATGCTTTTATATTAATAATATTATACCAAATTAATACCTTGAACATCTTCCAAATTTCCTGGTCCTAATGGTATCGCAAAAAGACCAATTACAAGTGCCTTACGGAGGTTCTCAAGGAGACGATATTAAAAAGGTAAAATCCTCCTCCATTCTCTTTTAATTTATTTTATTTTCATATTCTATCCTCACCTCCCCTTATTAAAATATTAATGATAACTATAGTTTCTTATATATTATATAATATTATTTTGTTAATGGAATATCCATCCTCACATCATTTCTTCTCTCCTTTTATTCCAAAAAAATTAAAACATCGTCTGTGATGTGTTGATTCACCGCCTTCGTGGACGATAAGTTATCATTTCCATTAATGCCTTCAATTCTAGTCATAAAAAATTATTATCATTAAATTAGATTTTAATATATATATATTATAAGCAATATCATGTTCTAGAACTAACATATAAACTTAATATTAAATAAAATGATATCAGTTCGTGATGGTCGTAAAAACTACCAAAATGAATTAAAACTTTTTCAGCAAAATTCTATCTAATGAATCATAAATATATCATATAAAAAATCATATATGATTCCATTTAACCTTATGGGTGCTCATTAATACTAAATAATTTATCTTTTGGAGTCTTTTCATCCTTTTTAATTGAATTCTCATAAGTAAATGCAAGGGAACCGACCATAAAACCATGAAATGAGAGCTCCCAAAAAATTGAAACTAAACACTATAACTAATCAGATTGGCAATAAATAAACTTAATAAAATTAAAATAATTCAAATATATTTTTAATTTGTTCTGAAATAAGTAACTAATTGATCTATATTGATTATCCCAGGAATTAAGTACAAGTTTAGAATTCTTTCAGACAAAAGGTAAGGGATTTCTCATCTCACTTTTATTTCTTTGATATTTTCCTTTTTCAAAATTTATTTCTTGTGTGTGGTGTATGTATACCTCCCTTTTATATTTTTTTATTATGAATGTCTTTATCTTCATGGTTTTCAGTGTTTCATTTGATTATAATTAATTTTATGGGTCATGTGATTCGATTGATAATTAGTTGTAAGGGTTTTTATTCTCACATTAATTTTTGTGGGAAATATTTTAGATTTATCTATTATTTCATTTTTATACTTATCATTTTATTTATTATAACAATTAATTAGAGATTTAATTAAATATCCATATTTATTATATCATGGATATGGTTATTTTATAAGATATATACCATTTTTACATATGATGTTTACTTTTAATGTTGTTTTGAATGTGGAAATAATGGTAAATCTATATATTTTACTAAATACATATATTTTTTGATAAAGATTATTTATTGACAAATTAAATAAACCATATATATATATATATATGAGTAATTATTTGGAAATTAAAACATGGTTGGGGTCCAGTTATAGATAACCCCTCGATGCATCGACTAGTCTCATGATAAAAAACAGTTGGCAACAAACCCTTAGTGTTTGTTTCGAAGTAGAATATGACCGGTTTATACCCACCGACTTATCTTATGAAAGGTATATAATATAATGGTTTGTTTTTCGGATACATGATGTTTAATAATAAATCATTTCCTTTAATCAGTATTCATTTACTACTATCCATGATATTTTAACTATGAAAAAAATCTATGGATGCATTTTTCATTCTCAATTTAATAGTTAAATAGATAATATTTTTATCTTATTTAACTTTACATATTTATTATTATTTATTTTTTATGCTTCAATTGTTATTGATTTATGTTAATACTACATGTAATACTTACCGAGCATTTGAACTAACCCTTTTAGTTTTTTTCCCTCCCTAGGGTATGAAGATGAAATCATGGAATAAGTGTAAAAGAAGTAGTTTATTTTTCTTTGTTATGATATATGTTTAATTTCCAATGTAATAAGGGAACCATTTATATATCTTGTTCTTCAATACTATTACACTAATCGATGATTGGTGATGTAATCTCTTGTATTTATTCAATTGTAATTAAGTAAACCACAACAATGGGCTATTAGGGTCGGGGTTGGTACAATTATGGATTGTTTTGAAATAGAAAATTATTAATTTTCATAATAAACCAAATTACATCATTAAAGTAAATAAATTTGATAATTTTATGCTACACATAAATATTAATCTTAAAACGCACTTTTAAAAAAATTATTATTTTTAGGGAAAAAACATAAAATTAATCTTTTTAACCTTTATAAATTATATTTTATGAAATTATTTTTATATTTTTAATCTTAATGATAATATTAGGTTATAAGATCAATATTATTTTTGATTATTAATATTAATTACAAAGGTAAAAAACATAGTTACCATGATATAAGTAAAATGGGTTAAAAAGTGTTTTACTAATTGTATAAGATCTAAAACATTTTTACAATTTTCATAAAACGTGTGGAAGAGAGGTATCTCATCCAAAACATTTCTCCTCCATTATTTTACCCATTTGAGAAATTTAACCTTGAATAGTGATATACCATTATTTAAATATAATTCGTACTTCAAAAATTACACCTCTCTTCACTTATAAAAGAGGAACACTTCCAACACTTCTTGAAACACAAATTTATTTGAATTTTCTTTTCAAACTCTTAAATTATTATCATCGTATAATAAACTCCCACATTAATAGTCATTATTTCTAAATTATTTATCCTAGATACTCCCTTTACAAAAATATTTATAAGAGAAATCCCATGTTCTCAGTGTGAACATTTCTTACTCCATAGTCTTATCTTCTTACTCTTCCTCTTCCAATATTTTTCCAGACACTCTAAAATAATAGTTATTTTTAAAATATTGAAATTTTGTTATATTAATGTATCAAACATTGTTCAATATTCTCCATCCACTATGAAAAATTAAACAGCATCAATCGTGCATATGTGTAGACTACCACCTTCAAAAAGTTATGTAGTTATTTTTTGATCACCACCTCTCATGACAATAAAAAGGGATTTGATGTATGAATATGTTCAATTTTTCAAAATTATGATTAAGAAATGATAATTTATCATATACCTTCATTCCAACTAATTTATTGAAAAATGGAAATGTTAATCATGCATACATGCAGACTTCCACCACCACGAAAGTGACAAATTTTGTTTTTCACAACATTATTTTCTTATGCTTCCAAATCTATTTAAATTGGTTTAAACTAATTAATAAAATATAAATATTATCATTATTGTTCTATTATAATTATTTTATTCAAAAATATTTATTTTGTTAACCATACTAACTCATAAATTTTATCTTTTTCTTATTTGGGTCAATTCAACCACATAGTTGAACAATGCTATAATTTTTTATCATAGAGGACTATGGAAACATAATCTTAGGTGTTATTATATGTTGATAAATAAATAATTTTTAGTTTATGGTTACATAAATTATATTTTAATATTTAACTTATTATTAATATATCACCTCTCATTTGTTAGAAATTACCAAAACAATATCGTCACCAGACTCATTGCCACAAATCATAACTAATATACTTATGAAATGAAATTATCAAATTACAAATCTTTATAAAAAATATATTCTAGTAACTATAATCATCTTATAATGATGAACTTTGAATATAAAAATAAGAATTTACACCACAATTATGAAATTAATACTTAATGAACAATCAAAGCCAGTAATATTCGACGATGGAAATAAAAAACATCATTCTAATGTAGTTTTAATGAATAACTACAAATAAAGTTATAAAATTTTATAATTATGAACAAGGTTATAAAATTTGTTATTAAGATATTTGTTTTTTAAATAGGAGGAAATATCATGTTTGGACTAAGAGGGGTTAAGGGTAAGGTTTCTTGGATCTCAATTTTACTTTATTGAGATATAATTCATATTCACCAATTATTTACTTTCTATGGATTTTAAATTTTAAAAGGATTTATTTTATCATAATTATACATGAAATATATTTGATTTATAAATCCATAATGAATCATTTTTTTAAAATAAGTTGGGATCTTAGCCCCTTTTTTATAAAGGAAAGGAAACTCCTTTTAAAACTATGTTAAGAGGGAACCCATTACATGGGTCGTAAGCCCAAAGGAATAAATGAATTTAAAAAATAATTAGCATAAAGGGCCTTATGTAATGAACTATCCAATTTTGACCTAACCCACCACCTACGTTGGCCTACTACATGGCCCGAAGTGTGATCCCGATCTCTATAGGCTAGGGATAAGCACCAGGAATAACCAACTAAAGCATGGGAACAATTTTTCCAATGGTAAGTTGACATGAACCATCCATAAATAGGGAAAAACAATATAAAAACCAGATTCAACGTCATAGGATAAGTATATTCCATAAAAAATGACATATATCTTATAAAAATCAAGCCATATCTAGAAATATATATAAATAGTATTTGAAAATGACCCAGAACTCAAAATAATGGGTAAAATTCAAAACAACACCCAATTATATCCCAATGGATAGAAAATAAAAAAACAAATCCATATGAGACTATCCCTATAAGACCATGTCTCCTCCACAAAATATTATATAATGATAATCATAAAGATCCACCCTTGTTCATGGTTCCCTTTCTATTACTTGTGTACTAAAAAATGAAATCTAAAAACTCCCAAAGGCCCCAGAATGTTGTGAGGCATAAATTGTAGTAGGATACCACGATGAATCTATTTGAGGATTCTAACCCTGAAAAAAAATACACTAGTTTAAAAAAAATTCAAGACTAAACCAGTTTGAAAACATACCATTTGTAGATACAATTTTAAAATACATTTGGTTTTCCTTTTTCAATAAAACCAGTTTCCCAAACAATTCACAACATGACTCAAATATATAAACGTTCCAACGAGGAATAACATTATCAATAAACCAAACAAAACAAGGGAAAGTATAATATCCATAGATAATTGGTATAATATATCTAATCACATAAAAATGGAAGTAATCAACGCATATAGCATGTAAACTAATTCCGAATTAGTAATGTGCACCTAGGGATAAAAAAATCAGGTCTATCTTGTGTGAGTAAACAGGTATTCTAGCTGGATAAGAAAAATGGAAGAATTCACGGTCTTCCCAGGGATGAAGATAGAAGCTCAATTTGTATTCAATCCAAAATGTTCTCACGTTCCCTTAAAAACTAGGTTGGAGATTCACATGTTCCTCCCTCTTATAGCTTATATGGAAACTTAGATAAACCGAAATGTAATCTCCCCCATTTATTCCGATAAATTATCATATGGTCCCTCAAGAAAACCCCTCTCACACACATCGGTTAACCCATGATCTACATAATTCCAACAAATCCAAAATCAAGTTCCTATATCAATCAATCTATATCACAAGAAATTTAATTAAAAAATGATTTTATTTCATCAAAATGGATTTCCTATGAAAAAATCATTTTTCCAAAAACTTTTGAAATCTTTTAAAAACATTAAAAACCATTCGATCCAATTTAACAAACACTTACTATGCTTATAATCCACACCTATTTGGAAAACCCCCTTTTAACAGTCAAATTTCCAAACCATTCAATGAAACACCTAAAAAATTGAATTCATATCAATAATAAATCATTTAAATATAAATTAAAACAATAAAAACTAATGGAAATTCATAATTTAAAAGAAATCCATGGAAACACCCTTAAATAGGGACACCCACCATGGATTCGGGCCAAATATCATCACCCTTGAATATTAATAGGTAGAAAATGGACTCAAACACCTAATACATAATAATATAAAACAGAAACCCCTATTACATATCCTATATTATCCTAAAAACACTATTATGGTTCCACACCTCCATAAAAATGAAGGATAATATTTAAGGAGGAGAAAAGGAGTAACAAACCATGAAGAAGTTTTCTTACCTCAAATAAAACACCAAAAAATCTAAGAGAAATATCTAAAAGGAAAGAAGAAGAAGCTCCAAGCCAAGAGAGAGGGGATTTTTATGATCGGAGAAGGAAAAGTGGGTTAAAATCCTTAAAAACCAATAAGATAAAAAGGTAAAAAACTATTTTTGAGTTACCGGGATTGGACGAACAGTTTGGCTGCATGGTGAGGAAACCATGTTCCAGCCATGTGGGTTACACTTTCCACAAAAAAGAGGTTTCGCAGTTTGTCATGGGTGTCACACAGTCTGAAAACCCATTCTCAAACCATGCAAATCACCACTATGATTCACTACAACACCCTTGCCTAGTTAGACAAAAATTTCAGTAACCATGCACCTTTGTCAATTGTTCCAAAAAATCCTAGATTCAAACACCAACAAATAAGAACTCATAAAATGTATAAAATATAAATATATCTCAAAATTAAACATACCAGTTACCTAGAGGGTGTCAAAAAAGACACCACCATGGTACTTTCTACCCATACAAAGTCCTCAGGCTTTGCTAGAATTGAAAAAGTGAGGCCACTACTCCCGCACTCAATCTTCTGACTCCTATGTATAATGGATATTTCCACTATATTTCTAGAGAACACAAATAATTGAGATCAACATTCCATGTCATACCATATTATGTATATCCATGATATGAATAGACTGCTTCACCAGGGTGGTATCAGGCTCAAACACCATATCTTCCCACTTCATCACATGAGATGGGTCTAGACGGTGTCTCTTTCGGTGGGAAACATGAAATATTTCATGGATTTAGGTCATCCATGGTGGAATATCCAACCAGTAGTATACCCTCCCAAAATTCTCCACAACACAAAATGAACTGATATAACCCAACTCAAACCTCTCTTGTTTTCCCATGAAACAAAGAACCAAGTAAAATAATATCCAAAGAAACAATTGATCACCAACCAAAAACTCAAATTGATGATGGTTATGGTTTAAGTATGACTTTCTATGGCTCTAATATATCATTAACCAATTCTAAATAAGTCACACTATCTCAGTTTTATCCCGAAAAGGCTTAGTCTAATCAAGGAAAACATTCCTACACATCCCAACAGAAAGTGGATTAAAATTGATACCAATAAAATGAATTAAATGGGGATATCATTGTAATATCTTGATAACTATTATTTTAATAAAATTATGCCAATTAATGGTGTCATTCCCATAAACTTCCAAAATCCATATCACATGCCCATAATATATCCTCGAGGTTCTAGATGGTTCACATATACTGGATATCCTTCTACAGCTGATAGGTTATGCTCAGATTCATCTGGTTTCCCAAATTCCGTCAGAGTCCCTTCTAAAAGTGATATGTAAAATGGGAATCCCAGAATGACACAATTATTGAGGGAACTCCGTGAAGGTGAATACCCTCATGAATATATAGTATTATGAGGTAGTGTACCTTCACAGAATATTTAATGGTAATAAAGTGGGTTTATTTCATTATAAGATCAATGATCACCCATATAGAGTATTTCTAACTTAGAGTATGAGGTAGCCCAATCATGAATTCCATAAAGATCTGTACCACTTCCACACAAGCATGGAAGTGAATGCAACAACTTGTATGGTCTCTAGAGCTTATATTTGATTCTATGGTTGGTCAAAAAACATTAAAATCGCCACTAAACATCTCATCCTAGTCTACTAATACCAATCTCATAGGGTATAAACATCTATTCCACCTTGGATAGAATGACCCAACTAGAACAATATGAATCCTACATCACCTCTTACCAAAAGCTCAAAGGAACTTCCAGACACTTCATTAAGTGAAGAGAACCATCGAAATATTGAGACCAATCATATGAGGTTTTCCAAACATTTAATGCTCTTCAAATTTTCTAGAACTCATTGTAAAATCGATACTCATTCCATACACGATCAAGAAGATAGGGTGTAACATGAACACTTTCCAAGAATAACTACTTTACATCCTCCTACGCATACATACTTAAATAGATTCTAGATATTATACAAGTGGGATTTGTGCCTCAAACCCTTCTAATTCCTTTTGGTATTTTGAGATTTTATTTTGAAAGAAACAAGAAAAGGATTGGGAACCATGTTCTAGGGTGGATCTTCTTTATTACTGGTTTCCAGTTTTTTGGGTAGGAGATGTTATCTCACAAGGATTATCTTATATAGAGTCATTTTTTTATTTTATATCCTTTGTGATGTACTGGGGACATTTTTGTAATTCTAGTCATTCTTTTTAGTTTCATGATTTTTTGAGATACTTTATATATATATGTCTAGTTATGGAATGTTTTGTATATGATATATCTTATAGTTTATAGAATCTATTTATCCTCTTCTATTGCCTCTGATTTTAGTGGTGTGATTATACTAATTATTGATAGTTCATGTTAGATTACTAGTGGTGAAAAAATTCCCGAGATTTAGTTGGTTATTACTAATGATTTGCTCCAGTCTGTGGAAATAAAAAATGTGCTTCAATTCATATAGTAGGCTATTTTGGGTGATAGGTTTTGTTGAACCGGGTTGGTTTTTACACCATACATGGTCCAAAGGACCCATGGCTCAAAGGACCAATGAGGGCCCCTTGGATCTTGACCCTTGGGTTCTTGGTTCGAGCCTTCCCTTCCCTTCCCTCATCTAAGCCTCTAATTGTCCTTGTGTGCCAACTCCACATTGGAGGCCATCACTCCCTGCAACCCTCCTAGTTTACATGCTAAATTACTGAACCATTTTCACCCCTGTCAGCACCATCCCATAACCCATTCATATACTTCTCTACAAGTAGATATTGTTGACACCCTTCATGAGATGATCACCCCATTCATCTACAGCTCCCATAGCTAGCCAATATTGCCAG
Source organism: Viscum album (assembly GCA_963277665.1). Classification (NCBI taxonomy): domain Eukaryota; kingdom Viridiplantae; phylum Streptophyta; class Magnoliopsida; order Santalales; family Viscaceae; genus Viscum; species Viscum album. The sequence continues at coordinate 311,295 of CAUJRU010000123.1, forward strand.
CCTGCTAGGATGAAAATCTGCTACCCCCTTATTATAGTTTGATTTAAAATATACTAATTGTGTAATGGTATACCTTAATACAACTCCCTTCACTGAGTTATAATTCTTCTTCTTGAACATATTTATTCTAAGATTGTAAGCTTCCACACTAAGATTTTATTTAATTGAATTTTCTATACCTATTAGGGTTAAATGATTTTTTTAATTCAAATATTCCACCAAGGAGAATTTATTCCTTAAAAAGAACATAATTGCTGAGAATAATTTCCATCCACTTTAACAATAGTTTCCATTCCATATCTATGTTTACCTTTCTTAGCAATTTTTTACATTATATATGGAAAACCAATTATATGTTAGCTCATGTGACCTTTATCGTTCCATTATATTATCTTAAAAAATATGATTTATTAATCTTTTTTTATGGCATATATTTTTATGAATGGTATTTTTAAATATTCAAAAAAAAAATTCCATTCACGATCTTATGTTTTATCATCCACTCCACATTTCTTCTAAAAACATTTATATAATTTTCAAAGCTACATTATTGAATATTATTTTTAAAAGTAATTTTTTTCAAAAATTTCACTTTATATTTTTAAAAATGAATTTTGAATTTTCCCTATAACATCATCTTTTATTATTATGGTGAAAAGATTTTTGAAAAACTATTTTATGTTTCTCTCACAATATTAACATTCTTCTTCTAGAGACATATTTTGTTTGTTTTAAATTGTTAGAAACATTATTTTAAATCTTATTTATTTTAAGAATAAAATGAAATATTATAATATTTTAAAAATTTAATGTTTTATTATTAATGTAATTCTTGATTTTAAAAAGGTATTTTAATGTATTGTGTTTTTATGAAAGAATTCATAAATAATTTTAAAAGAACCATTATTTTATAAAATTTATATTCTTCTAACCATTTTTGATTCTAAAGGCATGTATTTAAAAAAAATTATTCTCAAAGTTTTTAATTTTAAATAATACATTTTTAGGAGTTTACATGCATTTAAAAAGTGTTGTTTCTTTGTGCTATACAAAGTGATTTATCTAGTAATATCTAAAGGGTTCCTTTTATATCTATTTCAATATCCTTTTATATTTCTTATGTTAGAAAAGATAATTTTTTATGCTACCATCCATATTATCTGTCTAGATGGATTATGGAATGTTCTAGGAATGATTTTCATGTAACCAGTCTCTTTTTCCCGGGTTAATGAAATACGAATGATTGAATTAAAGTGACACACATATTTATGTATTATTTAATGGTGATTTTCTATATCTCACTTTAATGAATTGGTAAATTTAATATCTCATGTGCTTAAAAGGTTACATGAAAGGATTCTACCAAGCCTAAGGGTACACTGGAGGGTTGTCCTAAGAAAAAGGGTACATGAGAGGATTATCCCTAGACCATGGGTACACATGAGGATTATCCCAATCCTAAGAATGGTACATGTGTGGTGATCCCAAACCCTAGGGTACATATGTTGTATTCTCAATCCCAAGAAGGTATATGATTGGATATCCCAAACCTAAAATGCAATAAATGTCTGGGTGGGTTTATTTGGCAAGTGATTTCTATTATTATACTTATACCACACTATTTTGTTATAATCTTAGAATTTCATTTTTCTCTATGAATATTTTTATTATATTATTATTCAGAACAATTTTACCATGATATATATTTTTTCATTGGAAATTATATATACACATGTCATGACTTATAGAAAACTCTTATTGTCACTTGTTCATTTTAATAAGATATTTCCCTCCTGAGAAAGTTTCCTCATATTATTATGTTATAATCCTTGATGAAATATTGATAAGTTTTTCCTCACAGGGCATTTTTTCTCACCCCATTTTTATGTTTCCATTACCCATGTTTGATGATGAGTATAACTTATAAGAAGTATATAAGGGAGTCTAGTATGGTTAAATTATGGAGATATTTTCACATGTATTATAAAATATACTACTTATGTAGATAATACTATATTAAAGTAAACTATCCAATCTTGATATTGTGTGATTATTTATGAGATATAATGTTTAACTTTAATAAATCATGTAAAAGAAAGATAATTTCATCTCACATTATATCAGGGCAAATGTCCAATGAATGTTTTTTAGCACCGAACCTGGGAGTGTGTGCGAAGGGTGTATCAGTTGGTATCCGAGTAGAGTTTTGTTATTTTTTAGGAATAATTTATCTATTTTTGAGATTAGGATAAGATAAAATTAGTGAAATACCTATATATAAGAAATATATATATATGATTACAACATTAAATTTTTGTAATGTTTTGAGTATTTGTTTTTCCTATGAATAGCATCCCTCTCTGGACAGTGGAAAGTGGATGCGGTTGTGAAAAAATTCACCTAAGGGTAATCACCTTGAAATTTTTGGTTGATTATTAAATCAATAACATAGTGCAAGAAAAGAGGGAATAATAATACACACCTAGCTATAATATCCTGGGGTATATTCTTTGGTTAATCACATTATCTTTGAAAACCATTATAAAGGAGTTGAACATGTCCTTATGTTGTAGTTGTATAATCTAATAAGATATAGACAATGAATATCCTATAAAGAAACCAATAAATTTATCAATTACAGTATATATATCATTTATGAATTAATCTTTTCAACTTATAGATTATTTTTTATTAGTTTATCAAATTTAGTATTAAAAAATTTAGACCTCTTAATTCATTTAATAGTTGGATAAAGGAGAAACAATGTTAATAATGGATATGATGTACATTATGGTGATGGTCTAAAGACAACCCAAATAATATTTAAGTTGGTGTTGAAAATATATTTTTTATTCCCACCAAACTATATCATGTTATGATTGAAAACTTGAGTATTTCCAATCTCCCTAACACACTAATGAAGATAATTATGGAGTCTTATATATGTTATTCTAGTTAATATGATAAAATAAAGAAGATTAAATTTCCATTATGTAAAAAATGTGGGAAGAATCACCCAAGGGAATATCACAAGGGAACAATAAAATTTTTCTAGTTTGGAAGGATTTTCCATGGGGCACATGATCATATCCAAGAGATAAAGAGGATGGCTAATAAAATAGATGTTATTAGAGTCCCAACTATTACATTATCTATATGTCAATGCTTAAAATAGAAAGTGCCTTTGTAATATGAAAATTCATTCCCAAATCTAAAGAATAAAATGGATTATAGGAATCAATAACTTATTAAACCTAGGGATGAAGAAAAATACTATAAAATATCAACTAATGAAGTGGATAATTGAAATTAAGGAACAATTATCCTCCACTCTATATTTGAGGATGACTCTTTGAATCTCATCTAGTGTATCTAGGAAGTTTTCTAGGGGAATTAAATAACCATCTTAATTATTTTACTATCATGTATTTTTTTATTTTATTGTATCCCAAGATGATGTTTATTGCATCTTTATTTGTGAAAATATTATTACCCTTCCTTTATATAAATTTAATAGGTTTTTCAAAAGGTATTTGTTCTCTTATAGGAAGAATAATTATGAAAAAGGAAATCAAATTTTATATCAACTAATTTGAATATATCAAAGTAAAGATGATTATGAACACCATTTAGAAGGAAATTACATAACTGGAGTATTGATACTAAATAATGATGGACTCTTTTTTCCAAATGGTTGGATAAAATATCGTTGTTATAGATAACACTATTTGGATGGAAAATAAATGTTTCACCTGTTTGTATGATTTATATATCCATAAAAAATATATCGTGATTAACATTCATATTTTAGATACCATTATATATATTTATTGGTGATTTTTAACTAAAATTTCAAGTATGAAATTTTTTATGATGGGAGAATGTGACTTACTTTGATTTTGAAATATATTTATCTATAAATTAATAATAGGTTTGAAAACCAGATCTAAACAAAACCCCAAAGTAAAATAATCTATGATATATTTTATGAATATTAATAATAAAATTTTGGAATAATAAATTTTCTATTAAATTAATATATTTTAATCAATTTGAAATGAATACAAAATTAGTTTAAGAGCACTCAAAATTTTAAAAGTGTATTTTTCATTGAAAAATGATTTTCATTATATATTTTATTTTCATTTAAGTGATACATATATAAATTATGTATTTTTTCAAAAAAATATTCATTTTATAATTCAACTTGTCAACATTATATTTGGGTGACTTTTTTGGATTTTCCCAAAATAATAACTTTTTAGTATAATAGTTAAAAATATAATTTTTACCAAAACTATAACGTTTATGACTTTATTAGTATATAAGAAGGACCTAGATATTTATAATACCATTTAATTGAATAAATATGTATTTTAGGGATAAAATTTTTAATTTTAAAATATTATTTTGAACCTATAAAACAAATATCAATCATTTTAAAACTTATGTAATATTTTTAACTAAATAAAAACTGTTTTAGTATTCTCTTTTAATTAAGTATTCTCAAAGTGAAATTATATTTTTAAATTATTTTACTTGCCAAAAATCATTTATTTGTTTTATATTAAATTAATTCATATCATTAAATTCGATAACATTTAAAACATTATGATACACATAAATATTATGTATAAAACACATTTTTTCAAAAAAATGTTTTTGATGTATTACATGCGCTAGTATTAAAAATAAAATTTTAATAAAATTTATATATTTTGTTTTCTAAAATTATTGTAATATTTTAAATACTATTGTTAAAATTATCTAACAAAATAAATTTTTGATTTTCTTATATATCTTAATTACCATGGTTAAAAAATTAGTTACCATGGTAAATAAAAAAAATTGTAAAATTAGTTTTACCAAGTATAAAATACCCAAATTTTTTAAAATTCATTCCATAAAATGTTTGGATTAGGGGTGTCTTAGAAAAAAAATCAAATACTCCATTATTATATATTTATGGATCCATTTCACTTTGAATACTGACATACCATTATTGAAATGTAATGGGTACTTCAAAAATTACTCTTCCCTTCACTTAATAAAGGGGAAGACTCCCACCACATGATGAAACACCAATTACTTCTATTTTTATCCAAAATATATTATGTTTCAATATTTTTATAATCCAATCAAACATTAATAATCCTATCAGATCAATTATATATCTTATTTCCTCTATTTTTATTTAGATTTCCATGAAAAATCTCAGGTTCTCAACATGAGTATTTCATACTTATTAGTACGTTCTTATTAATATTCTTCTTCAAAAATAATAATATACACAATAATATAATTAAATTAATATTATTAATATAATGAAATCTTATTATATTAATGTATAAACCATTCTTCATTCTTTCTATCCACTTGTAAAAAATAAAACAACATCGATCATGCGTATTTATAGATTACCATCTCCACGAAGTGATGTGGTTCATTTTTCATCACTCTCACTCAGGGATGGAAAATTATAGTTCATATATATTAATATGTTTTATATAAAAATATTATAATTCATAAATTATAATTTATCGTACATCATCATTCAATCCCATTCTTTGTGAAAAGTAAATATTAATCGTGTGTATGTGTGGACTATAGCCTCCACAAAGGTGATGTATTTTTTTCACTATATTATTTTATTATGTATCTATATATCTTAAAAAATTGTTCAATAAATTAATATTTTCTCAGAAATATCATTATTATTTTATTAAAATGATAATATTACAAAATAAACACATTTTTATCCATACTCACCCATAGATTAAATCTTGTTCTTGTCTAGGTCTGTTTAACCACATACTTTAACAATGTTATGATTTTATATCATGAATAACTATATAAAATTAAATAATGTTTTTTATAAATGAATGATAAAATAATTTTTATGTTATATATTTTAATGTTTAATTTAATATTTATCTTATTGTTGGGATACCACATCTTGTTTGTCAAAAATTACCAAAAAAAATCATCACGAATTTCATTGTCAAAAATTATAACCAAAATGATTATGAAATGGAATTTTAACTTTATAAATCATTTTAAAACATATATATTAATTTCCTATAATTTTCTCATAATTATTATCTTAAAATCTATGAAAAATAATAGACACCGACATTATAAAACTAGTACAAAAAAACAATCAAAGCTAAACAAATTCAATGATGGAGATAAAATTAAACAAACTAATACATCTACAATAAATGATTAATAATGATTTATATAAAAGATTATAGTTATGAATATGTTTATGAAATAGGTTGTTAAGATAGTAATTTTTTATACAATAGGTTGTATTGTATTTTTGACTAAGTAAGAATAAAGGTAAGGTTTTTGGGATCTCAAATTTTCATCCTTGTGATATAATGTGTATTCCCCATATGTTACCTTTTTTGGTATTAATATTGGCCATGTATTTATTTAATTATAATTTTTAATTATATATAAGGTATTTATAAATCAATGTTACATTATATTTTTCATGGGATTTCTATTTAAAATATACCAATGTTTTAATGGTCTTTTTAACTCTAATCCTTTTGTTGAGTTATTATGCTTATTATTGAAATTACTTCTTCCAAGATTGGTTCCTTCCACCATAATATATATTTAAATGGTAGTTTCCTTTAATATTTGGGGAAAACAATTTTTTATTTCAAATATTTCACCTTGATGAATTTATTTCTCAAAATTTATATTATTTTTGAGAATAATTCCCATCTTATTTAATAATTATTTCCCCTCCTTGTCCATTTTTTCTATTGCTGAAAATGTTCACATTTATATGTGAAAACCAAATTATTTTTTTATCTCATTTTAAGTTCATTTTCCATTCTACAATTTTCAAAATTAATTTTTATAAAGTAATTTTTCGATGCATGTTTTCAAAAAATTAATTTTCAAGTATTTTAATGATTTTCCATACATGATGCTATATTTTATCATCCAATGAACATTTCATTTAAAAACCTTTATAAATTTTAAAGGATTTATTATAAAATATACATTTTTAAAATTAAAAAAAATCAAAAGTTTTCACTGCACCTATTTGAAAATTACTTTTAAATGTGACTTATAAATTAATATTTTTTAAATATGGTAAAAAAAATTTATAAAAATATTTTATGATTTATCTTACCATATGAGGATTATTGTTTATGAAGCTTTATCTCCATGTATTTGAGTGGTTTTATAAATAGTTTTAAATATTTATGATTTTTAATATAAAATAAAATATTGTTATATTTTTCAAAAGTAAAAAATTAATTTTTACTGGAATTATTGATTTTATAGGTGATTTTAACGGACTGTGTTTTCAATAAAAAAAAGTATTTTTTAAATAAAATCCCTTTTAAAAATTTTTATTTTAAAATTTTGTTTTGGTTTTAAAGGTTAAATTGTAATTTTTTATCAATATCAATGTATTCTTTTTTAAATAAAACATTTGGGTGAGTTTTCAAGAATTATTAATGTATTTTTCTTTTGGTTTTTGAAATTGATTTATCCAAAAACTTAAATAGAGAATTTTAAATCTATATAAGCATCCTTTTATGTTCCTTATGTAATAATGGGGATGTGTATTTTTTCCGATGTCCATATTCTCTCTATAGATAACTTATGGGATATTCTAGGTTTTCTTAATGAAACTGGTCTCTGTTACATGGGTTAATTAAGTGATGCTTGAAATATGAATGATTTATTTTAAATGACATGTATAGTATGGATGATTCAATTTTGGGGTACTATATCTCCCAAAAATGAATTTTTAATGGTTATATATCATTATCTCAAAAAGGAATTTAGGATAATCATCCCAACAAAAAACTATAATTAATTATTATCCCATAATAAAGTGTTTAAAATCAGAGTATTCCAAGCATAATAGTAAATTATTGGATTATCCCAATCCTAAGAAAGGTAAACAGGTTGTAATCCCAATTCAAAGTGTTAAAGAGTGCTGATACCAAGACTAATATGTTATATGATTTGTTATCCCGAATAAATTATATAATGAATTCCTTGATGGTTATCCTTGATATAGGATTTCTATTCTTGTTTTTATTCCACGCTATTATGTCATAATTTTATTCTTATGTTCTGTTTCATGAATCATGTTTATTATCTCATGATTCGACACACTTTTTCCATGGTATATGTTTTTTCATTTGAGATGACATGTACTCCTATCATGTCTTATGAAAAACTCTTACGATCCCATGTTCTTTTCAATAAATTATTTATTCCCTAACCATGTTTTCTCATATGATTGTGACTTAACCACTGATGAAATTTTGATAAGATTTACCTTACTAAGAAGTTGATATCACCCCTTTCTTATGTTTCAATTCGATAAGTTATGTAAATGAGTATAACTTATGAAAATCCTAGAATGGAGCCTAGAGTGGTTATATTATGGATAATGGTTTACAAGTATCATAAAATATGGTTCTTATATAGCTGATCCCCAATGAAACAAAACATTATGGTCTTGGGATTGTTGGATTTTTTATTGGTTATTTTTATATTATAGAAATGTTGTAAAATGAAAATAGTTTAATATAAATTTTTATCATAGTCAATGTTTAAATAAAATTTTTTCTGCACCAGACTCGGTAGTTTGGGTCTGTGGAACCTCAGTTGGTATCATAATAGGATTTAGTTATTTTTTATGATTAGTTTAGTTATTTTAGATATTAGGGTAAGAAAAATTTATTTAAACCACTATATATAATTCTAAGTATAGGATAACATCATGAAATTTTGGTACGGTTTTGAGTATGTGTTGTTCAGAGCAATTACATCCCTGTTTGGATATAAGAAATTGGATGTGGTTTGAAAACAAATGAATCTGGGGATAATAACCCTAAAAATTATTGTTTTAGTAATAACTCAATATTCACTCATTATATGATGAGTGGGCATAAGACTAAAAAATTGGCTAGACACTCCCTAGGGATATTCACTGGTAAACACATTTTCTTTACGAACCATTATGATGTATTTGGGAAAATATTTATGGATTGTTTCAAGAACCTAATAAGAGATACTGAATAACCTATACAAAAACCTAGAAATTTATAATTTAGGTAACATATTTTGTTTATGAATTATTCATTTTATGTTAATAATTTTATTTTTTATATGTTTATTGAATTAAATATTCATAACATTAACTTCCTTATTTATGTAATGGATGGATCATGAAGAAACCAAGTTAATAATGGATATGATGGACAATGTGGTGATGCATATAATTGAAAACCAAATGGTATTTAATTTTGTGTTTAAAAACATATGGTTATGCTCTCCCAACTATCTTTAGTTATGATTAACAATTTGGGTTTTTCCAAACCTCTCACATACACATGAAAAGAGATGGTTGGAGTCTCATGGTATTTTTAGTGACGAAAATGATGAAGGATGGAATATTAAATTTCACCGATAACAATAATGTGAGAAGAATCACCTAGGGGAGTGTATCAATGCAAAAAAAATGTTTCAAGTGTAGAATGATTTCCTCTCGGGCTCGTGATTCTATAAGAGAGATGAAGAAGTTGACTTAAATAATGGATGTTATTAGAGTCTCAACCACTAAATCATCCACACATCAGTGATTAAAATAAATAAAGCTTGGGAAATATATAAATCTATACACCAATCCATGTTCAAAAAATGATTATCTGTATCAACAACCTCCTAAACTAAGGGAATAAGAGAAAGGCTATCCAATTTCAATTACTAAAGTGGATAATGATAATTAATGAACGGTTATCCTCCACTCTATATTTTTGGATGAATTATTGTCTTCAAATATAGTGTATCTAAGAGTTTTTCAATTGTATTTAAATCATTATATCAAATATTTTATTATTCAATAACACTTTATGTTGTAATTGATCACAATTTATAGTTTATGCAAACATTCCTTTTAAAATTATAATCTTATTATCCTTACATTAGATGAATTTTATGTTATTTCATAAATGGATTTATACAGTATACTTATAGTAAAAATTATATAGAATATTTAAATCACATTTCATTTCAACCTAGGGTTTTCAATTAATGGAAGGATGATTATGAACACCATGTAGAATAATATTATATAATGTGGGTCTTGATACCAAATAACGACAATCTATTTGCACAAATGGTTGGAGAAAAACTAAATGTTAGGGATAATCCTATTATAATGAAAAATTTATGCTTCTTATGTATGTAATGTTTACTTCTCTGTAATAATTTTACATTGAACCGCATCTATATTTAAGACACCCTTTGATATTTTTATTTTTGAGGTGTAACTAAAATTTAGAGGATGAAATTTATTGGGGGGGTGTAACACCTTGAGATTTTGGTATTAATTTTTATATAAATTAACAATCATAGAACCATAATTAAAAAAATATTAATCCATTAAAATTTCATAAAAAATAGGATTAAGAAGATGAAATATTTTAAATGGGAATTTTTTAAATAAAGGCATATTTTATTTATATTTTGTATTTCTATCTAATTGAAACAATTATAAATTTTATTTTTTAAATTTTTTTAATGAAATTAAATTTTGAATTTATAATTTCAACAATAACTTATGATGGATTTTTTTATTTTTTCAAAATAGTTTATTTTTAGGTGTAAAGTGAAAAATATAGTTTTTATCTAGACTATAACGTTCTTTACTTTATCGGAATATAAGTAGGGCCTATAAAATTGTAATATAATTTGATGTATAATATATTTATTTAAGGAGTATAATTATAAATTTTTAAATATTATGTTGGACCTAGAAAACCCAATACCAACATATTAGTAATTTAGTAATTTTTTTAATCTAATAATTTTTTTAGTCTTCGTTTTAAATTATGAATTATCATGGAGAAATTCTATTTTGGATTGATTTTAAAGACACAAAATTTTATTTTTTTTATAGACCAATATACATCATGAAACTTAATAAAATTGATATTTGTTTTCTACACATATTTGTAAGATTAAAACACACTATTAAAAATAATTTTCATGTGTTATGTGCACTAATATAGAAATGTAATTTTATAAATATTAGAAAATTTATTTAATAAAATAATATTTATATTTTAATTCATAATATTTATATAATTTATGTTGATCATTTTTAATTTTTGTTATTAAAATTTATTACAATGTATAATTATTAGTTATTAAGGTAAATGTGAAAAGGGTAAAAATAATTTTAATGAGGATAAATGATATAAAACATTTAAATAGAATTCCATAAATTTTGTGGAAGGGAGGTGGTTTAAAAAAAATCTTATCCCCCTTTATTTTATACTCGTTAATCATTTTTTCCTTAAATGGTGACATGAAATTAATAAAATGTAATGGGTTCTTTCAAAACTACTGTTATCTTTGGTTATTAATGGGAAACACTTACATTACCTTGTGAAACACCTATTACATATATTTTACTCCTCAAATATTACATTCTTATCCTAGTATAATACCCTCAATCACTCATAAGACTCTAGTATCAATTATTTATCCTTAGGCCTCCATTTATAAAGACATTTTCAAGAGAATTATGAGGTTCTGAATGTGAATATTTATTACTCCTTAGTGTTTTACTATTGATCTTCTTTTTCAAAAAATTTTATCTAGACAATAATAAAATTAAACTAGTATTATTAATTTAATATTTCTTTATTAATTCGTCAACCATTATTCAATCCATTACATGAATTGAGAAAAATAAAACAATATAAATCATGCGCAAGTTCAAAATAACTCTTCCAATAGTAACATTGTTCGTTATTTTACCATATCCTCTCATGGGTAGAGAAGATATGGATTTGATGTATTAAAATATTATCTGTGTCACAATTATTATTCTTAAATTATAATTTATCATATATATTCATTCTATCCCATTAATTGAGAAATTGAAATGTTAATCATGCGGATGTGTGGATTGTTGTCTTCATGAAAGTGGTGTTTTTCATTTTTCACTCTATTTTTATTATCATGTATAAAAATATCATAAAATATAGATAAAAAACCTAAAAAATGTATTAATAATATAATTATTATTCTTTTTAAATGATATTATTACAAAACAATCAATTTCATCACTATACTCATCAATATATTAAATCTTTCTTGGGCCAGTTTAACCACCTACTTGAAGAATGTTATAATTTTATAACATGGATTACTATAAAAACATATACAATGAATTTATTAGAGATTAATGATAAAGTATTTAATAATGGTTTGGAAAAGGTTATATTAATATTTAACTTATTATTAACAAACCGCCTCTTGTTGGTTAAAAATTTCTGAAACAAGCTCATCACCGAATTCATCATAAAAAATCATAAGAAAAATTATTATGAAATGAATTTAGAACATTATAAATAATTATAAACCTTTTTTGAGTTTCTATAATTATATTGTAATGATTAAATTTTAATATATAAACAATAATCAACACCTTCATTATCAAACTAGTATTAAAAAAATAAAATCTAATAAAATCTGACGATGAAAATAAAATAAAAATAACTAATATATTTGTAATAAATTATTATAAATTTATTTTATAAAAGTTTATAGGTATGAATAATGTTCTTATATTTTTTATTAATAATTCTTTTATATATTATTTTAGATAATGTTTTGACTAAGATGTAATATAGGTAAGGGTTTTGGGATCTCAATTTTTATTCATTGAGATATTATGTGTATTCGCTATTTTTTCCTTTATTGTGGTGTATATAATGGCCATATATTTCTTTTATCATAATTTTAATTGAAATATGTTATATTTAAAAATACATATAACATTATATCATTCATGGTATTTTGATTTAAAAGATACCAATGTTTTAAGGGTCTTTTTTAACCCAACACCCTTCATAAAGATTTAATGAATATTCTTGAGGTTCTTTCCTCCATGGTTTTATACTTCCAAATTAAGATTTTATTTATTTTTTACTTTCACTTAATATACGGGGAAAAATAATTTTTAATTATATTATTTTACCTTGATGAATTACTTCATAAAAAATTAATTCATTTTTTAGAATAATTATCTTCTCTTTTAAAAATAGTTTCTCCTCCTAGTCTATATTTTCCTTTCATACCAATGATATAATTTATATTTAGAAACCCAATTATGTGTTATCTCATATTAACTTAAAATTTCACATATATTATTTTCAAATGTAATCCTTATTAACCCTTTTACTAATTTGGGTTTTCAAAAAATTTTATTTTAAATATTCAAATGTTTTTTAATGAACGATCATATGTTTTATCATCTAATCCACATTTCCTTTAAAAATAATTAATTTTTTTGAAGGATACATTATTTATCATCCATTTTGAAATTATTTTTTTCAAACGTTTTTAGTTATGCCTCTTGAAAATGAAATTTTAATGGGGCTCATAACTTCATTTTTAGGAGTATGGTAAAAAAACATAAAAAATATTTTATGGTTTTTTCTATATGATAATTATTCTTAAAAATATTCATTTTTCATATGTTTTAATGTTTTTAAAAATTATGTTTACTCTTGATGATTTTGAAAATTAAAATTAATATTCATAAATTTTTTAAAAGTAAAAGCTTATTTTTTATAATAATTATTTATTTTTAAAATGGATTTTAAAGGATTTTGTTTTTACGAATTAATTATTAAGCATCATTGAAATCACCATTATATAATAAAAATTATCCTTTAAATATTGTTTTTTGTTTTAAATGTTATTATTTAAGTTTTTTATCATGCACAACATATTTTGTTTCAAAGAAAATATTTGGAGGATTTTTCAGTCATTTCCAAATGGGATGTTTCTTCATGTTTTTCTAAAATAATTTATCCAATAACTATTAGATCCAAGGTTGTTCATTTCTTGAAATTTAGTATGGTTTTGTTTGTTGTCAATCCACACTAGGTTTATCAAAGAGTTTTCAAGGAAAGTGTTCTCATAGTATAAACTGATTATAATGTTTAAGGTGACATCATTTCCTTGTATTTAACAAATATTTTGGCTCAAAAATAAGAGGAAGAAGCAATCATCATGAAAGGTGAATTTCTGGGATTAAATATTTGAAATTATGGAAAATGAATGGGTTTCTTGAAGACTCGGTTTTCCGACGGTTGAGATTTATTAAGATATGAAGCATCAAGAAAAAGCACTATGAAAAACGTGATGAGTTGATTTTAAATCTTTGTGACTATTAGAATATTTGTGGACGTGCAATGTCATGATGATACATATATATGACTTGAAGAAAGTTTTGGAATGTGTTAAATCTCACTAGAACTTCATGAATGAATGTGTTTCACAAACATGATTTTGGAGGTTCCAAAAAATCATCTGGGATATTAGAATCATCGTGAAAGGTCAAGCCAATAAATAGGTGGCTTTTGCCACTTCATTGTACAAGAAAATTATTGGAGAAAAGGCTGAATCAATCTGTATTTGTGTCATTTGAGAGCTTCATGAATCATGTATTCATTGTGAGACTGATAATTGTGAAAATAGTATCTTATTCTTGACTGAAGATTAGATATATCAAATAGAGGTGTTTTAAAATGACTTGTTATTTCACGATGATTTAGTATTCTCCAAAGATAGTTTTCTTCATGAATTTAATGGGTTTCAAAATGGAGTTATGAAAATAGCATTTTTGAGAATATAGTTTAAGTGAGAAGTGCCTTCAAGTGCATCAACTCGGCCCTAAAGTGCAAGGAGATTGTCATACTAGAAAGGTAAAATAACCTAAATAACAATATATAAAATAGACATTCATGTTGTTAAATTGAGTAAGATTTCACTTAGAGAAAAGAGCTTGAGTGAGTTGAGAGAAGTGTTCTGAGGGAGGTAGTGTGCAATCCGTAAAATTATTTAAAGGTATTGTTCCTAGCACATAATATCTATTTCGAAAATATATATTCCAAAAATAGTGAATATTAGTGAATTTTGGAATGATAAACACACTATCAATGTATTATACTTAGATTGTCCCTTAATAGTGAACCAAGTAAAACTATTGTGTTGTCTCTCTACACGTGAATATTTAATTAAAATATGATTCCACCAGATAGGTTTAACAAGTTCAACCACATTGGAATATGATCTACTTCTTAAAAATAAATATTTGACACCCTAATTCACCCCTCTCTTCTTAAGGTGTTTTAGGTTCCTACAAGTGGCCTCAGAGTGTTGTTCACCTATGTTGGCTTCTCTACAACAAAACTTTTATCTTTTGAATATTTGAGTTTCATTTTCAAGATAAAAATGACATATAGTTTTGTAGAAGATTTAATTACCTCTGATAAGGATTCTATATCCACCAATACCATGATGAATAATAAAAAAATAGAGGTTACAATTAAAGAATTCCCTCTTATCAAAATAAGAGGTAGTATCTGGTTCTCCATGACTTTATGACAATGAAGATATATATGTCCTTGAAAGTAAAGATAAGGTGTCTTAGGGTACCACCAAATATATGGAAAAACTTTCAACCTAATTTAAATTAAAATATTCAAGTGATCATGTGGTATGTGTTAGCACCTTTAAAGGTTATTATAAAAATAAAGATCCTAGCACAAGTGTTTATGATGATAAATATACAACTTCATAATTATTTTCAGTTGATATATTAATATTTTTTCTTCATGATATTCTTAAAGTAATACCATCCCTTGTTTGGAAATTCACTCAATATATGTAGGTTGAGATCCCCTAGCTGGAAGGAGAAGATGATACTTTGGAAAAGGTCTTAGAAGGAACAATTCTAGAATATCTAAATATATCTAGATAGTTTGGAATCTTGGTATGAAAAATTGGATACTTTAAATATGTTCCTCAAAATACCTCAAAGAGGTTTATGAGAAAGAGTGATTGAAAATGATTATTGAAGAAAAAAATCATGATATTGAAGAGAAATTGAAAAATAACACTGATTTAAAGGGTTTAAAATTGGAAAAAATATCCAATGTGGTCAAGGAACCTGACTCTTTGATTCAGAATAATGTTTACATGTATAAAGTTTATGTTCTTCAAATGATGTATGCTTGTAAAGAAAAAATGATTATGATTTATGTTCAGAAAATCATCCTTAATATGAAATGCATATATGGAAGCTCAGTTGGCCAATGTGGAGAAACAATACTTTGAGACTTAAAAAAAGAAGGAAAAAGTTATTACAGCTACTCAATGTTCACTAGAGGCTTCTAAATATTAATGAGCTCCAACATGTTATAGGAATATCATGGAATCATTTGATGATCTATATCAAGCATCTATGAAGAAACAAGTACCATCGATACTAACATGTATTAATGATTCTAAACATATTATCATTAATAATTTTGGTTTTAGGACAAATAATTAACAATTATGGATGAATAATGGTGTTAATAAACCTACCAAAATTACTAGGGTAGATTGGAAAAAGAACATGGAAGGTGATTTCCACAGAAGAGAATAATAACTCATGAATAAGATCCAACAATCTTATATAGAAAATATAAGGAGATCAAGGTTTTTTGGTAAATGTTGGTGCTACAAAAAATTGGTCATTTTTCATTGAATTGTTGGTACAATCCTTTGTATAAAAGATAAAAAAGGAAGCCTATTTCAATGTGGAGCAAGCCTAATAAGGAGATAAAACATCTAAAAGTCTATAAGAATTTGTATACCACAAAAAATTTGGGATGCTTGATAACATCTGAGATGTATGCAATGGTAGTGGTCGCATGTTTTTTACATTATTTTCACATAATTCATTAATAGTTTATAAGAAAATAATACCAAAAAATATTTTTATATACAAATAATATAAATTGGGATGAAATCAAAAGAGTATTGTGAAGATAAATTATTCCAAAAAATCTCATATAAGGAAGATGAGAGGACCCTGGATTCTAAATCCAAGAATTTAAAGAGTAGTGCAACCCAAATAACTTTTAAGAGGGATGGAACTCATATAAAACCATGTGGAAGATCCAAAATTTCTATAATTGTTACTAATAACATATTAGTTATTTTTCTAGAATATTTCTAATGAATGATAAAATATAAATACGCATAGGTTAAAGCATTTGAAAAAGGAAAAGAAAAGATTCTACATGATAATGATGAAGTGAATGTGAGTTTTCAAAAAAAAATTAAACACTTGTGTTAAAGATGTTCTGTGTGAGTGATTCAAGAAATCTTGTCAAATTGAAAATGGTTTATTAACCATTCTACTAGAATATGTAGTCTTTAAGATGAGTAAGAATTTATTATCCATGAAGCCTATCAAGAGGAAAACTTTTTCCACACAAATTTAAAGAGAATTTTAAGATATCCATGGCACCACAACATAAATTATAAGAGATGTTAAGATTTGTAAGCATGAATACCTGATAAAATGGAGCAACATGGTTGGGAAAATCATCTCAACTGTGATATTCATATTCATAGTGAAATATGAATCCTATATATTCTTTTAATAATTCAATATTTTATTTCTTTTTATAATTCATGGATATGAAGGTGAGGCATGTTCTTAGGGGGAGAACATGAGAAGCAGTTGGTGATTTTATTTCTTAATAGCTAAGCTAAAGAAGTCGTCATCTTTTAATGATTCATTAATTTGGTATTCAAATAAAAATATAATGGAGGATCATTTTCTATGAAGAGGAATATATTCTGCTGTGGACAATTATGATAAAGTATATACCATCTTAGCCAGATCTTATTTATAGAATATTCTAGAGAAAGTGTTCAAGAATATTATCCTTGGTAATGTTGTGAAATATTTCCGACATGGTCAATCATAAGTAGAAGATCCATTCTAGTGTATTATCCATACTGAAATGTCTTTAAATCCATTCTTGATGAGATCCACCATCATGAAGATTATGAGAAGTGTTTTCGATGAGGGGGAGACAAATGAAGAATTATTAATAGGATTCAAGAATCATTATTTCAATTGTTATCAAACATGATTATTATAGAAATTTCATAAAGATCATGTCATTGTAAAAGGAGTTCCGAGTTTTTTATCTTTAAAAGTTTTATATCACATTTAGTATCTATAGTTTGCAATGAATGTGAATGGAAATTGAAGACAAGTATATTTGTTATCATCTCTTTAGGTTTCATGATCAGTGATAAAGGGAAATATTTAGATACTAAATAGTGGAAGGCTATGAAAATATTCAGGGTTCACAAAAAGAAGATGATTCAAATTCAGAATCGTAAGAGGAAACCATTTCTTAAGAAACTTCAAAATACCCTCACATAAGTCTCTTTATGGAAGGAAGAAGACACCCTAAGCATAGTATTCTTGATTATGTGATTTTCTAAAGAAGCATGAATTTAAAATAGGAGGCATATATTAGTGGTTCAAAAAGAATATACCTTTATTTATATGATTTTTTTGAGAGAGATGATGAACAAATTAAACATTCATGACTCCAAATGAATGTTGAATCTAATTAAATTAAAGAAAAAACATAGATATCAGTTGTTAAATTATGTCAGGTTAGAAATTATATACGCAAGATCAAAATAATAAGATTAAATGGAAGGTTTTGGTGCTACTGGAGTTTTAAACATGAATCCCCTGACTTCTAACATAATATGTCAGTATATAAAATTTCATAAAGGACTAAAAAGGGAGATTAAGGTTGTAGAAAGGAGGAAACGTGCTGTAAAGAAATAGACCTCACCAAAATGGAAGAATCTATATCCAATGAACATATTTGATATCTTGAAATATTTTTGTGATATGTGACACAAAATTGCTAAAAATTATATATGATATTTGTACAATTCGACTAGGTACCATAGTTTTACTAATCAACAAAGAGAACCATGTAAGTTTGAGAAACATGTGAACTAAGTAAGCGAATTGGCCTTGGGAGGGAAATATGTGAAAAATGAAGCGGAATTTTCTACTCCCAAGAAGATAGAAAATACAGATAAAAAAGATGTCGAACTTATTAGGAATATATACTTATACCATTGAAAGAGTGTCCATATATGGTAATAAGGATATATTGAAGGATCCGCATTATTCCCTAATAAATTCATAGTTTCTTGAATGGTGGTGAGTTTAAGGATAAGCTATATGGAAAATTTTTCTCAAGCGGAGTTATTGATTGAAATTAATATGTGAGTGTTATATAGATTTTATTTAAAGATATAATAATTGATATATTGGAAGAAAATTAATGTTTTAGGCATAATATTCACTCTCATAACTTTTTTCATTTATATTGGTTGTATTATCAACAAGAATGATTATCTAACAAACTAGGGATGAAACTACCTACACTCGAATGTTTTTATGGGTTTTTCATGTAAATCATATGTTCTTAAATCAATTCTATAAATATATTTTTATTTCCACAAACAAATGATTATTTATTTGGTATCACATAGTTAGATATTATGAACAACTTTTATTTATAAATTAATCGATCATATTTTCCACATAGGGTTTACCCATGTCGATGTTAACTTAATTGATTTATGGAACACAACTAAAAAATATGTGATGTCACATGTATTATGATGATGCTATGTTGATCTTCAATTACTATTTTCACATAAAACTGGTGTGCTATGACACAAGATGAATTACTTATTACATGGAAATTCAAGAGAAATAAGATAAGTGACAAAGGGTAGACCATGTTGTGTGAAGGTAATTTTATTAAAAAATGAAATTTTTATTTATAAGACTCTATAAATTTCATGATTTATAAATTTCAATTGGTATCTATAAATACCACCATTCTCTCAAGTATAAATTTTTTGAAGGTGTAATGAGAGAAGATATTAGTGAAGGGTTCCAGATAAAACATAATAAGGGGTATGAATATGATTAAGTGACTTCCCAAGTAGTTGAATTTATATTAGTTTAAATATTAACTTCTATTAAAAGTGGTTTAAAATCTCTTGTTTGATCAAATATTTTTTGGGGAGAATAGTTTGAAAGTTGGGGAAGTCCTCATAAAGACCCAACTTTGGAATTAGTGTGAGGGGAATGCAAACCTTACATTTAGGGGGGGATAATTTTATCATATTACACTTATCTTAAATTAGAGGGATTGGAATTTCATTGACTAATAAAATTCATTCATCATATTTGTAATTGAAAAAAGGGAGATATTATTGTACCCGATTTTTTTTATATTTTTTTCGATTAGTCCTTTTAAAATTACACTGGTCATTGTAATAAAGTAAAAATGATCTCTGTGATGTATTATAGTATCCACGCTTAAATAATAAGTGTATTTTTCCATGGGTTTGGTAAAATGAGTTATTATGTACAACATTTATAGATACATGGGAAGGTGGTTAAATATGTGTGTTCTTAGAATACCATTCTAGGCATATTACTTCTATAATTTTAAATTAGAATATTGGTCTTCATGTTTATGAAAAGTAATAAAAGTGTTTTTTTTTCTACGATAGTGAGAAACCTAAAAATATAGATGGATAATTCGCCTATACTAGAAAACATGGATAGCTATGAAGAACATGTTTAAATCATGATTAATGTTTGGAAGGGAATCCTATTGAATAGGATTTTCCACCCCTACGTACCTGTATACGAAAGATACTAATAATAGTGAAGAAACCGATGGATGAAGGCTAAAATAAAGTTTTAGGTTGACTAGAATATAAAGACCAATGGAAAATATTTATGAAAACATGAAAGAATACTTTTAGCTCTTATAAAGATCTTGGAAATTATTTTTATATGTTTTATAAAGTAGCATAATTTCTCAAAGGTGTTTTTCAGTGTTTATGGATAGTTTACGATGGTTGCAGATGGAGTCGAGGGGACTTGGTTATAAATAAAGAAAAACATGGGAAATTTTTTTAAGTCCATATTTTAGTTATGAGAATCTAAAAGATAGATTTACAGAGGAAATAATATTATATACCTGAAAGAACTATATATCCTAAGCCACCATGTATACTAATATTTCATATATGAACATCCACAAACACTATTTCAATAACATAGTAAAATTCCTCACATATAAAATTCATGTAACCAAAATATACATCATATCTGAATCCAACAACCACATATGGATATGATGATACACAAAGATTAATCCAAATAATATAGAAGAATTCTTCCCAACCAAACCCACTAATAAAAATTCAAACCACATAATTTATGTCTAACCATGTAAGGGAATTCATCGCAATGTATCCAAACTCTTATACATGAAGCACAATATAAAAAGATCCCCACATAGATGATGTCCTAATAAATGAATTCCATTTTGGGATTCATGTATCTAATTTTTGTATATGTATTGGGTAAAATAATTCATTTTTATAGAATTATTGATACTTAAGAAAAAACTCAAACATGATGATTCCTATGATATATATTCAAGATCAAAACATCATGATGATTATTTAAGACATGAATCATACCTAATTCGAGGAAGATAAATGGAGAAGAAAAAATACATATATTCTTTCATGATGAAAATACTTTTCATGAGTTTCCAATAACAATGAATATGATGAACAATCAAAGCACGAGCTGTTAGTTACCATTATATACATCTATTGATCTGAGGCTGTTTGAGTGTCCAATAGGAACTAAGATGAATGTTTTGGAATTTTAACACGTATAAAATACTTGATTAAAGTTGATATTTTTTATCAATATATAGAGTTAATATTAAGGTTGTAATATTTTCATAGAATCCCTCACACTATAAGAATGAGCTCTATGCTTCATGATTTTTTTGTTGTATATTTTACATAGCAGTGATGTTTATTTAATGTGATGATTTGAGGGGAATAATTTGATTAAGAGAGGGTAGATCCAATAGGTTATTTAATATTAATATAACTTTGGTTTATCCATGAAAAATGTGAATGGAGAAGATGAAGGAAAGATAGTTATTTTGATGAGAACAACCATTGAAAAAGAAAAAAGAGATCATGATAATCAAGGGTGTGATCTGTGTATGTGTTTTTCTTTCTTGAGATTACTGTAACATTTCTATTCAAAGAAATAGTAAGTGGGACCCACAAAAATATCATAACCTCCTATACCAAAATAGTTATCACTAAAATACCACATATAATCTATTAATATTTCAAAAAACATGGGCTATTGATTTGAAGGGGTTTTATATATTCTAATATGGAAATAAAAGGATATTTAATCAACATAAAAAATGGAAATAGAATGTCATGAAATGTTCGAAAGCCGAGAGGTGTTGTGTTGTGATGAAGATCTAGAAGAACTGTTACTCTTGATGAAGAATAATATATAAATAAGAAGATGTATTTGTTTCATGCTTTAGTGAAATAAACTAATATGGAGTTTGCCATTATATTAAGATTAGTTTGAAAGAGCTTAATTGGTGAGAAGAATAAGGTCCTTTGAAATCCTATGTTTTATAAGCTTTATGATGAGCTTTTCAGGTCTAAATATCAAATGAGCTCCCTAATTGAGACATCTAGGTGAATAGATTATATTTAAGTTATGTGAATCTATGTTGTGAGAAGTGACCAAGTTGCTAATTTTTCTTCAATACATACTGGAAATCAAGGAATATTCTTATGAGTTGAATGAGATCAATTTTTATTGATGTTGAGAAATCTTATGATAAAATTTTAATATACTAGCAAGGAGGAGCTAGAAACAAATATTTTATATACATGGAATGGATCTTTGGACCTAGGGTATGCAATAAGGACATCATGTGACTCAGTGACTATAGTGTGAAGTTACTGAAGATATATAGTAAGACACTGAAAAGAGAAGTCGTTTGATAGGCACACAAAGTGACTTGTGTGAACCCAGTTGAGAGACTATTAGTGGGAATCTAATATAATTATAGTTCATGAAGCACCCTATAATTTTAATTAAACTATATTTATCATAGTGTACTATCCGTGATTGTAGAACAAAACCAATAAAAGAAAGGAGTAGGTCTTAGTACCCAACCTTGTAAAAATACTTTCATTTCCTGTGGATTTATTTATTTTATTATCTAATTGAGGTTTTTTGATAAAATAGAGAGTGTATAAAGACCAAATATGTCAATGAAGATGAATTAATAGGGAAATAATTCAAAATATTTTTAAGTGACCACTAATTCAAACTATACGATTATTTATTTCCTAGGAGTCCCACCTATCTAGAAAATTCATCATGACTATTATATATTTTGACTTGTATTATCAACCACAAAAGAGATACTTCCTTTCCCAATGTGGGACTTAGGATATGGTGCCTATTACACTAACTTATATAGGATAATTCATGATTCCTGGAAAGCAGTAGGGTGTTTATTCTCAATCATGGACACATAAGTGAGCATTGCACAACCATAGATAAAAACCCAATCAAAATTACTCTAGGTTATTTAAAGATTATTTATACACATCGATACCATTTAAAGACCATTTCATGGATCTAAAACCATGATTTTATCTAGTTTTGTGATCAAACCACATAAATTTGTTTTTCCTAGGAGTTCCACCCATATAGAAAAGGCCTCTCGACTATTAGGGATTTTTACTTGGCTTATCAACACATTAAAAATACCCCTTCTATCTTAGGCTATGGTGATTACACCATCACCTTATATTGGACATAGAATGATTCCTAGATAATATTAGGGTTGGTTTTTCCCTATTGAAAAACCTAAGGGATAATCATACAAACTTGGGTACCACACACTCCCTCTCAGAGTTTCCCAAGGTTCTTTAAACTACTTCTTACACTCTAATACAACTACCGGACCTATACACAACCCTAAACCCATGATTTAGTTCAACTTTAGTGTACAAAACACATGGATTTTACATTATTTGGTGTTCAGATCATATGGAAAACGCTTCATGGTTGTTGATTATTTCATTTTATCTTATCAACCACTTTAAAAATACCCCCTCACCAAATTATTGGACTCAAGCTGGGGTTATTATTCCATTGCCTTATACAAAATATAATGTGACTCTTAGAAAGAATGTGTCTAGTTAGTCCCTATTAATATATCCTAAGGGATAATCATACTACCTTATGTATAACATGGTAAAATTAAAAAATTGTTCAAAATTATCATAAAAAATGTTCTTTATGTAGTCGATCCTCAAAAACACTAAACCATATGGTCTTGGGATTCTGTGATTATTTGTGAGATGTAATGTTTAGGTTATGGAAATGTTTTAAAATAAGGATTGGCTCATCTCAATTTATATAAAATATAATGTTTAATGAGTTTTTTAGAACTGGACCCAGGATTGTGAGTCTTTGGTGCCTCAATAATTCGATATAAAATAAAGCATGAGGTCCATGCTTGAATACACCAAAAATTTCAAATGAAATATCAATAAAATTTACATCCCAAAAACCTATAGACCTAAATAAGGGATCCTGACAACCCCCATAGTCCACAATAAAAATCATTAAATTTATATACATGTTTCATCAATAGAAAATAGTGTAGTGGTTTATAAATAATAAACAATAATTGTATAATGAACATCACACTAGCTAGTACATACTGAAAAATAAATGAAATATAGGTACACTTGACTTTTACCAAACTCAAATAGTCATCATACAACATCCTAAACATCCATGAATTTCTAGATCTATACTATGTGTCGAGGTCCAAGAAATACCAATGTCCTCATAAAAAACAAAATGGTCTACCCACATGAATTGAATCCCATGTCATGTATACCAGTAGGAGGTAATTATAATGACCAAGTTGGTATATGCAATTCATTAAAACTATATAGTGATAATGTGATCACGTAAGTGTACATGAAATATATATAGTTTAAAATCATGTATATGAAGTGCACCCACCAAAAAATATAACACTCAATGCACATACGAGGATATCTACTTTAGTGCCATGTCGAGATCCACCTCGTACCACAACTAGAACAATACCTTCTTTGATGTCATGTCTAGATCCACCTCACACCATAAAAAATACAATAACTAATTTGATTCCATTCTAAAATTGTGTCATGTCATACAATAGTATAACTTGTACTTGAATATTCTAGGTAGGGTTCCAACTGAAATGATATCCACCCCACACATGAATACTGTGAGTGCGCCATCGTCTAAACATCAACCCACTTATTGAAGGAAAAAAGGAACTGACATACATACATAAGCCTAGACCCATCCCTTATCACTCATGGTAAGTCTTCCATTCATGTATCAAATCTAATCATGTCCCTAACCCTCACAAATGGTCCAATACCATAACCCAATCCAGCTCAAAGAAAGATCCTAACCAATTTACTAACCGACACCTTCTCACTCAAGACATTATCGATCAATCCATCCCATTAAAGTCAATGCCCCTACCCAAAAAATACATTATCACTCAAGATATATCCATGATTTCATGCACACTAGGGTAAAATCTCTCCCATTGCGATTCTACCAGGCTATCTCACTCTTAACAATCCCATTCATTAGGATACTCTACCAGATATGTATCTGTTTTCTATCAAAAATCACATTAATCATCACACATGGGAAAAAAATATGGGGTAAGTTACCCATATCATAGCTCACTAGCTCACAATTAGGGAATCAATCACTTTGTACCATGTCCCACACACAAGAATCCACTATGGTCCTCTAGAAATGATTTTTTCAATTAAATGGTCACTAAATCCATCCTAACCAACTCACCACATTAACAACAAAACATAGGTTTCACTTGGATATACACTCCATGCACATCATCATTCAATAAGGCAAATTCCAAGAAAGAAAAACTAGGAAGGACATCATGCACATAGGATTTAGAAAATAGGGCATCACCCAATGGAGGTCAAAATGACCAAAAAAAATCAACATATACCTTCAATATTCCCTTTGAAAACCAAGTAAAAATTAAATTTTAATTTAATTTAAAAATGAATTTTATTTTGTCTTACCTATTCTAAGCCCATGGATTAAATCCAATCAATCATCCTTTAGAAAAAAAATTCTAATTATCAATTTAAGAATTTCCTTTTAAATTTCATTTCAACCAAATCCATGATTTTAACATCTCATTTTAAAATGAATCCTATTTTTATTTAAATACAATTACCATCACTAATAAATCCATAATGAATTTTATCGACACCTGTTCAACCAAAATGACACCATTGAACCATTTAATAAGATATGCTCTCCATATTGAATATTATGTTGATGTGAGTCCATCTACACCTTATAGAGATTTCATATAAATCATACAATATGAAGACATATAATTATAACAATAAACACACAAAAACATAAAAAACTAATAAAATAAGAGACTAAAATAAATCCAAACCGCCTACCTCAACCAATGATCATAACCCATATCAAGCTCATACCGACCTCTCCTAACTCTATGAGAAACTATGTCAACCACAAATACTATCAATTTAATTAATTAAATATTTAAAACTAAAAACCAAACCATGAATAATTGATAAAGAACTCATTGGGAAACCTCATGATACTAAATCCACATTTAATGGGGTTTGGCCTAATCTCGACACACACCCGAACCTTGGATACCAAAAATATGCAAAATTAACATGTAAATAATTTTAAAATTTCACATAATTTCATTGAATAAACAAAATTAATCAATGAGACCACATGAATTAATCCAAATGGTGAATGATGATTTGATTGTATCCCCTTGATACCTCATCTATAGGTCATACAAAAAACTCTATCAAGTGAAATGATTTTTCTTTGCTTTTATGAAATATTCTATCCCAAAAAACTACCGACTAAAAAAATATCAAAGAAGAGTATGAAGATTAACAAATAGGAGAGGGGAAGAGTTACTACCTCAAAATGATGTGATAAAATACACTCAAATTTAATATATTAAAGGAAATACAAGGAGAAAAAAGGGAATATCCAAGGGATGCTCTCCACCACCTCCTGACACCCTAAATTGAAGAAAACCCAAGACCCCAACAGGGGTTACCCAAATAAAATCTGTATCCCAAATTACTAGAAATCCATTGAAAATGTGGGATGAATGAAGGTTTTACAATGTGAACATTGGTTCATGTCATGAACTTCCTATAAGAATAGGGACAACCCCTTTTCCTAGCCATTTCATACATAAACAATATGGTCATTCCATGAATGGTCTTCTGATTATAATTCTAGTAGCTCGACAACTCCAGACCTACCAAAATTCCCCTATGAACACCAAGGACATTACCTAACCCTCAAACCACATCCAAAAACACTTTTTGGGCATCTAAAATCATTAAATACCATTCAGTTTATGGAATATCAAAATGAACTCCTCTATAAATGAAAAACTCAACTTCCATAAGGAATTCACTACTTATGACGATGCAGTTCATTACACAAATAATTTCCCATTTTTCTCAAATTATGACTGCATCAGAATTATTTATTATCTTAATTTACTCCATTCCAATTTATTTTTAGCCACTTTTACCAAAAAAAATTGATGACTTATTAATTATTGTCTTCCATTATTTAATCCATTAACTACTTATTTTATTCAAATAGTTAATTTAATTAAGACACTAATAAACAACCTATGATCATAATTTGTAATGAGAGGTGTGTTGTGGGGCCCTAAAGAAATAATAAATTGAACGTGAATAAAATTAAATAATATTAGACATGGGTTATTATTTAGATAGGAGAGTGTTTGGGTCTGTTTTTATCTGGTTTAATGGGTTTGATTTGTGAAATCAATGGTTGAATTGGATTAGTTTTAAATTCAATTTTTAAATGAAGTTTCCTAACCTTGTATATCCCATAACACCCCATTAAATCATTATTCCATTATTTTACTATTTTCTATATCATATTAAGTTAAACCTATGTTTATTACCCTCCTTTTGATGTTTAGTATTAATCACAGGGATTAAATGATCTCTAGAATCTATAATATCACATTTCATAGTGATTGAAAATATATAGTCACTCTTAGATCAACCAACTAATCATAATAAAACTAAGTATAGAGTTATTAATTGGCCCATTTATGAGATCCAGTGAAATAATTAAAATGAATTTTAAGTGTAAATAAAAAAAATCACATAAGGGCTAAAAAATTTGATTAAATCTTAATAGATTAAAAAAAGTGATAAATAAATAAAACAAAAAATGTAATAATTGGAGGATTAAGGGGAATATCCTAGGATCATCCAATAATTACATAATGTTCCATTAAAAAATATTTAAAGGAAAAGAAATTAAAGAATTAAATAAAATAGTAGAATCCTAGCTATTGTCCATTTAATTTTGGAAGAAAACATTCTTTAGTGAATAATTGTTCTTTAAATAGAGGTTCTTGGGGAATTTCTTGTGGTAGTTTCACCAAACTCATGAATGGTATATTTTTATTCTCAATTATAAAATTATTTTTGTACATTCAAGAATATTCCCCAATTTCTGGTTTGATCCCCCTTATCATCGATTCTTCCACATGTGAAGCTCGAGAGTGTGGATTCCTATAATAATTTTTATCACAAGTATACCAATTTCTTAACACACTTACCATGATTTAATTTTATACTTATTATAGAATAATAATGGGTGAAATTATTTTTTTTCTCCATGGATATGATGGAAATCAATTCCAAACAAGGGTTGTCATGGATTTGATTTGGTGGGATTCAAAGGAAGAGGGCCTTGAAATGGGATTCGATAGTTCATGTATCCCTGGACCAGAATTGATGTGTTTCAATGATTTATGTCCAATCATATACTTGGTATTAATTAAGTGAGTGATTATCCTTAGAATATTGAATTAGTCATGGGTAACTTTTACATAGCTTTAGTGGTTGAGGTGATATTTACGTAGATGGAATTTTTTTCTACATAACTAAGGATTCATGAATTTGACTTTATATAGTCCAAAATTCTTCATTATTGCAATGAATTGTGTGGGATAAAAAAATTTTCTAATGTAATTTGATCATCACAACAATTCCTCTATGTAGAACATGAGTGGCACATCCATGACCACATTATCTTCCTTAATCGAGTAATAAATGATTAACACTAATGTTTTTAATAGATTCTATGAGAACTTGAATATTTAATGGATTAAATTTAAATATTTGTCGATTGGTATTTCCATCCTTATAAATATACTTGATCATGTTCAATATATGATACTAATCATGGATTCAACCTAGATTCTACTATTTTCATGCTTATTCCATTTATATATTACCCCAAATAATTAATTCCTGAAATTGAAACATCATCTAGCAGCTCAAAATCCATGATCTCATTTATTCAAATTTTATATTTGATGGGTATAAACATATATTATTTTTCTTAGACTCATTCTATACTAAATATATATGAAAAACCCAAAATGTAAATCTCATTTATCTAATACCTTAATTCCTTATTTGGGTATTGACCCATTATCATCCAATATAAACCTGTAGCCTTGGAGTGGATTGGATTAAAGATGGAAGAAACTCATAAAGAAGCCCAATTCACCAAATATTCCTTCAAACTTAGCATGTATGGTCACATTTATCATTACCACTATTTTGGAGGACTTTTATCTAACACATGGTGTGTACCAATCAACAGACACAACCAAAGAATTGGGAGTGATAGAGGCTCCTCTATCATCTTCAATTATTCCTTAAAATAAAGAATACCAAAAATAGAATTTATCTACTATGTTCCTCATATGTATTCACTATCAGAAGATGTTAAAAGATTCCAATTAATTGAATGAGAGCCCAGGATCACACAGTTCCTTGAAATTTGATTCTTTGGCCTCGTTCTTATCGATATCTTCAAATGGATTCATCAGAAAACATCACTCGAATCAGGATCATTTCAATGAAACTCATTTAAATCATAGAATATTCTCTAGTACTCAATTATAGATTTATTATCTTATTTGTTTTGGGTCTATCTCTTTTTAGGTGTCATGGTATGCTGAAATTAATATGGTTATTTTGTTCAAATATAGTGGCATGATCATTCTATAAAGACATGATAGGTTGAAAGGCATTCATGCGGTGGGTTACTGATGGATTTCATGAGTTAGTTAGGCTTGGTCGACCATGAAATGGAATGGCTATCCAGGATTGGTTTTTATTCCTTTTTGGTTGATTTAATGAAGGTGGTGTTAAATCTTCATGCAATTATTTTGGAATGGTCCCGTGGTAGATTGAAATATTCTATTTGTGGTAATTTTATAGTATTCATACAATCGATCCAGTTTTTCAATGCATGGTAGCTTGATTCCTATTTCATTATCCCATACAACAAAAATAAAAACAGAGATTGCATTGGAATACTCAATATTCAAATCCAATTGCATTAAAACATAAAAAAGTATGAAAGGATATTGAACAATGAATACCAATATTTTATAATACCAATTTAGGGATTTCAATTAACTTCAAATTATTAATTTAACAAAAAATGTTTTTTTATCCATTTAACAATTTTATTTTATATTTTGTCAAATTTAATAAATTTATTAGTTTCCTTGGATTCAAATTAATTAGGGATTGATTTCAAATAAAAATCAGGGAAACAATTTAAAACATTGGATCACATTACTCTCCCACACTTAGTTTATTACAATCATGGGTAATATAAGCAGTTTTATTTATTAAAGAGATAATTATGACAATAATTAATACACAAACTAGAGAAAAGAAAAATAGATTCAGCCATTGATTTGAATTATCATACCTCCTTCATGAACTCAATTCACTACCCCAATTTAATTCAATCACAAGTTCCCATTCTAGTTTTGTAAATAGATTATATTTTAGTTGAATAAATATTTTAATGAGTGATACCTTTATAATTTCTTATATACCAAGCTTCCTATTAAAGGGTTCATTTTATCACTTTAATTGTACTTCCTAAATAAAATTAAGAGATATAATTGGATCCTTTTACATATAGGCTAATAATTCCCCAAAATTATCTATCCCCTTTATCAATTATCAATTATTGAATTTATTATAGCCATATTTGCGAAAATCACTTATTATGTGAGAATGACTAAATCTGTAACTATACCATCACAAGATAGTAAATATCCCCTGGGATTAATTGTTATATTCAATGTATAAAATTAATTATTGAGAAGCTGACACTCAAGTTTCTATATCTTATATTTTATTGAAAGAGCACACACACATTTGTTTATACTAACATAGGAAGACTTATAGATCAGTTCCCATATACTTGTTTTACTCCAGTTTACATGATCTATCCAATATATTTTAAGGAGGATCTATGAGAAGATACTAAATCACAATGGGTAGGTTCCTAAGTATGAGTTCTTTTGTTATAGTTTTCTCCAACTTCGATTTTGGTTCCACTAATTTCTTCATCATTTAAAAATATTTTCCTAGTTAAAAAAAACTAAATCCATAAAATTAGTGGTAAGTTCACTAAATTACCATTTAATTATAATAATTTTAAGAAAAAATGAAATCCCACCATTCTATAATGGTAATTGAATATGTAAGAAAGCATTCAGTTTGAGATTTCCAATCTGAGAAACA
Source organism: Viscum album (assembly GCA_963277665.1). NCBI lineage: Eukaryota > Viridiplantae > Streptophyta > Magnoliopsida > Santalales > Viscaceae > Viscum > Viscum album. The sequence goes on from CAUJRU010000123.1 coordinate 342,885, forward strand.
CTCCAAAAATTTAAAAACAAAATCATGAAAAATTTATGTATAGATCCTTAAAATCAAATTAGGGAATTCTTTGGTTTATTTTATTTCCTGGAAAAAACAAAAAAAATTCAAAGAGAAGTATAAAAAGTTATTCACATCATAATATACTTTTTACTCTTCCCAACACTTATTTTAGACGAAATTCTAGTCAATTCCTTCATTTATTTTTTAAGAGAAAAATAATTAAAATAAAAAACATCTAGAATAGTTTAAAGGAAAGAGAGAACCCCAGGTTACATTGTTTGATAGTATTAAGGAGGATTTTTTAATCCCCCACTAGTTCCTTTAATAAAATTTATATTATTGTTTTCACATGTTGGTCATTCCCCTTGAAGGAGTTCTTTGATTCATCTACATTGATCTCAACTAGAAAGTGCATCATTCCTTTAGAGTACAACAACACTTTATCACTGACATTAAATAATCCCCCCGATGAGTCTTTCATTGGTTGATCTATATTTATTCTTATATGAAAATGAATCATCATAAGCTTACCTTATCAATTACTTTAATTATATAATCTACAATTTCCACTAATTTCAATATTTTTCAAAATCAATTTTTACTTTCTTCATATCCTAGTAGGATTTATTCTATAACTCAATAAACACATGAAAATTTTTCCCATAAAAAGTTCTATAATAGGGATTTCATAGGGACCTAATGTTTTATTTCACGATTTTCATAAGTTTGTGATCTTGATTTAGCTTTAACTTATTTGAGATCATGATAGGAAATTTATAATTTTAATTTTGAAAATCATTTTTATAATTTTAAGGGAGTAGGTTAAACTATAGTTTAGGGGGTTATTATATTATTGGTTTTTACTTGGTATTATAAATACATATAGCCTATATATTTAAATAATATTTTTAATGATATTTTTGAGTAAATTATCCAAATAAATCTTATAAAAATAACTATAATTAAAACATATAATAGTTTCATTATTTAAATTATTTTTTATAAAATATTTTTTAATATGATTAGATATTTTCATGACTTCCCTTAATCAAATTATGTCATCAAATGTTTCTATTTATTCTTTCAAACCAAAATTTAAATAAAAATGGTTTAATGAAAACACAAATTTCACATCATGGGGGTGTTTCATGAAATAAAGAATATTAGAATCCACATTATCCTCTATAAAAGTCATAGAATGTATTCACTAATTAACTTATATTATTATTTTAGTAGCCCTGATAAATGGATTAACTAAAATGATACAAGAGTGAAATGGTAACGGGATAGGTAGTGGTTTAGTTAACAAGTTATACAACCACTTGGGTGGGTTTAAGATCTCATATATTAAGGTGAAAATAAACTTAATAAGGTATTATATTAATCAATTTTATCAAATCACACAGTTCATTCTGATAAGTCAGTTCTCTTCCTAGTGCACATGTCATGGATTTTTTTTTTGAAATGATTGGATTAATCAATTGTCCTACTATAATGGAATATTTATCTACACTCTCTTCAATATAAGAAATATATGTTACTATGATGAATATTCAATGGTTTACTTGGATGGTTTAATCATTGTAAGTAAGAGATGTTGGGGCTTGTGTGGTTTTTCCATCTTTCCCTTTCCCTTGTCTTCCTTTGCTAAGATTTTTTCCACTTCTACTTCTTCTTCCACTTTTCTTTTCGGAAAACCTATTTTGGTACATTGGGGTTTTTAAATTTTAGCTTAATATTTATAAGTTTCTTTTTATTATCTCCATGCTACCTTCCACTCCATAACATGAAATAAATTACATTCCCCTTTGGGTTAAGAATTAATGGAAAAATGTGTTTACACAAATATTGATTTTTCAATTCACTGATAGAAATCAAGACCTGATAATTGGAACTCAAAAGTTGTTTAATTATTCCATATATTTAGGGTTCTTGGTCTTTCCATTTTATATATATTATGAATGGTTGAGAGATAGGCCTATGAAATTGTAGTTTCCATAATTCTTTTTGATGACCCAGATAGAAGGGTGGTCTTTGAGGTTATTAGATTCCATCTATATATTGAATGTTAGAACACTCTTAGATTCCTTGATCATATCTTTTTAAATTTTGGTAATTCTTTTAGAACATGTAATAATAGAATTTAGTTCCATGAACGTAAGGGAATCCATTCATGTAGTATTTTAGGGAGTTCTAGAGTTGGCAGAAATTAGGGGGTGTAGAAGGTGATATTTCATATTCGTTGTTCAAGAATAAGAGTTTAAAAATAGATGATAGTTATTCAATTTTATTTTTAAAAAAATGAGTTTAGAAATATTTACCTCATATACTCCCCTTTTTGTGGCACTTTTATTGAATTATTTTGAGTTTTGGGAAATTATCTCAATTATTTCTCTAACATCAGCATGTATTTTTCTATAAGTGCTCTTCTATAGGAAGAATCCAAAAGGTTTCAGTTTCTATAAATCAATACATAATAAAATAATAATAAGTAATAGTTATCTTTTTATGGATAGTGTGGGAAAGATACTTTTAATCCCCTGAACTTATCCCAAAACATGTAAATGGATTTTACACTTTCCTGGTTGAATTCATAAATAAACTTTTTTTAACTTGGATCTCCTTATCACATGGAATATTTCTAGAGGAAGGATTTCTGTAGCTATTCCTTGGTAGTGATCTTTCTTGTTTGGAGGTTGTAAATCCACTCCATCGAAAACCCTTGAAGCAAAAATGGAAATAAATTTCAACTAACTAGTTCTTCTGAAATTCCTCTAGGATTGAATTTATAGATAACATCACTAAATTGTATTAATATTTGGTTATGATCTACACTTTCCAAGCAATAACACTTTGAAAGGAATTGAATCGTTCTCATTTCGTGATCAAGGTATTATTAGTTATTGTGTTGTTAAATATGACAATTAATTTTTAAGTTTGGTGTATATATTTCTCTCATATTCCTATTAAATTTTGAATGATTGTCATCCATATACATTTCCTCCTAGGGTCACTATTGTAGATGATGATGGTGAAAAGAAGGTTTCAATTAATGGAATTGTGACACACTCTCTCTATTTATTCAGTGATTCTAGAATTAATAATTCTTATAAAAACTATTCATTCAACTTTTGGATCAAAACTAACAAGGAGGGATAAATTAGATATAGTCATGCGTTTAAATCATTTTAATCAAAAAGAAAAACAACATAATCTGTTCCAGAATTGATTCTAGGTTGATGAGAGGCATATCGTCGGGCCCTAAAAACAATTTTTTAAACCTAAATTAAATGTAGTAGTAGTTGACTCAAATTTTCTCCAAAGAGGAGTGTGATTTTCATGTTTTCATCACTTGTTTAGTGAGTTTGGTTTTCATAATAAATGGTTTAGTTGTATTAGATTAAATTTAGTTTTTAAATGAAGTAACCTAACCTTGGATATCCCCTCACCTCTTATTTAATCATAATTCAATTATTTTAATCTCTTATTTTAACTCTAATCATGTAAAAATTCAATTGATTACCCTCCTCCATAATTTCATATGAATAATATATAATTAATGATCACTGCAGTCACTAATATCACTTAACCTAAGGAGAGTAAATATCCAATCACTCTTAGATCAACCAATTTATCATGATCTCAAGAAGTGGGGAGATCCTTAGTTGGTTGTGTGTGTGATCCATTGAAATAACAAAGATGAATTTTATGTGAAAATAAATATATAAATATCATAAGGTTTAAATTGTTTAGATAAATCTAGAGTGATTAAATGAGGACAAAAATATTAAAATATGGAATTCATAATCATGGGGGGTTAGTTGAATCTCATTGTCTTTACTAATAATGGGTTAATGTTCTATTATAGGATAGTTATAGTAAATCACTATGAAAAAAAGTAATAAAATTGTAGAAAATAATCTATAAATATTGTTATTATACAAGAAGGCCTCCTTTAGTGAATATTTTTCTTCCAAAGAGTGGATCTTGGGGCCTTTCATTCACTAGATCCACATCCCGAATGTGTTTCATTGGTACCATATTAATTCTAAAAGTATTTTATTGATTTTTTAAATACTTATCAATTTTTTCATTAGTCCAATTTATCCATTATTTAGCCATGTGTGATGCTCAGTGGTGTGGAATATAATTACATTCATTATTGTAGATTGAGTGAATCAAGGGAAATTTAAATTTTTTTTATCCGGTGGTTTAAGGTAAAAAAAATTTAAGTTATCCTTTAAAAATAATTTATACAATATTTTTGACCACTCTATTAGTCCTATTATAGGGTTTTTACCCTATAAAAAAAGATTGTTCAAATTCTACGCCATTAAATATTTAGTAGAAAATTAAATATTTAGTTTATTAAATATACATTATTTATTCATATTCAAATACTGATATATTATGAATATAAATTGGGATTTAGTTTCTAACGCCTCGGTTGAGATGACATGGGGTGTTTTCTTATGGGAGACATAAAATCACATTAGGCTTTGGGGATATGGATGAACCCTTTTTTATTTTTATTTTTCATTTTCCGTTCATTTTCATCAATTTTTTTGTTTTCTAATATCCTCCATCACATATATTTGGGTATAGCCAAAAGGGACTCCCCATTTGGTGTGTTTATCCAAGTGAGAAAGGGAGAAAGTGAAATATGGGATCGTACATTGGGGATCTCATCTAGAGCTAAATCGGGGTTTGGTTGTAGAGTGTCATAGCTATTGGAATTAGGCGTTGATATTTTATACGTGGATAGAGAAAATATTTATTTTTTTAGTCAAAAATCCCTATGTTATATTTTTTAAGTTTTAATCTTGATTTTGGGTTGCTATGGACCCCTAGAGGGTTGATCTAGAGTGTTTTGGGGGGATATTGGGGGCTCTGTGGCGATTGAAAGGTTTTTTCATTCAATAAAACCTGACCACATAGTGTTTTGTTCAAATAACACACACCATGTGTTCTTATTTTTGGAGGTGGGGTTGAATATAATGACTACAAGACATGTGTTTTTGGGACACACCATGTAGAGTGACTCAGGGCGTAGCCAAGGGCAATCCAAACATCCTCTGTTGGGGTATAAGGAAGTGTAGTGTACAACACAAAAGAACATGTGTAGTACAAAACTAGAGGCTATGTGGAATATATGTCCTCACCCCATGTGCGTTACATGTACAGATATATGATCATGAACCCTGTTGGTTGTACACACCATGTATGAGGTAGTCACACCATGTAATTTTGAGATTATGCACTAGGTAAGGACGTGGTACATGACTACAGAGATTTGTGGAGGGTATAAATTGTGTACCAAAGGATTATGTTGTGTACTCCATCCTTTGAAAATTTTCATTGGTTTTTTACCGTAGAGCCAAAATTGTACTTTTAAGAGTCCATTAAAAGTGTTTTTCTATATAGATCATGATGGTCAATTCCTTTGGGAATGGAGAGGCCATCTAGATTGTGTTTTGGATTGGGAAAGATTTATATGGAGTATTTCCTTGAGGTCTTGATTCAAAATCCCCCTTGTGGGTTGGTATGTATGATGTGAGGCCTGATAGAGGGTCATTACATTTTAGTTTTTCTTATATTGAGTACACTAAGAAAGTTATTTATGTTTATATGGGATAATTCCCAGAATATGGGATTGAGTGGTATCTTGGGTGGGCTTCATAGCTAATTGTTTGATGTTTAGTTTACTTAAATCCATTGCGACGGAGTCGTTTCATAGGGTTCCGGTTATGACTGAGTGCCATTAAGTGTAGATTGATACATGACCAATGGAATTTTTGAGTATTTACTTATGGGAATGGTGTTATTTAAGGATAGGTTGTGTGATGACATTCTAGATAGGGATTCTTACTATGGGCTTGGTATGAGGTTTTTCTTAAGTTAGAGGAACCCTTAATAGGCTATCATATTCTTGTTGAGATTTAGAAAACTAATGAGGGTTCCTCACGAGCTATTAAAAAAGTGAGGGTTGGTGTCGGAATACATGTTGTCATGTGGTTTGGTATTTAACCAACCCATTTGGTATTGTGGCATGTGGCTTGGGTTATTTGAGGTAGTTCCCATTCAGGTAAGGATGAGAGAAGATACCTTTGAAATATTTATAGACTTGGTAATTTTCAAATGTTTGTTCCAATTATCTCCTATTTTAGTTAATTTTAGAATGTTTTATGGAGATAATGGATGATCTAAATGAATAAAACCCCCTCTCAAGTTTAGTATTATCTCTATCTAGGGCCGTAGGGCTCATGAGGTATTGAATAACTCACAGAGCGGGTTATTTTTTACAATATGTTAAATTTTCTATCCTAGTTAGCAGCCAAGGATATTGAGTGACCCTTATGTATTTACTGTTATATCATCTAGTTCTTTATCACTTTCAATAGTTTTATAGGTCTTCTAGTTATTTTAGTTCAGAGGTTCTTTTTTCAGTTTATATCACGATATTGTAGCCGTAGGTCCCATTTGTGCATGTTTCTATATTGGATTCCAAGAATGAGATCCTTGGTTTTTGACTTCATGTCTATTGAAATGTTAGATGTTAGGAAATCTCCTTATTATCCAACATACATTCTAGGATATGAGTGGTTTGATCAACATTGTTATCTAAGTCCCCTGAAAGGGAATTGGGTGAGTGTATTTTTACATCAAGCGTCAAGATATTTCATGAGGATAGATGTTTTAATTTTTTTATTTAGTTGTTAATTTTATTCCATTAGTATTCTTTTCTACTAGTCTGGGAATATCCCATGTTTCATGCAAATGTTATGATTGCCTATGTTAGGATCACTATTGAGGGAGACCTAACAAGATTTACTTATCACCCCTTGTACATGTACCTTAATGCTTGTATAGACCGTATGTATACTATAAAATTAAGTGTATGTTATAATATGGGGAATGTAGAAGCCAAATATTTCATGATTGAGTGGGTCCTCTCTTGAGAAGATTAATGATGGAGCTGGAGTAGTTCGACCATTTTTAGAGATTTGGTATGTGGTCGAGCTCGGTGTTGGTATTAGAGCCCCACGTAGTTTGTTTCTTTTATTTATTTTTTATATTGTGTTTTCATACTAGTTGGAGACTAGTTGATGTGTATGGAATCAATGTGCATCTATATGCTATATTTCATTGTTATATCATGTTATTGTTTCAATTGTTTATTTGTTCACACTCTAATTGATGTTTATAAATGTGTATTTTTATTTTTTATTTTCCATATTTTATTTCACTCTAATATGAGAGTATAATCTCCCACCCATATCTATTCAGACCCTTACTACTAATTAGAAGCCTCTGGTGTACGAGGTGACACACATTTTTCCTTTCCGTGACTTGGATGGTGATGGACTCGGTTGACTCGGGCCAGTTCATGAAAAAATGGTACTAGAGCCTTTATCATTTTAGGATTTAAGGAGTTGGTAAATAGGTAGCTTAGGGATGTGTCCAAGATTTTGATGGATATAATACTAGTTCATTATGAAAACATTTCATAATAGTAAGTGTATTATACCAATGTGATGAGATTTATATTCATGGTTTTTGAATTTATGGTTGTTTGATTTTCACCATTGTTGCTGCACAAGAGTTTTCAGATTTAATGATTTATGATTTATGAGTATTATCTCTTAGACTGATGTAAAGAGGTTGATATACATGAATCATTCTAGGAATATAATATTTAAATGATATTTTCTTCTGTGTTATTATTTCCACTAACGATAGAATATTAATTGTTTAAAATGTCTAAAATGACCTATATGGGGTTTCACTATATAATGCTTAGTTGAATTTTACTCAAATGAACCATATGAATTTCATCCTGATAGTTGGTCATGTGAATCTCATAGAGAAATGATCTCTGGTGATGGAAATATAGCTCCTTCATCTATAGATTTATGAAGAACCTTATGGGTTGGTGTATGCCTAGATTCCCTGAGAGTGGCGAGATGAGGGAAAGGATGTATGTGAGATGGTTTGAATTGGGTTTGAGTATCCTTGTGGTTGTAGTTTTCCTATGATTTTTTGTAGTGATTAAGATGTTTCTATAATATGAAGAAGTAGAGAACTATTAGTAATCATAGTTTTTTATTTTATTTAGAGGTATTTTATGGTTAATAAATAGAACTATTGGTATTAGTTGCACTTTTGGTGGTGAAGTGGAAGCATGCTATGGAACTCATGGTTTTGGATCGATGCTCGGGTGGCTGGTGGTTGTGTGGTTTATCTTTTCATGAGAGAGATGCCTCATTTTGGAATAGGATCACTGAGGTTTCTCTTAATTTTTCATAATTAATAGAGTAAATAGTATTATCAGTGGTTTAATCACATTTTTATAGCTTTATTGAGGCTTATTCATGTGAGTTTGAGTCATATTTTCTATTCGTGTTACACGGGAATGTGGGGCTGTTATGTTCTAGTGATTCAGAGTAGGTTGTTGGTCATGGAGTAGTGTAAGGGGAACAATATATTTGGGATCACACAATTGTATATTGAGGGTTGTAACTATTGTTTTATGTAGGATTTTAGTATGTGGAACATCATTCCTAGTGACCCATAGATGGTTGGTGGTTGGTGTTTTGAGTTGGCGCTTGGGTGTGAGTGAGTCAGCTACATCTATTCATCACATTCAGTGGTGAAAAAATTATGGTATATGGATATTTTTATTCTATTTTCAGTTGATGATAATAATAATCTTATAGTGGGACATATCCTAAAAGTTTTGAATGAATGGAATTTATGTTGGAAGTGTTGTGGGCACAATGGTACCTGTCGGTGGGTGGTCGCGGTGGCATTTGATATGGTAACATTTAAGGGTAAAGCCTAGTAGTTGGCAATCCATTGAGGCTTCTCAATGGAGAGAATCATTTATAGGGTAATGGTATTAATAATTCACATCATTATATGTTTATCAAAATAAGGTAAATTTAATTTTTTTGGTTGGTTTTATGGTGTAAATGGAAAATTATTTTTTCAGAATATCTAAGATAATTTTTTTTCGAAATCTGTTTTTCCATGAATAGGGTGTTTACACTATGATAGGGGATTGGTTGAATTATGATCCATTCAAATTTTGAGAAATGGATAAGGAGAATATCTCCAAAACCATAGAGAGAGTTCCAGATATCTAGATGATTCTCTATCCTCCTCCTCTCTCAAGAAATCATGAGAAGACTCATAATTCTTCATCCTCTAGGAGAATGTTTCTATGATCAACCACAAATGTTGAACGTGATTAGGACCTTTCATTCTTGAACCAAAAAATTCTACCATGATGTCCAAAGATTATAGTGTTTGTGTGGATCAATACTAGAGGGATTCTATACTTGTATCCTTCAATGAAATGATAGCACAGTGATATTAGGTCAATTGGATCATCAATTTATAAAGAATTACATGTTCTTGTAATTCTATAATTTATTATTAATTAATTACAAATTACTTTTGATTATCCTCCACTTATAATTCAAGAATTAATTTTAATTAATCTTTGAATTAATTCTTTTGTTCATGATAATTTTGTTTTTCATATTTCATATTATTAAATGATTTTGACAAAGAGTGGAGTTGTACATGGACAAAAAGTGCTTCAACTATGATAAAAACTCTCAAGTTCATTCGTAGTAGTTTCATGGTTAGTTTATAATTATTTATTAATCATTGAATGAATGGTATGTGTTTTAAATTTATTTTAATTAAATTATATCCATTATTGGAATCCAAACACTTTTTTCTCCCCCCTTTATTTATTCTTAATCAAATAACAAATAAAATAGTTAAATTATATTTAAGAAACATAAAAAAATTTAATCAAGAGTTTTATTCAATTCTTGTCAGATAACATAAGACAACATGCTAATTACTTTACTACATGATTTGTAACAATTCATTTGGCATGTATGTCACATGGTTATCCGATCAGTCTGATGATATCAGATAAAATATGATAAAATAGGATCTATGTAGATTTGGATCATAAGGCATGTAATATGAAGAACTATAGGTGGTTTAACTCATGAACCCAATGTGTAGTCCTCATGTCCACACCACAGAGAACACATGGGGTTATATGCATATAGATTATCTTCTACAAGAAATAGGTATTGAAAAACCATGCAACATTGTGGCCACACATTGTGTATTACTAATACACATCATTTAACTCATATAGGTCTATAATAAACATACATTCCTAGTCCCTATGTGTTTTTCACAGTATAGACCATGAAGTCTGATGTATCTAGTGTTCTTAATTTAATGCAGATAGACGAATTAATTATGTAATTAGACCAATGAACATGTGTTATCTTAGTGTTTTTTTATATTACATGCCATGTCATAATATTATTGATTGTATGTTAAATTAATTTCCATTTTAAATTCTAAAAAAATAAGTTGTGTGTGTACTTTACATATAGTGTACTCTATGAACATCAAGTTCATCACATTCAATGTAATTCACGTGTGTTCCCTATGTAATGATTTGGACAGTACACACCATATAATTACCTACCATGCAATGTATGTTGGATGAAAAGGTAATAAAAAAGCATAAGGATCATGATAAGTAGATTGGATGGGTATATATTTTTTCCTAAAAGTATACTTGTGTACTTTAATAATTTTAAATAAAATTAATATTTATACAATTATGGATGATTGTAATTCAAGGTTGCTTTGATGAAATTAAGATAAAATGAAATAATTTTATTAATTCATGGTGTTTTATCTTAATTAAATCAAAAATAAATTAATTGATAACTATATTGAAAATGCGTGTCTGTTGCATGTAAAGTGGATGATCAGGATCTTAGACTATAAATGTGTATGTGATTGGTTTCATTTTAGATTATTATTAATTTTAAATGATGGACTATATGTTATTCCCTCTTCTATATTATGTATGGGACTACATGATGATGTTTTCTTTAATATAACCCCTATCCAATCCATTAGATCCTCTAACCTGTATGTGAGTAAAAGATAATGTTAGGAGGGAGCTCCCAGGAATGATGAGGCCATCTGAGTCTTAGAGATGAGGATAATCTAATCAAGGCTATACTTAGGATCGAAGGTGGAATGCCACAATAAAAACCATGCTTCAGTTCAAGGTGGTTACCCTAAGGTTTAATGGTTTTTTTATCATCCACTAGATAAACAAACCATTAGAGAATATCATGAACACGAAACATATATTTTATTTTTTTCAATAAAATGGTTGATTATTTGTTTTTTTGGATGTTACAACATAATACATTTTATATTTTATTAAGAATCCACTTTCCCTAAAAAGTGGGAACCATACAAAAAATTTCTCATACCACCCAAAAAACCCGTTTTAGACTATAATTATAAAACATGAAAATTAGAAATTGAAAAACCACTGTAGTTAAACCCTACCAACACTACTACCTAGAAAAAATTAATAAAATTCAAAAATTAAAAATCAAAATATCAGCATCCAACTTGATAAACGTGTCATCCTTATTCCTGCATCATCTAGACTCTCTCACCCTTCCTCAACTCACACACCTAACATGACTTCCTCCATATCCGTATCAAACTATATCACTGCTGAGCTTCACTGGTGTCCACCATCGCCATCAAGGAAAGCATCATCGTCTCCACCAAACTCAATTGAGAAAGCATCACACCATCATCCATTGATTTAAATGATTCTTGACACTAAAACATTTCCAGCTTAACACTAATATCATCATCCCCATCCAAACTCCACACCATCTTTGAGTCATGACTAATCCATAATATAACCATACGAGAAATAGAATTTGAAACAACACCTAACAAAACACATACAAAGCCACTACCAAAGAAGAAACACACAAATATTCATCAAAACCTGTAAAAACGTGTCGTGTGAGAAGAATCAACCATTTCTGGATCCCTCCTCCCAAAAAATATGTGGAACCACAGCTCTAGATCTATCTTGTAGAGGAATAAAGGGCCCTGGTGTCAGGGTAGGGATAAGAGCAACTAGTGCCTCCAAGAGCCACCATCTCACCTGAACACAAATTGGAATCCAAAACCATGATCACACCGAAATAGGAACACATTGAAGTCCCTCAACCACCAATCCTCTTTTCCCGATAAAACTGAGTACCCATCAATCTTTATCTGACAGGGATATTATTAATGGAACATGAGGTCAGAGGTGAGGTGAAGAGGATGAGGGAAGCAACAAACTCCATCATCAGGAATGACAACCAACCAATGACAAAAACCACACCTCCAATGAGATCGAGAGGCTAGAGGATGTGAGAGGACAATATAAAGGAAAGATGAAATGAAGAGAAGGAGAGAAGACTCCACTGAGACGTGCCACCAGCCCCAAAGAGAAGCGTTACCGGAGAAACCCTAGATGAAGCTATGAGAAGAAGGGTGGGAGCTGAGGGAGAAGGGATCCATCGTAGATGCTACACAATCACTCAATAAATGAATATACAATCATTCAAGAGGAAATAACATAAAATAAGATTATGCATAAATGTTATCAGAAATGGTTATCAACTTAAGTAAAATCCACATAATATTAAAATGGAATGTGATAAGAAAAAATTAGGCTTTATATATAAAGATAAAAATTACTCAACTAACATATTATGTTGGTATATCCTTCCACTAATTATCTTAGAATCAAACCATAGTTCAAAATTTTTGACAGACCTAAGTGGGGGTACTTTAAATTATCAAGGAACTTTTAGCTTGAAGATTTGGGTGATTTAACTTGGTTAAAATAAATATTTGACTACCCAAGAAATATGATGTGTAACTGAGAGGTAAGGTTTGGGGAAATATTTAACTAGGATTTTAGGATTGGGGATTCCACTAAAAAATAAAGGATCATTGAGTTAATGAAGTTGGTGATTTCCACCAACCTAAAACCCTTCAGTTAACTTTTTTGGAACAAGTATGGGTAATGAGAAGGGGTAAAAAGGTCTTTGAAACTATAATATTCATGGAATGTGATATTCCAAAACTAATGGTGAGAGGTATTTGGTTTTATAAAATAGTGGGAGATGAATAAAATTATAAATGTAAAATTTTATCAATATAATTTTTAACTAAGTATGAATTAATTATATTCTCCTCAGTTTTGTAGATATGGAAAACCACTTGAAAACAAACATATCACTGAAATACATACTAGATAAAAAAAACCTTCTCACTATCTAAAACTTATCAGAATGGTATACACACATACAAATTATACTACACCATGATGGGAAATTATTTATGATAAAACATTTGGATGATGTAATATATATCTAATGTTTTATTTTATAATCGTTTTCTAGTGATATTATATAGAAATATAAGTTTATTGATACATATAGAATCATATCTCACTTTCTTATTAGGAGAAAGAGAGACAATATATATATGATATCCCCAATGCAATGTTTACATGCAATCTTGGAGATTCAACACCAGGTAGGTCTAATGTGGTCAAGATGATTGGTTGCATAGAATTATTATACACTGTGGGGTTGAATATCCCTAATGAGTTTCAAACATATCAAATTATATCTTCATTATTAAAAACCATCAACAGTTTCATTATGAATTAAAATATGCGTAATAGAGATAAAAGTCTTTCATGACTTATTACACTTATTTTCCACACTGATAAAGACATGGGGCATGAAATCCCCATGATTAAATTGGAGAATAATATATTAAATAAAAATGAAAAGGTTTTAAAAACTCATTCTAAGTATAAGGATCCATAGCACCATCCTTCTAAGAAAAAGATGATCCAATATAAAAAAAGGAGAACAATGTGTTGTGTTTTTCATGTAGTAAGAAATGATACTATAAGAGGAACTCTACCAAGCCAAATAATAAAGTGGAATATTCAATTGATTTTATTATTGAGTGTAATATTTCCATATCTACAAGATAAGTATTAGATACTGCATGTGGTACTCACATTTGTTTCCAAATATTGGAACAATGTAGATTTTAATGGTCGGTAGAAGCGAGGAGGATCTAAGGGTTTCAAATGAGGAAAGGATGGATACTCTAACCATTTTAGACTACAACCTCATGTTTCGAATAGGAATGATTTTGGTTTCGAAGAACTATAATTATATTCCTAGTGTAATTAAAAACATTATCTTTCCTTCTTGTTTAGACATGGATGGATTTATTTTCAATTTTAGAAACAATAGGTTCTGATTTTGTAAAGATAACATATGTTATAGTGTAGAACATATTGAATAATGAAATTTTATATTAAATTATGAAAAAAATATAGTAAAATGATAAATAATAAAATTCTTATAAATAATTTCACACTAATTTGTTTCATAACCATCTTGGTAACGTAAATAAGAAGTCTTTTACAATGATCTATTAAGATCGTTACTTGTACTCTTTTGATCTTAAGACACTTTAATGATGTAATTCGTGTTTAATAGGCATAATAACAAAACCATCTTTTTGTGGTCAAGGTGAAAGGGCCACTGATATTCTATAATTGTGCACACTGATGTGTGTGGACCTTTTCAAGAAGAATCTAAAGGTGGATTCTCATACTTTATGACTTATCCCGATGACATGAGAAGTTACTATTAAATCTAATTAATGAGGTATAAGTCTGAATCAGTTGAGAAGTTCAAGGAGTTCAATAATTATGTTTCAAATAAACTTGGTAAGAATATTAATACACTTCAATAGGATCTAAGTGGTTAAAATATTAAACAAGAGTTTATAAATTTTCTATGGGATTATAGGATTTAACTCAATTCACACATTTATACATGCAAAAATAGAATGGTGTTAGTGAAAGGATGAAAATTACCTAACTGGACTTGGTACAGTCGATGTTGAGTCATTCAATCCTTATATTATCCTTTTTAGGATATTCATTATACATGAAAACATACATACTAAAGTAAGTACCAACTAAAGTTTTAAATAGAATTCCATTTGAGTTATAGAGTGTTAAGAAATCCTTTTTGTTACATATTCATACATGGGGTGTGAGGTGTTTGTTATGAAAATCTCAAAAAACAAACTAAAATCATAGGTAATAATGTGTACCTTTATAGGTTACCTCAAGGAAATAAGGGTATACTACATATTTGATCCCTTAGAAAAAAATGTTATAGTGTCTAGGAAAGCGTTATTTTATGAGAGAGAACACATAAAAAAGAAGGATAGTGGGATAAGAATTGACTTATAGGAAGATGAAAAAAAATATACTTGAGAGTAGGTATGAGAAAATACATCACAAGTCATTATAAGATATATAGTTTAAAAACACAAGTACAGCATAAGATCACCTGAGAGGTTAAAGAATGGAAATGATACGATTTTTTAGTCACCGTATATGGTGAATCAATATTGGTGGAAAATAATGGACCTATATCATATAAATAAGAAGTGGAGGGATAAAATGTTAAACTCCAAGATTTCATATTATGTTATCTCTTCAAAATAATTCAATAACTTGCACTACACGCAACACCGAGTTTGAGCACACCACGACTTACCAAACTAGCCATTCAAAAAGAGGTTATGAATAGTATTAACTAAATTTTGAATTATATATACTACATATAATATTATAATCCATATTATGTGTTTCTTATACATAATATAAGAACAAATTAATTTTTTTCAGATAAAAGAAGTATTTTTCAAAAAATAAATTTTACTGCCTTTTAATGGATAACCATTTTTAAAACAAATATTTGGAAATTTTACATATTCAATTTTATGAAATTAAATTCTTCTTTAGAAGCAGGACATAAAAATTTATTTAAGATGATTTTTTGGTCCTTTTCGGATAACTTTCATATTTCGGTGAATAGTAAAAAATAATAAATTTTTATTGAAAACAAATTTGTTAATTAAAATAATTTATATTGTTAAATTATAAATTTGAATGTTTTGAGTGTATAATTAGATTATATTTTTATCATCCAATACAATATAGTTCATTATAAGTAATTTCACATTTAAATTTGACACAAACACATGTCAATCTTTTGATAGTTTTTACTTAAAAACCGTTTTTTTTTTGTTTTAACAAAAGGAATTAATTTTAAATTAATTAGTGAAACATAAAAGTTTTTAATTTGGTAAAATAGAATTAATTATTTAATTCATAATTTCAAAATTATCTTAGGGTGAATATTTGGAATTTTCTTGAAAAAATTCAATTTTTGATGAATTGTGAAAAACATGTTGTTGTTGTTTAAAATAGACATTTTATTTAAATAATTATATATTTTATTTAAAATAATATTAATTCAGAATAGATATATAATACCTATATATGATTAATGTAATCCATTGTAATTATTTTATAATAAAATTAGATGTCTATTTTTTTGAACTGTTTAACGTCGTTTACCCACCTTCTAGTCACATTAGCAAATTTCTATAAAACATGATTCTATCACTTTTGTGAATTGAATTAAAAAAAATACTAGATACACAATTTAAATTAGTATGTAAAATGTGGTTCAATAAGATGAAAATATTTTTTGATGAATAGTAACTTTTGGCTTTTATTTACCATGGTTAAAAGTAAATAGGGTAATTAAAGGTAAAATGATATTATAATTACCCTAACACATGTCCTAATACTATTGGATAAGTGTATTTCAACAAAAACCAACCATAGGAATAAAATATTGTCCTTTTGGCCAACTATGATTAGATTAGGTTATTTATTATTATTTTATTTAAAGAAGAGTTAAAAGTGTTAAATTCAAAGTTCAATAACTAAACCTTCTTTAATATAGGGTTATACATAAGCTAAATTCGACAATAAATATTGATTAGAAATAATAAAATATTTCCTTCATAATGGTATTTTATTTATAATTTTTAGTGATTAAATAATTAAATTTATTTATGAGAAAATGATGATGGTGTATTTACAATATCAATGAGTGATTAAAATAATCGACATTTAAAAAAAATATAAATTGAGGATTTTGATTGCATAAACGAATTTTATAGATTAATATGACATTTTAGGGTTGATTTAATGAATTTGGTTTGAATTAATCATTCTATTATTACTTTTTGAAAACCAAATACTAAATACTGTCAAAATTGACATAATTGAGTTTTTAAAACAAGTACTATATTATTAAATGATATATCTTCTCATAAAATCATTATTTAGGCCAAATGACAAATATAAGGATAGATATTTAATTAATGAACCACTTTAGGTTATCTTGGTATTTCTTAGTAAGTTTATTAACCATGTAATATAAAAAAACTAGAAGACATGGTAAAGGTTAAATTATTTAACTAACGGTTAAATCTAAAAGCGAAGGTTAATATAGTAAAATAAAATTATCTAAAACCTATTATTTGAAATTATTTTGACCCATTCCCACCTTAGACTCAAAATAAATCCATTTGGAGCTTTTAGAAACCATAAATAAGTTTATAATAAAATAATATTTTATGATTTTCCTAAAGTTCCCCTCGTCTCTCTTATAAAAGGGTACTTCCCCTTATTATAAATTCACTCCTCCAATGCCTTTGGGATCTACCAACCCTGTCCCAAATCTCTTCCCAACATCCATCACTACAACTTAGAGGGATTCCCATGAGCAGAAATCCAACCTATGGAGCCCTTTTGTTCAAATCAAAAGGAAACACCCAAAAAGTGGTAATTATTTTATAACCTCTTTCTTAGTAATTTTTTTCATCCACATTTTTTTTCTTTGTTATTTCTATACCAAAGTAAAATATTCAGTACCTTATACATACTGTGATTTTATTAAAAATATGTTACAAACATTCTCATTATTCTATCCATCCTATGAATGATAATGTCACCATGCATGCATACGTACGGCTTACCGTCTCCACGTCGTGGTGTAATTTGTTAATCAATACTATGTTATTTGGATGGACATAATGATGAGTAATATGTATATAAATAATGAAAATAAAATTATATTTTTTCTATAAAAATAATATACCTTCCAATTTCTTGCCTTTTAATCATTAATGAAATGATATCATCGCTCGTGTGTGCGTACGACTTACCATCTCCATGACGTGATTAGATTCATTTCCACTTTCACCATTCAACAATGACTATAAAAATATATATTATTAATAAGTATGTAATATATGAAATAATAATGTTACTGAAGAGATATATATATATATATATGTATGCATGTATGTACTTACATATATCTTATTAACTTATATCCGTTAAATACAATATGAAAACGGAAACATCATTTATGCGTACGTACAACCTACCGTCTCCATAATCAGGGTTATCCATTTCATATATCTACCTATTATAAATATTTATATTATAAATATTTATATTATAAATATATATTATATATAAATCATGTTTTATATTATGTAGTTATTTAAATCATGATCTAAATGATACGATCAATAATAACAAGTTCAAACATGTATGATAAAGAAAGCAATTATTACACGAAATATTATTAAAACATGGAAATAATTATTAAATTGGTATTATAAAGTCAAAAATAAATCATGTATGACATAATAAACATTAATATGGTTCTGTTATAATTTAATAACATACTATCGTCATTATATAGAATGATAAACATACCCTCGACCAAATAGAAGTAAAAGGTAAGGGTTAATTCCTCAATCTCAATATTATCCAAGATTGTTTATGTGTAAGTTTTTTCTGGGACATATTTTTTATCCATGTCCATGTTTCATAAAATACATTTCAAAATTATTCTTTTAATTTACAATTTAACTAAAAAATAATTTTAAATGTTTTAAATATTTATTCTTCTAAATCTTTCTCATTAATATCTGTGTTTTCAAAATGGTTTTAAGGATTTATTTATATAGACATGAATGTTTTAAAATATTAATTCTTATAAAAAGTTTCATAGTGGTATGGGACACTTTGATTAATTTTTTTTTTCAAATGTCTTCCTATATAAATTTTGTGACTTATATATTATTTCATGAAAGGGGTATTTCACTCAAAGAGTTCTATTGATCATTTTCAAATATATCATCATCCTTTACAAGATATTATTATTGATTGAGGTTAATTTATTATAATATAATATTCCTTATTGTATTGAATGAGTTATTATATGTTTTACTATGGATGTGATGTTTTTATATCATTCATGGTTTATGGCTCAAGTATTCACATTTCATATGCTAGTTTTAATACGAATGTTTATGTTATGTTTCAACATTTTGGTATGAGGAATACAATGGACTTAGTATGTGATGGGAAGAGCCCACTACTATAGCTCCTCAATGCATCGGTAGGTCTCATGAGAAAGCTAGTGTCTTGGAACAAGGCCTTGAAAAAATCTTATTTGTAGCCTAGGCACAAGGCCTTGACTATGTGGTAATGATATCAGGCGTTAGTCAATCCCTCATTATGAAATTAGTTACAACATGTGATTATTTGACTAGTAGAATATCCATGTGCATGTTTATATGGTAATGTTTGATTTATTTTTTCCATATTTTGTTCAAGATTATGTTTAAAAATGATGTTTTTTTTATTACAAATTTTTACTTAAAGTTTTACATCTTCAGCTCAATTATTTATCCTTACTGAGAATCTGAGCTTACCCCTTTCTTAAGTTTTATTTTCCCAGGATACTAAAAGTGTATTATGATTTATATGCAGGTTTATGCTAGATGAACAATGTATTTATCAAAGGATTATCTATGTTATATTTTATGTAATAAATTGTAATGTAAACTTCATATATGTAATCTATTTTCCAAGACTGCTAAATTTATTGGTCTATTGGGACTTGATTCCTTGTATTATTTCCAATGTATTTAAATAATGCACCAGCTCTGGGATTCTATAGTCTAGGAATTACATAAAAAGCTATAAAATAGAAAAAATCCCAGAATTCTAAGATGGATTCCATGTACTAGAATAGAGTACAGTTTTTTTGTAGATCCTACAATAGATGTAAATACTATTGGTATCAAATTGATATTCATGAGAAATATATACATGAAAGGTCAACTTAATACCAATAAAACATGGAAAATGGATAAAGGTTTCATAAAATGTTAGGGAATTGAATATGATTGAACATTTTCTCCAATTTACATGCTTAAATCCACAAGAATTCTTCATTCCATAGTAGCTTTACATGACTATGAAATTTGGTAGATGAAGGATAAAATATATTTCCTTAATGGAATCCTTGTGAAAGATGTGTGTATAAAAAAACCAAAAGTTTTTATAACTCTAAGAAATTCCAAAAATGTATGGAAATTATAGATATCCATATATGTATTAAAGAAAGTATCAAATTAATGGAATATTAGCTTTGATGAACCTATAAAATAATTTTATTTCATTAATAATGAAGATGAAAAAAGGGTTTACAAATGGTTTATTGGGAGTAATATTATTTTCATAGTAGTATATATTAATGATATATTATGAATTGGAAGTGAGATACCATCCATAAAATAATTTAAAACATGGTTTATAAAGTGATTCTCCATGAAAGATGTGGGTGAAGAAAACTAACTTCTAGGGATCAATATCATGAATGATATATCAAATAGGAATTGGACTAAGGTAATGTATATACATTGCCTAAATACTGAAGAGGTTCAGTATAGAAAAATCCAGAAGGTGATTTGTTTTAGTGTCACATGGTATACATATTTCTAATAAGATGTTTCTTTATACATAGTATGAAATAGAGAGAATGAGTAAAATCTTCTATGCTTCTATGATAGGTTCTATAATTTATGTCATGTTATGTATGATTATTGATGTTTCCTATTAATTCAAAATGGTATCAAGATATAAAGTCATTTTTGGTAAAAAAAAATTGTACCATTAAGGTCATATATATGAATATAAAGTGAAATAATGATATGTTCCTGATGTATTGAAGAGATAAAGAGATAATAAAAAAGGGTCATATAGATGATAGCTTCCAAATATATTGGAATGATCTAGTTTTGAAATTAGTACATGTCTTTAGAATCAACATAGAAGCTGTGAGCATGAAGAGTTAAAATAAACTTGTAGTTTTCGATTACAAAATGGAGTGTAAGTTTATCATTGATTTTTATGGAACTGAAGAAACATCTTGGGATCAAAAAAATTCCAAGATATTATTGTCGTTCCTAATAGTCAAGACCCTTTCATAATTTATAATGATAATGCAACAATAGTGTATCTTTCTAAAGATTCAAGGTCATATCAAAGGAAAATCATGTACTTTAGAAGTATTATCACCTGAGGTATTATTCTTAATGAGGTAAAGTTGTAGTGAGTATAGTAGCCATAGGGGAAAACATGGAAGACCCCTTGATAAAGCCTCTATCTTAGCAGATGAAAGATTTTCATGTGAGAGCTATTGGATTGAAAGATGTTAACAATTGGGTCTGGTGTATGTAGAAGTAAATTGGTGTTGGTTCCCTAAAAACATCTAAGTACTAGATGATTACTTGTGTTCATTGTCTTTAATATTAATTAAATTTTTATAACAACATGATTTTCCCTCTACATAACATAGTATTTGATAATTTTGGGATAATATGTGTCACACTGAATTGTCATATAAGTTCCCTGATATTATAATAACCTAATGGTTCCCAAATAGTATTCTTAAATTTATATAATTTATATTTAATGACCCAAACTATAATGAATGAAAGTTATTATTGATCTAATTAAATATATTTTTATGTAAAATGGATATATAAAACATATGAACTTACTCAGTTTTATGTTTTCGTATTTTAAAAAAACATTAAGAATTATTATAATTACTAATAAAGCTGTTAAATAGTGATCACATGATTAGTTCAAATATACAGCATTAAAAATCCAATTTTCTCAGAAAAAGGAAGCGATGGACTCATCTAGCAGAATTACCCCTTAGAAATCCCATTTTTTGGAGCTCATAAAGGAGGTGGTATCACTTTGCTTTTCTCTTGACCAATCCCAAGCTAAGATTCAACACATTAAGCTTAAACAAAACTACCTATGGGAGAAGTAGAAGTTGATAGAGATTACCACCCGAACGATGTTATCTAAGCCTCCCCAAGAGTCTTTCACCATTGCACACCATACCCTTAAGTATTATGAGGGTGTTATAAGGGGTTAAGTAACAATACCCTAGCACTATGATTATGAACATTATTTTTGTAAATAATAAAGAATATACATTCATTTTATTATTGTTACTTAGAAAATAATTTTTAAACCATAAATAGTATTTTTAGTTAATATTCAATTAAAAATATATTTTGATGAATTAATGGATTTTTGAATTAAATAATATTTTAATAAAATACTATTACTAAATTATTTTTTGTTAAATAAAAATTATCGTATAATTTTTAGGAATACAATTTTAATTTTTATTTAGGTTTGAAAGCTGATTTTTTCAAAACCCATGAATTTTTGAAAAATATAAGATTTTATTTTAAAAGTAAAAATTCATATATTTAGAAAATTATTTAGATAATATAAATATTTTTTTTTGAATTAGGATGTTGAAATTATCCAACGGTGAATTTTTCATAATTTTCTGAGACAGTCAAATTTTATGGTAAAAATTAAATACCGTTTAAATATATAAAGTGTTTTATGACATCACAATGACCCAATAGTGATGTAATAAAATAATATAAATGGTATCATCTTCTAATATATGTTATATCTTTTAAAAATGTGATTTTATGATTGTTTTATTTATTTTTCAATGTCTTCATGGACCCTCTAAGACTTATAAAACATTTTCACATTTTAAAATGATTTCCTTGAGAGTGTTACTCACCGCCACCTAAGACAGCCAAATATTTTAATAAGTTCAGAAATTGGACTTATAAAATAATTTTTTCAACTACACTTTAGAAAAAACCATGGGAAAAAACCAAGGTATGGTTTTTGGTTTTGATCAGTTTAATGTGTGGGGTCCAAAACCTAAATCATAAGGAATTCTCTATATTTTCCTAATACAAACCCCCCAATCTCCCACTTCTATACACTCAAAACCTTGTATCATGTCCCTACTTTTATCTCACATCCATATAATCCTTCCAATGATCCCTAATCTCTAAATAATCCCCTACTCAAGCTCTTGAAGTCACACACTCAAGTAAGGGATCCTCACTTTCCTTCCATCGTTATTTATATACAAGTATCCTTATATTGTTATGCAATTTTATTTTCAATTACAAATGTTGGGGTATGATTTAGTACCTACCCTATAATACCCGAATTGTTTTTGAATTATTAGAAACCCATTTCTTATAAGAACCTAGATCTTCATTTTATGTATGTCTATCTTTTCTGGTTGTTTTTTGAGAAAAAAGATAAGTTTCTGGAAATTTCAAGAGTACACGCCGTGTATATATAAGTAAGCACTGTGTACCCAGTTGCAATGGGTGACTGTGTACTGTACGTGTAACATTTGATCACATGGCCATGTTTTGGGACCTAGAGACTGCGTAAAGCGGACGCCAAATAAAGCAAGTACACACCATGTACTTTTAAAGAACACGTTTGCACTTTCTTTTTTACTTTATCAAATAGATAGGGGTCACGTATAATGGAATAAACCATATTACTCTTGAACTATATCATACAGGAGTTTCCGAATGACTGAAAATCTTCTCCAAGACCCTGACCTGTCGTCCGTTCTCCAATTCGACCTCCGTCAGTTGTCTTGGAATCACATCAGTGAGTTCTCCTTTCTTCTTGAAATTAATCTCTTGATTTCTCTTCATTCACGAGTTATTCTTGATTGATTGGTTTTTACGTTTTTGTATATATGTGGAATTATAGGGATATTCAAGGAATTAGGTTCATGTATATTGATTTCATGATGCCTAGGTAGGTGGTTTGTGCCTTTCCGTAGTTAGTCATTGAGTTATATGTTAAAAAGTGCCCAATACCCTTGTTCGGGGTATTGCGTGTTTGTGGTTTTTAGCCCTTTTATTACATGATATGACTAGATTTTTTGGATAGAGGATTAATTTTGGTGAATATGGTTACCTTTTCCCTATTATGGTTGTTTTTCCCATATTTAGTTGTTGTTGGCCATTTGGTCTATCTTTGTCTGTTAGGCTGTTCCTTTGATTTCCATAACTAGTATTGTTAGGGTGGCGTGATTATTATATGACATGATATGATATGTTTTAGATTGTTTATCAATGTAGTTCTTGAGGTTTAATTTGGATGCCATATATCATTGTGCATGATTGACATACACATGGCCATTAGAACCTGGTGTAGTAGACCATATAAAGAATGGATGTTTAGGGCTTCTCTAGAGTGTCTATTTTACTATGATGTTGCAATACAATAGGGGGGATGGACATTGTGCACCCTAAGAGTGTTTGTAGATTCATCGATAAGGGACATTGGAGGAATTGGACGTTGAGTGCTTTCTCAGAGTGCCTATTAGTTACCGATACAAGACCATAGGGGGAATTGACGGTGAGTGCTTCCTCAGAGAGTCTTTGCTACAGCTGAACCAGATGGGTTAGATTTTGAGAACTTCCTAGAGGGTTTCTTGTGTCTGTTTGGTTGAACCAGAAGTGTTAGGATTTTAGTACATCTTAGAGGGTTACTAGAATTTGTTTAATAGCATACTTGATTTATTAAAATGAATGCAATTGAAACTGTAGGATTGTTTACTTTGAGTACATCCTTGTTTACTACTTCATTTTTTTTATTTCTTACCATATATATTCACTAACTTTAAAGAATGGATCTTGGGTGGTTTTATACTGGGATTCATCTCACACCCTATTTGTGTCCTACTTTTGGGCCCAAAGAGATTATATTGTTGCAGGTATAGATAAGGGAAAACACCATTTTCCTTTAGGTACTTGATTGTTGTAGAGCTGGAGAGCATGGAACCAAGCTGAGGCTTGTGATGATGCTAGGGTTATTTGTCTTATTTGTAATTTGGGTTTAGAACATTATTCTAGCATTGCGACTTGTTTTTTTTTCTAGACATACATATCATGCATCATTTATATATGTGCTTCAGTTGTTAATTTGACCAGTATTTCACTATTTATTATTGTATGGTATTATTACTTCTTCCGCTATTGTTATCTGATTACTTTCATAGTGTTACTCTTCCAATGAGGGCATAGTTTCCCCACTATCACAACCAGGGACCTCGCTTCTACTCGGTAGCCTTTGGAATTTAGTGAAATGCACTTGAAGCCATGTGACCAACTGGGTATGGGGTACCTCTGGGTGGCTTCCAAAACTGGGATATTACAGAGTGTAATCAAAGGAATTATTTTCTTATTGACATACTATTTGTAGCCTATATCTAGGGATAGGAATAATATAGGTACTTGGTAATAAGCTATGGCTGGGAGTATCTAACCCATGTACAGGGAATCTCCAATTTACCTAATTATCGAAATTTTTCCAGTTTTTCAATTTCAATGTTTAAATGATTCCATCATTGGGTGATTCACATGTTTTGTGATATTATTGTTGATATTATTGTGTTTCTATTTCTGTTTCAACCCAATGAGATAATGTTATTCCATATCATTGATAATATAATCACTTGCTAGTGATCACATGTCATGGATTGTTTCCATGCCATTTAGGGTGAATTACTGATTGTATGTTGTTGTGATAGATGTTATGTAAGATATGCATGATGTTGTGATAGATGTATTGATATAATACCTCCTTTTTGATAGGGTATTTCTAATATGTATGATTTAGTTTGAATGAACGCCAATCATTGGTTAATGAGGTGTCATGGGACCTCATGAAGCAGAACTTGGTGGATCATTTCTATGTTATGTTTATATATATCATTTATAAGATGTCAATATTTGATTCGCGAGGATTATGGGCCCTCACATATTGGAATTTGGCACCTTAATGTTCATTTTAGTGTTTTTTGGGTTTTGGAGTATTTTCTGAGGCTAACTGTATGGAAAAACCAAGAATACACGGTGGGTAATGTTAAATACATGCCATCTGTCTATCTGTTATAGAAGGAATTTTTTTCTTCTTTAGAATTCACAATGTACTTTAAGTACACACCGTGTAGCCTTTAACTGTGTCGTTGGATTTGGGGGCAGAGAAATTGGGTAGGGGAATCATTGGTGGGACATGTCGTGTACCGGATGTAGATGATGTGTTGTGTAGACCATATGTTCACCTTTGTGACTAATGACACAGATGGATAAATCGTAGGTTATACACGCCGTGTCAAGCTTAAACATGTCGTGTAGTGTAACCTTGTATCTGGTCATGTAACGAAAAACACTGGGTGGTGGAATCCTTCTAGTATGCAACGCATCTGGCACAAACATACTGTGTAGAGTCAGTTGTGTCTCTGACCGTGTGTCTAATGACATAGGTGACTGAAACATATGTGGTAATTGATGTCTTCAAGAAGAAAATGTCATGTAGTCTTGTTCTAGAAAAATTGTGTGGCTTAGCCATGTAGAAGACCTCGGGCAGGGGAAGAGGATTCATGTACACACCATCTGTTAGGACAACATGCCCTGTGTAAGGGGTGTTACATGACCAAGGTTTGGATAAGTACACGCGCAAGTGAAGTAATAAGGTAACACACCATGTAGGCATTATACATGCCGTGTATTCATGTTTTGAAAAAAACGTGAATGATTTCTTTCCCTTGCTCCCTTCTTACACTTCTAGTTTTTAGCCCTTCATTATCTTGATCTAGGGTGTGCACTTGACCTTGAAGATTCATGGCATCAAGATTTCCTTTGGTTGTACGCTAGTTTTAGGGTAGTGATTAGACACCAGATATGGCTGATCAGGGACTATTAGCAGATCCTCTAATTGTGCCAATCTCGGAACCATCCATTATTCTGGAAACAGGTGTTGATGCACAGTTTTGAGAGGGTTTATGATGTTTATACAGACCTTATGAGGTTTACCACACCTTTCCCTGTATATGGAAGAATTGACATGGGTTTTCCAATAGCATAATCCTCCCAATTCCACAGGGGATAGAGGACCTCAGGCTATAGAGTCATAGTAAGAATCCTTGCTTTCTATCTTCAAGCATCTGGAGACACCTCCAGAGAGGAGGTTTAAACTCACTACGTACATTCTATGGGACTCCGCTAGTAGATGGTGGGATGTGATCTCACATGAGACACACCAGTAGGTTATGGATTGGGATGAGTTACAGTGTGCCTTCTGTGACTACTTTTACCTGGATACTTTGAGGGTAGATCAATCCTGAGAGTTCATGATTCTGGTGTAGGGTACTCTTTTAGTTATGGATTAATTTTTTCACTTCACAGAGCTACAACGCTTCACACCCATCCCAGGAGGTGATTTTTTATTTTCGGAAAGGAAGCTTGAGGATGGTCTAGGACACAACATCCGATCTCAAGTGAACATCTTCAGGTTGACTTCCATCACTTTTATAGTTATCCAGGCACTGATCATGAAGCGCAATCTGAGGGATTCTAAAGCTATGAGCTAGGGAAACAAGACATTTGGTGTTTTCATAACTCTTACTAACGGCATTAAGAGACATAGGGAGTCTACACACAGTGACCCGAGGATCTGTGATACTTCTTCAAGTACCCACGTGGTGTGCTACCAGTGCGGGAAGAGCGGTCATTTGGGACCACATTTTCCAAGAGACCCACTGGAGTGTCGATTGTACGGAAAAATGGGTCATCTTCAACATGTATTTCAGTTCATCTCACCAGCAGCTAGTGATAGGAGTTATTTTATGAATCCTAATTTTAAAGAAGGACCAGCATTTTCTCATCAGTCCGGGAAATGGAGTTCGTTTTTTCATTCAGGTTGAGGTGGAGGTCACGACCGTGGTAACCAGATGCCAGCCTTTCTACAATAGTAGGGTGGATCATCTCAAGCTGGTCTGGTAGGGTTGTAGGGCCGCAGTGTAGGTCATAAAGTTTTAGTGGAGAAGACCCAGTAAGAGCAGGATCTTGGACCCTTTACAGTTTGAGGTATGATTCAAGTTGCCTCAGTTTTTGCTTCTTCTCTTTTCGATATAGGGGATTCCCATTGTTTCATATCTATTTCTATTATGGAGAGCCTTGGGATATGTATATTTTATTCTATTTATATCTTAACCTTAGACACTCCATTGGGGACAATAATGGAAAGTGTACCTAAGTGAATGGAGTTCCCTCTTAAGGTTCGTGGGTATCAATTCATATGGGACCTCAACGTCCTAGAGATGATAGGATATAAAATCATTCTTGGAATGGACTGGCTAGTTCCCTTCCACTCAGTTGTCGATTGCTATCATCGTAGGGTGATTTTCATGTCACTAGAAGCTAGATCCTTTCTACATAATGGAAAATGGGATGTCCAAGCGAGCAGAGTGGGTGCTAAGCATGATGGGTTGGGAGAAGTTACAGTCCAGATTACTAGTTTATATCTAGATGATCAGGGGACTTCAGAGATGTACTTTCCTCTAATGATGGATCATTTCAAAGATGTATTTCTAGAAGTCTTCTCAGGTTTTCCTCTCGAGCGAGAGGTGGACTTTTCTATTGAGCTGGTTCCATGAGCAGCTCTGGTGTCCATTCCTCTTTATGGGATGGCTACACCAGAGTTGTAGAAGCTCAAGAATAAGTTGTAAGAGTTTTATGAAAAGGGTTTCATCTGACCCAGTACTTCTCCTTAAATTTCAGTTGTGCCATTTTCATAGAAGGAGGGTGGTAACCATAGACATTGTGTGGATTATCGGACGATAAACTATTTGATGGTCAAGAATCAATATCCCTTTCCAAGGATTGATGATCTCTTTGATCAGCTTCGAGAAGCCTGGGTGTTCTCAAAGATTAACTTGAGATTTGGTTACCATTAGTTGCACATTGGACTATCAGATGTACCTCTGACAGCCTTCCAGAGCAGGTATGGTCTATTAGAGTATGCAGTTATACTGTTTGGTCTAACAAACACGCATGCAGTCTTCATAGCACTGATGAACCGAGTGTTCAATCCATACATGGATTCTTTCATGGTAGTCATCGTGGATGATATCTTTTTGAACTCTCACACTCGACATAACCATGCCACCCATTTTGAGACTATCTTGAGTACAGTAAGATAGAATTAGTTATATGATAATCTCTCAAAATGCCACTTTTGGACGGACCAAATTAAATTTTTGGGTCATGTTATATCAATGATAGGAGTATCAGGAGACTTAGAGAAAGTGAGAGTAGTAGTTTCCTAGGAGTAGCTGAAGAAGGTCATTGAAGTATGATGTTTTCTAGGATGGGATGGATACTATATAATCGTTATACAACATTTTTCACACTTAGCATTGCCACTGAAGGCCCTGACTAAGAAGGGAGAGAAGTACATGTTGTATGATTCTTGTGAATCTTCCTTTCAAGAGATGAAAGGAAAGTTGACTACAGCACTGATAAAAATATTGCCAGATCCGAGAAATAGATTTACTATGTATTGTGATGCATCAGGTTTCAGGCTGGGTGCTATGCTTATGTAGGGGGGAAGGAGTTGGTGTGTACGTGTCTCGGTAGTTGAGGCCACCTGAGAGCAACTACCTAACACACAATATCGAGTTGGCTGTAGTTGTTCATTCTTTATGTTGTTGGAGACACTACCTATTGGGAGAGAATTTTGTGGTTTTCACCGACCACAAGTGTCTCATGTATATATTCACTCAGCAATATTCGAATTTGAGACAACGACGGTGGGTTGAGTACCATCAATCCTTTCACTTTGAGCTTTCCTACATGCATGGGAAAGGAAACAATGTGGCTGATGTATTGAGCTGGAAGAATCATATACACTCAGTTTGGTAGGCCAATAGTTAGTGGGAACTTATGGCTATGTTCTCTGAAATACATATTGAGGTGTACGATTGACAGGAGAAGACGTTTCATTCTTATTTAGTGGTTACCTCTACTCTACATGATGGATTTCGAATGAGGTAGCTATCAAATTCTAAAGGCCTAGTCCTACAGGATAGTGTGTTAGGAGAGGACCCTATTCCTGGATGGACAGTAGGTGAGGATGAGATCTTTCATTTTAGTGGACGTGTGTCAGTGCAAGAAAACATACAAGAGGAGATGATGTAGGACATTCATTCTTTATTTTGGGAAGTTCATCCTGGTGTCACCAAGATATATCAAGATCTGAACCATCAGTATTGGTGTCTATGTATAAAGGGACGTGTTGTTAGTTTTTTCAGGAGGTGTTCCACCTGTCATCAGGTGAAGGCAGAGCATCAGCGACAAGAGGGGGATTTTGAAGTAGTTACTCATTCCCTTGTGGAAGTGGAATGATGTCGCGATAGACATCGGGATAGGTTTAATGAGGTTACCTCGAGGGAATGAGGTAGTATGTGTTGTTATTGACATACTCATGAAGGTTGATAACTTCATACCGATCAAAGATACCTTCAGTGTTGATGAGATTGGGAGGTTTTAAATCTGATAGATTATATGTATACATGGGATTACACACTCCATTGTTTCATACAGGGACACACATTTTATTTATTGGGTCTGGAATGGACTTTAGAGGGCTTTGGGTGCACAGGTACTTCGGAGTACATCATACCATCCCTAGACAGATTCCCAATCCGATCATTCAACTTAGGTGATAGAGGACATGCTACGAGCTTGTGTCCTTGACTTTGGAGGTTCTTCAGTGAAGAACATAATTCTTATGGATATTTTCTACAATAATAGTTTTCATGAAACTATTTAGATGGAACTTAATGATGCCTTGTACGGTAGGCCATTCCAATCACCCTTCTGCTGGCTAGAGGTAGGAGAGGTAGCTATGCTAGGACCTCATCTTGTTCAGGAGATAACAGAGCATATGGAGTTGAATCTGAAGAGGATGGATACAATATAGTCAAGAAATTAGTCTTATGATAATCGACGAAGACGACCTCTAGAGTTCAAGGTTAGAGATCAGATTTTTATACATGTCACACTGCGGTTGGGACACAGGAGGATTAGGAGACAGGATAAGCATTCACCGATGTATGCTAGGCCGTTGGAGGTTTTGGAGAGAGTCGGAACAGTTTCCTATCGGTTGTAGTCACCTCAGAGGTACCAGGCTTATCATGGTGTCTTCCACATATCTCAGCTTTGACGTTACTTCTTAGACCCGTCTCAGGTTTTCCATCCCATGGAGGTTGAGTTTGGGGCAGACACCTTGTTTGAGGAGAATCCTATCTATATTTTTGATCGAAGTGCGAATTTTCTCCATGGCCGGTCTATTCCTCTTGTACGAGTGCTATGGAATCACATGCAAGTACAAGACGATACCTGGGAGAGAGAGGAAGATGTACGATCACAGTGGCCGGAGCTATTCGATGCTTCTTCTCCTACCCCACCTTGCTATGGAAATTCCTGGATGAATATCTTTAAGGGGGGATGTTTTTAAGAACCCTAATCTTCTTTTCATGTACGTCTTTATTTTCTGGTTATCTTTTATAAAAATATGAGTTTTTGGAAATTTCAGAAGTACACTTCATGTACTTATATGTACACGTCGTGTACCCGGTTGCTGCGAGTGACCATGTAATATCCATGTAACGGCTGTGTAAATGGTCTTGTGTTGTGATCTGGATATTTCATATAGACGAGGTCGATTAAGGAAAGTACATGCCATTTACTTTTAACAAACACATCTTGTACATTCTAATTTTTCATTAAATGGATCGAGGTCGCGTCTAATGGATGCAACCGTATTCTTCTCGACCTGTCTCAACCATGAGTGTCTATATGGCTATGAATATTCTCTGGCCCACCGACTCCACATCCATTCACCGATTTGACATCCTTCGGTTTCATTGGAATCACAAAGGTGAGTTCTCATTTCTAATTGAACTTCGTCTCTTGATTTGTCCTCTTTCACGTGTTATTCTTGGTTGAAAAGTTTTAGCATTTTTTACATCTACAGAATTCTATGGTGATTTCATCCCTAAGGTTCATGTATATTTATCTCACGATGCCGAGGTAGGTGGTTTGGTCCTTTGGATAGTTAGTCATTGAGATATATGTGAAAAAGTTCCCAATACCTCTGTTCAGGGTATTTCTTGTTTGTGGTTTTTATCCATTTAATTAATTTCTATTTCATATTTTTTTAGATACAGTATAATTTTTTTTTGAAAAGGGTTATGTTTTCCCCACTATGGATATTTTACCCATGTTTTTTTGACCGTTTGGTCTTGCTTTGCATGTTAGGCTGCTGCTTTTCCTTCCATGCCTTGTATTGTTAGGGTGGAGTGATTATTATAAGACATGATATGGTATGCTATAGACTGTTTAGCCAAGTATTTCTTGAGGTTTACTTTTGATGACATATATTGTTGTGCATGATTGACTTAGACAGGGCCGTGAGAACCTGGTTTAGTTGACCATAGAAAGAATGGATGTTGAGGGCTTTTCTAGAGTATTTATTTTACTGTGACGTTGTGAGACCATCAGTGGGATGGACTTTGTTCTCCCTTAGATTGTCTATAGTTTCCTTGATACGGGCCACAGGTGGAATTGGATGTTGAGTGCTTCATCAGAGTGCCTATTAGTTACTGATATGAGACCACATGGGGAATTGTCGGTGAGTGCTTCCTCAAAGACTCTTTGTTAAAGTTGAACCAGAGGGGTTAGACTGTGAGCACTTCAAAGAGGGTTTCTAGTGATTGTTTTGGTGAACCAGAGGGGTTAGGCTGTGAGTACTTCCCAGAGGGTTACTAGTATTTGTTTAGCAACATACGTAATATATAAAAATGAATTCAATTGAAATTGTATTATAATTAATTTGATTACTTCCTTGTTTACTAGTTCATATAGTTTATTTCCTGCCATATATATTCACTAACTATTTGGCACAGATCATGAGTGGTTTCCTACTGGGATTCTTCTCACACCCTATTTGGGTCATGCTTTTGGGGCCAAATAGATTATATTGTTGTAGGTCTTGATAAGGTAAAGTTCCCTTTTCGTTCACGTAATTGATTATTGTGGAGCCAGAGAGCAAGGGACCAAGCTGAGGCTTGTGATGCTGCTGGAGTTATTTGTATTCTTTTTTACATTGGGTTTAACACTGTATTCTAGCTTTGTGACTTGTTTGGCTATTTTTCTAGATATATATATCATGCATCATTTATATATGTGCTTCGTTGGATTATTTCTTCAGTCTCCCACTATTTAATGTTTATTGGTATTATTTCTACTTCCACTATTGTTCTTTGTCTATTTTTGCTGCGTTACTCTACCAATGAGGGCATATTTTACCCACTATCACACCCAAGGCCCTCGTTTCTAGTCGGAAACCTTTGGCATTTGAGGAAATATGCTTGTGTCCATGTGACCAACTGAGTACGAGGAACCTTTGGGCAACTTCTAGAACCAAGACATTACATTTCTATCCAATTAATTACTCACATGTAAACCCATTACCATTCCAAAATTTCATAAGGGATTTATCTCTCCTCATTTACATTCAAGAGATTATTTTATATTATGCATCTAAAATTTATTACATATGTTGGGATATTATGTTACATGACCCCCGTACATTCCAGTTCTTGTATAAATTATGTGAGACCCCTTTCTCTATCATCAACCCATTTTACAATTTTTATTTTACATCATTATGCTGCTGAAGATACACTAAAATTTTTCATGCCAAAATCATAATGTAAGTGAATACCATACCCATTTCTCTATCAAGGGTATTCACCATTATGCATGTGTAATTTTTGATTTAGGACATACGTTTATGTATTCGACATCTCTTATTATTGGAATAAAATAGGATGTTTAATGAATCCATGTTGTATGATCTATGTGGCACCCTTATGCATGTAATGAAATGATTAAGAAGGGTGCACCCTGATAGCACTCCAATGCATTGGGTAAAAAATAGTATCATGATAAATCATGTCAAATAAGTGTTGAATCATGCTAATTCATGTGAAATGAGGGTTTAATCATGCTAATTCATGTACAATGAGGCTTTACACATTCTCCATGCACAATGTGCCTTGGCACATGTTAATATGATGTTAAATGTGGTTTCAATATTTCGATGTTATGATAATCATACTATATCATGACTCTAAGTCCAGGTTTCTATTATGATACTTTGATATGTATATTGACTAACATGTATTGTATTCTTCAAGTTATTTCTTGTTTACTCCCTTACTAGGCTTTATAGCTCACCCTTTTCATATTCATGTCCTCAAGTTATCCCATTCAATGCTAAGTACGATGGAATTTTGTGGTTAGGTAAAAGATGTTTTCAATAAATATGTTGTGTTTTATGTTCTATGTTTTTATCTAATGTTTCTAATTTTCCGAATACAATATACTTCTCGATCCTCAGAGTTATCTTATGTGAATGTTTATGTCATAAATCATGTTTATGTGTGTCATAAAGATAAGGGTCGTTATAGTTGGTAATAGAGGATATGTTTATTTATATTTGGAATTAGGATTAGAAAATCATATTGAATTCTTTAGGTATAAAATAAAAGTATAATAAAAACATCCTTAAATTTGGGAGGGTATTTTGTAAGTGGTTTATCAAGAAAATACATCCCATTATGAATACGAGTAGGTAGAGGCGGCTCTGGCTAAAATGTATCTAGGGGTAAAACCCAAAAACACCTCATTGAGCTATACTCGAACAGGAACTGGTGTATGACAACATGCCTTACTGCACTCTTGGGTACGACACTCTTGGGGAATATGATTTGGTAAATTCATAATCTTAGTATGAACAATTATTAAGGGAATTAAAAAAATGACCCTAAGAATATATGTTGGGATGTAGATCATGGATGACATAGATAAGTTAAGGAAATAAATATAATTTATAAGTTATCTTTTTTCCATAGGATTCACCTTTATGTGTTACACATAGCATTCCTTTTATTACAGCCAATGGTCAGTAACAGGAGGACTTAGGATAACAACCGATCAGAAGATCAATGTGATGATTATTCTAATGAGATTCCCAATCTATAGGGAGTGGGAATCTCTAACTTTTTCATGATACTCTCTCAGTTATCTCAAGTTTTGAATAAAAACATGGGTCAAGAAGAAAATTAAACTCCCCTTAAGAAAGAACAAGACATTGTTTAGAGATTCATGATACAAAGGCCTCCTACTTTTAATGGATCATCTGATCCCTCAATCACCGAACAATGGATCAAATCCATTGAGAATATCTCCTCCATCCTTTAATGTTCTGAACAATAGAAGGTACTTCTAGCTTCTTATCATATGGATGGTGAAGCTGATAAATGGTGTACATTGATCAAAAAATAAAAATCCTAAGGAGGACATTGTGGCATTGGAATAAAAGGATTTCCAGAAATTGTTTTTTGTTAAATAGTTTCCCCACACCCTTCGACATAAGATGGAATGGGGCTTTCATGACCTCATTAAAAATGATGATGAATTCATTGGAGCGTATGAGGAAAAAATCAAAAGGAATACATGATATGCCTACAACTTTTTGGTTACCCCCGAATGTAAGGTTGACTGCTTCTTTGGTGGGAAAAAATCTAACCCATGGAAATTCCTTGTGATCCATAACTTCGAGAGCTATGGGGAAATTGTCTGATGGGACCTCAATGTTGAAATGTTGAGAGAAAATATCAGAGGCATCATGGGGATATGAAGTATAAGGTGAAATCTAATTATGGTGGTATGATGGATAAATCCAATGGGACTAAGAAAATGTAGCACCCAACTTGCCAAATGTGCAGAAAGAAGCACCACAGAAACTACATGAAGGGTATGAGAAAATTTTTTAGTTATAGAAGATAAGGGTACTTGGATATTAATAGTTGAAAAGAAAAACCTGATGCTGGTACATATGAGAAGAACGCTACATTTGAACCTCAATGCATTGTTCATTGCTTCAACTACGATGAACCCGGGAACTTTGCAAACTATTTCCATAAGCTAAGGGGTTTTGGAGGAAACCAAGCACCTCTAAGGCAGCAAGGGAGAGATTTTTCCATCACTGCCGCTAAAGCGAACCCGAACAATGATGTGGTGATAGGTATGATAATTATTCATTCAATAACAGTGAATGTATTTTTTATTCTGGTTCTATATATTCTTTTATATCCTAAAATTTTAGTTGAACAATCCCAACATCACAAAAAATCATGTAAGTAGAGTTGTCAGTGAGAACAGAAAATTGGGAAATCATTGAAACCCATGAATATAACTCCTTTCCAGTCAAAACATTTGGATTGAAATTCCCATAGAACATCTTCATACTCCATGTAGGGGGATTTTATGTAATTATTAGAATGGATTGGATTTCCCTATATAGAGCAAAAAAAATATCATGAGAGGGAAATCACCGTCCATATAGAAAATCAACCCAAAATTATATACATGGTCAAGTATGAGGATGGATCTTCTTTTGAAAATTATCTTAGGCATGGATATTACTACCCTATAATAAGGAATATATTGCTCAGATTATTGAGTATAAGGAAACAACAATCCTTGAAGACATGCATATTGTGAGGGAATTCGTTGAAGTTTTTCCTGAGTAATTTCCTGGTCTTCCTCTAAGGAGAGATGCTGAATTATCAATTCATCTTATACCTGGGGAATTTCCAATATCTAAGACTACGTATATAATGGATGTTGAGGACAATGAGGATCTAATGAATCAGCTACAAGTAAATATGGATAAAGGTTTTATAATCCCAAGTGCTTCACCATAGGGAGAACCAGTCCTCTTCTTCATGAAGAAGGATGGGTCAACAAGCCTTTGAATTCATTATCATGAGCTAAAAAAAACTACGATAAAGAACAAGTATCCTATTCCCCAAATTTATTACTTATCTAATCAGTTATGTGGAGAAAAATACTTCTCCAAGGTGGATTTGCAGTCGGGATATTACCCAGTAAAGGCGAAGAAGGAGGATACCCCCAAGAATGATTTTCGTACAAGGTAAGGGAACTATGAAATCATAGTAATGCATTTTAGACTAACTAATGATATATAAATATTCATAGACATGGTGAAAAGAGTCTTTATATATTACATCGATAACTTTGTTGTAGTCTTTAAAGACGATATTATAATGTACTCCAAAACCAAGGAGGAGCATGAGGAGCATATAAGAACTGTACTAGAGCCCTTTAAAAAGGATAATCTCTATGAAACATATAGAAATTGTGGGTTCTTTTTGAAGCAAGTATCATTATTCGATAATATCATCACATGCAATAGGATATCTGTTGATCCCTCTAAGACTGATAAAATTCTGGGATGGTCAAGGCCAACATCGGTGATGGATATGCGTAGCTTCCTAGAATTAGCTAGATATTATCACAGATTTGTAAGAAATTTCTCATGATTTTTAAACCCCCTTACCAAGAATCCTTAGATAAGATTCATGTTTTTTCTGGAGTGATAAATTCAAAGAGGGATTCATTGAAAATGAGGCATATCACTGCACCCATGTTCACACTACCCACAAGTGGAGAACTTTTTTTGGTATTCATTGATGCTTTAAAGAAGGTAATGGGTTGTGTGTTGATGTAAAATGATATATTCATTTCCTATGATAGAAGGTAATTCAAATTTCATGAGTAAAACTATCCAACACACGATATCATGTTTTCTGTAGTAATGTTCTCTTTAAAAATATGGTAAAATTGCCTCTTTAGGGAGAAGTGTGAATATACATCGATCAAAAAGCCACAATAATATAATCACATTGAAAGAGTTGAATATGAACCAATGAAGATGGATAAAGCTAATCAAAGACTATAACTGCTAAATCCATTACCACTTTGGGATAGCGAACATGGTGGCAGATCCTCTAAGTAGAAAGGACCCAACAATTCTATCATTGATGAGAATTGTAAGGGATCCAATCTTCTTATATTTGATGAATATGGGAATGGGAATCATAAAGAAGGGAACGTTATCAATCAGTTAACAAATTATTGATCAACCATCTCTTTTAAAAAGGTTAAAGGATGCTCAAACAAATGATGTGGGAATTCAGAAGAAAGTGGAAACTATCAGAAAAGGGGAATCCCTTGAGTTCAATACTAATGAATATGGAATTGTGATATTTTGGAAATACTATGTCTTCCATCAAATCTGAAGATAAAGAATGAACTCTTGGAAGATGCATATAGTTCAAATTTCTCTATTCGCCCAGGAAACAAAAATATGTACTGAGATCTCTTAAAGAATTATTATTGGGATAAAATGAATAAAGAGTTCACTAAGTATACATCAATGTGACTTATATGTCAGCATGTGAAGGATGAGTGGCAAATTACTAAGGGGATGATGTAACCTTTACCTACACCAGCATGGAAATGGGAGAAAATCACCAACAACTTTGTCATAGAACAATCAAAGACATCTAAAGGAAACAATTTTATCTGTGTTGTTTTGGATAATCTTACAAAGACTAAACACTTCATTGCAATATGAGATGATTTCTCATTGGATCAACTAGAATGGATATATATCAGAGAATTTGTACGGCTGCATGCAGTACCACTATTTTTTGTATCCGATCAAGATCAAAGATTCACCTCTGTGTTCTGGAAGAGTCATCAACATTCATTGAATACTGATCTAAACATTAGTATGGATTATCATCCTTAAACTGATGGCCAATCTGAGTGAACTATCCAAACACTTGAGGACATGTTGAGAGAATTCTCAATGGACTTCAAAGGAGGATGGGATCAACATCTTCCTCTAGTTTGGTCCTCTTACAATAATAGTTTATACTCATGCATCGAAATGGATCCTTATGAAGCCATGTATGGGAAGAGGAGAAGAAGACCGACATGTTGGGATGAAGTTGGGGAGTGAAAACTCATAGGTCCAGAAATGGTCGATGAAATGGTGGAGAATTTTATGACCATCTAGAAACACATTAAATATGCTTAGAGTCGAAAAAAGAGTTATGCTGATAATCATCGACGAGACCTAGAGTTCGTTGCTAGGAACATGGTATTCCTCTACATATTGTCATGGAAGAGAGTTATGATATTTTTGAAGAAGGTAAATCTTATTCCAAGGTACATCGACCCTTTTGAGATCATTGATCACATTGGAGAGGTGGCCTATCAACTTGCACTTCCACAGAACCTATCTCAAGTACTTGATGTACTCCATTTATCACTCTTGAGGAAGTGCATACCTCACCCAACACAAGTACTCAATCTAGAGGTGGTACAATTGGAGAATGACCTATCCTATAAAGATAATCCGGTGAAGATCTTAGATCGTAGGGGAAAAATTCTATGAAATAAGACAATGCCCATTATCAAGGTGTTGGGGAGAAACTACATGTTTGAAGAAGCAACATGGGAATCAGATGAAGTGATGAAGAAAAGTTACCCTCATCTATTTTAGTGTGGGATAAGGAAATTTCAAGGGAAATTTTTTTTAAGGTGGAAATATTATAATGACCCAAAATTTTATTATTAAAAATTATTCTAGATCTAATTAAATGTGTTATTATATTAATTGGTTATATAAAACATATAAACTTCCATGGTTTTATGTTTTTGGATTTTAAAATACTGTTATGAATTGTTACCATTTCTAATATAGTCATTGAATAATGATCACTTGAATAGTATAAATATAGGGATTTAAAAAATCAAATTTACTTAGAAAAGGGATGTGATGGCCTCATCTAGTAGAATTTCCCCGTATGAAGCCCATTTGTCAGAGATCAGAATAGAGGTTTCATCACTAGGATTCTCTCTTGACCTATCCCAATCCAATATTCAACTCGTTAAGCTTAAACAGAACCGCCTATGAGAGAAGTGGAAGTTGATAGAGATTACAACCCGAGCGATGTTATCTGAGCCTCCCTAAGTGTCTGTCACCATCACACACCTTACTCTTAGGTCATATGTGGGTGTTATAAGGGGTTATGTAACAAGACAATAGAACTATGATTATGTGCATTATTTTTGTATAGAATATAGAATATATATTGTTTTTATTATTGTCACTCTGTAAATAGTTTTTAAATCACAAATAGTATTTATTGTTAATATTCAATTAAGAAATCTATTTTGATGAATTAATGGATTTTTTATTAAATAACATTTTAATAAAATATTAATACTAAATTACTTTTTATTAAATATAAATTATATAATAATTTTTATAAATACAATTTTAATTTTTATTATGGCTTGAGGGCTGTTTTTGTCCAATCCCAAGATTTTTTTATAAATATTGGGTATTATTTAAAAATTAAAAATTCACATATTTAAAAAATAATTCTAGATAAAATGAATATTATTTTTTTGGAATCAGGACATTCAAATTATCCAACAGTGAATTTTTCATAATATTCTGAGATAGTCAAATTTTTAGGTAAAAATTAAATACCATTTAAATATATAATGTCTTTTATGAAATCCTAAAGACCCAATTGTGAAGTAATAAAATAATATAAATGGTATATTCGGTAAGGGATCCTCACTTTCCTTCCATCTGAATTTATTTCCATGTTTCTTTATATTGTTATGCCCTTTTAGTATCAATTAAAAATGTTGGGGGTTTTATTTTTCACCTCCCCTACACATCCCTCCTTATGATTGAATTATGAGAGACCTATTTATCTCTCATTAATTCCTCCAATGTACCCCCGTGACCATAAAAAACATTTGTAAGGTATTTCTCTCTCCTCATTTACATTCCTGAAATTATTTTTTATTATTCATCTAAAATACATTAAATATGTTGGAATTTTATGTTACATGATCCCTTACTGTCCATTTCATGTATAAAATATGAGATACCCCTTTATCTCTCATCAACACATTTTACGATTTATATTTGACGTCATTATGCTATAGAAGTTACACCAAAATTTCTCATGCCAAAATCACCGTATAAGTGATTACTATTCCCATTTCTCTATCATGGTTATTAACCTTTATGCATAAGTACATCTTGATTTAGTAATTACATTTTAGTATTCTGCATCTGTTATTCATGGAATAAATTATGATTTTTAACGAATCCATGTTGTCTGATCTCGGTGTCACACTTATGCATGAAATGAAATGATTAAGAAGGGTGTGCACTGATAGTGCTCCAATGCAATGGGTAAAAAATAGAATCATGATACATCAAGTGAAATTAGTGTTGACCCATTCTAATTCATGGACAGTTAGGTTTTAGTCATTCCAATTCACATGAAATGATGGTTTACTCATGCTGCATGTGCAATGAGCCTTGTCTAATGCTAATATCATGTTAAATGTTGTTTCCACATTTCCATGTTATGATAATCATTCTATATCATTATTTTATGCTCATGTTTCTCTTAGGGTTCATTGATATGCCTACTGCCTAACATGTATATTATTCATCATGTTATTTCTTGTTTACTCCTTTACTGGGCTTTATAGCTCACCCTTTTCTTATGCAAGTTGTTAGGTTATCCCATGAAATGCTCATTATAATGGAATGTTGTGGTCATATAAAAGAAGTATTCCATAAAGACGTTGACTTTTATGTTCTATGT
Organism: Viscum album; assembly: GCA_963277665.1. Taxonomy (NCBI): domain Eukaryota; kingdom Viridiplantae; phylum Streptophyta; class Magnoliopsida; order Santalales; family Viscaceae; genus Viscum; species Viscum album. The sequence continues at coordinate 384,458 of CAUJRU010000123.1, forward strand.
ATTTATGTAATGTTTCTAATTTTCCCAAGACACTAGACCTATCAGTCCTTAGATTTGTCTTATATGCAAGTTAATGTAATAAATAATGTTTATGTGTGTGATAAAGATATGGGTTGTTATATTATAGTTGGATGATACCATTTGATTGGAAATAAATTATAAAGTATATCAGGTTTCAAGACTCATTGGAAATTAAAACAACCTATTATGGTGTTCCCCCTTGGTAATATTCAGAGGAAAATATTATGAGAATGAGATCTACCAGTAGAAAAAACACAATTATATATGTTTCATTTAATATTCCTATATGTAGATGTGTGTATTGATCCATATACAATAATATTATCATTAATGAATACCATATGTTTCATAATTTGATGTATTCATAAAAATTTTGATGACTTATACTCATGGTGAAGTATTATATGTTTGGTTCGCCATAAGTTAATTTACATAAATATATAGTGTAAGAAAAATTTATCATTTTTTGCCTAGATATAAGATGATATTTTAGGGCCTTTGATGGGAAATGGAACTTCTTGGATAAATCCAGGGCCATGGTGTTCCGCGAGAATGTTCATTATCATAATTTCAAAGAAATAGATGTCAAGCACATAGGTTGTTTACACCAACATTGAACCAACTTTATTGTATTCATCATGATAAAGGGATCATATTACACATTAATAATTCAATTAAGTTTTTATGTCATTATAATATTATCTTATTTATCATTGGGTGCCTTGACATATAACTAGATTCTAACCTTGTACTTTAGGTGTCTCTACATATTTCCACTAATAAAGATTCCTAGAGGATCATACCCTATGTCTATCCAATATCTCAGTTAAATTTAATATTGAATATTACATGTTATAATAAATTTTATTCCTTCTGGGAGGTTTAATAATTATTTGGGTTAGGTTGACTGATAAGATTTAATCATGAGTTATTCAAATGAATATGTGTGTTAAATAATAATATATTTTTAAAAGGTTTGGTGAATATAATATTTATTTATTTTATCAATGATTAATGATTGATAAATATATCTATTATATAAATAGTCATTATCAATTTTTTGTAAACATCAAGGAGGATAAGTGGGTCTACATGAATGGATTTATTGAAAAAAATATAAATAATATATTTTTATTCAACGGTGATACGTATTTTCAGTGAAAAATAATTTTCTTATTATTAATACATGAGGTTCACTAAGAATAAAGAAATTTGTAATGAGGATTATATGAATATAGGAAGACCTATGCATTAATTAATATATATCTATTTTTATTTCATTGAAAATTAAGATTCATTGTGCTCAACTGATAGAGATAAGCACTCAAAAACCATAGTTAGAGTTCTAGAGATATATATTGTTATCTCTCCTCCTACTATCAAAATCCACTAATAGAAAGCCAAGAAGTATTTTTTCTCAAATATAATTTAGCTATGATCAATAACAAAGTACATAAGGTAGTGGGATCGACTGTGAAAATCCCAAATATTATATAGAGATATTTAGTGATAGTGGTTCATGTTTGGATCACCAATAGAGGGATTATGTAGATGGATAAGAAAATGATATGACCATATGAAAATATCGAGTTAACTAGATCATAAATGTAAAAAGTATTAAAATTTTAGGTAATTCTCTATTTTCTTATAAATTAATTATATATTAAATTTGATGATCCTTCTCTTATTGTTCTAAGATTTATACAATTAATTCTTGAATTGATTATGTTAGTCATAATGTTTTTATTTAGTGTATCTCAATTTATTTCAATATTATGAAAAAAATTTGAGTTGGAAATTCCAAATAGGTTCTTCCACTATGTCTGAAACCTACATATTTGTTAGAGTTTTACACTTGAAATTAAGACCTATTTAATGTTTTATTCACAAATACCTTAACATTTTACTTTATGTTTTAATAATTTTTTGGGTTATTGGGGACCCCCAGAGTCTTGATATGGATTTTTTAGGAAATTAGTGGATTCTAGGTGATCTAATGTTTTTTTCATTTTTGGAAACTCAATCACATGATGTTTAGTTCAATGAACATATGTTGTGTCATTTTTTATTTTGGTTGTGGGGTTGAATATGAAGACTACAATACATTTTTGTTCTAAAAGTGTCTTGTAGATTGATGTAAGGTGTGGTTGAGGGAACACCCAAACACCCCATATTGAGGCACATGGTTATTTATGGTACACAACCAAATCCCACTTGTAGTACCTATCTAAAGGACATGTAGCAGATATGTATTTACCCATTGTGCAGTATATGGATAGGTATATATCCAGTCACCCCATGTGGTTACACTCTATGTAAGGGCAGACACATCATGTACTTCAAAAATTACACACCAAGTCAGGTTGTGGTAGATGTATAGGGAATTTTGTTTGGGGTACAAATAATTTACTCCCTCATTGGATGTGTTTTTCTAGGTTTTCATCCTAGAGTTAGAATTAAACCTGTGATTAGTTCATTATGAGTGTTTTTTTACATAGATCACAATGGTAGAATTCCTTTAGAATTTAGGCAATATCTAGATGGTGTTTTTAATTGGGAAATATTGGGCTTGAATATTAACATATGGTTTTTATTCTAATTCCTCTTATGGGATTGGATGTGTGATGCCAGGATTGAGTGTGGGTTGTGAGCTTGTTGATTGTATGTTCTTGAGGATTCCAGTCGTTTTTTTTTGAGGTTCTCTCAAATGGATTTCAGAATGTGGGATCAAGTGGTATCTTGGATAGGATTATTATCTTGTTTTTTGAGGTTTATTTCACTTAGATCCTTCGTGATGGAGTGTCATTGTGGGGTACTAGGAATGTATGGGTATCATGGATTATATATTTAGACTGGATTTAGGAGGTTTTTTAGGATTCCCTTGGGGTTGTGGCATTCTTTTTAAGGTTATGTGGTGTATTATAAGACAATGATCCCATGAACAACATCATTTTCTAGGAAATTATTTGGATATATCCTTAGAACTAGATATTTATTCATTATTAGAATAAAAAAATATAGAATCTCAAATTAAATTTAAAATTAATATAGATTAATCAAGAATTAACTCATATTTTAATTCTTCCCTTGTTATCAAATCATGTTTATCCTTCTTATCGACCCTTCGCTGCAATGGAAGATTAAATGATAGATTTCCTCAAGTGGGGAACACCACATTTACTAAGAATCATTAAATGATATGGTCGGTTTCTTCAGATGCTACTGTTGATGTCCCTACACCTTGTTTCATTCATTGTTAAATGCACATTTAGAATTTGAACAATGATGAAAGGATTCTCATGATTCACTCACAATTAGAGAGAGTAGTGGAAGATTACAAACACTCATGGGACATGGTGTTTTCTTGAGAATGTCTTTGGCCTTGAGAGAATTCTTGGTAGATACAAATTTTATGGACAAAAATTATTTGGAAAAACCTTTTAAGATAATTATATAGTATGGTATTTATAAACATAAGGTTAGAATATTATTTTACAAAACCCCATTTAATATTCTCTTAGACCCTAGGGGACCCCATGTATAAATAATAATAATTTTATCATTATTATTTAATTTAAATGAACATAAGTCATGAAATAGAAAAACATATGCTTTCAGAAATAAATAAATTAATATTAGTTCGAATGATATTTCATTATTATAAGGTCATAAATCAGTTTTTTGTCAACCTTGTTATATAATAGACCATGCATAATTTATATTTAATTAATTAAAAAATAAATGTAACTACATTATACAATGATAAATAAATAATTATGATCAACTAATAAACCTAAATAAATAAAATTCATCAAAATTGAGAATAATATTCTAATATACTTGTTAAACTCATATAGAATTTAACTGAGATTCTTAGATTCACTTTGTGTTGGACCCTATAGGCTCCTTTCTCAGCCACATTTGGCTAATCTACCCAATGTCTAAGGTTAGAATCTAGAAAAATACTAATACACCCACAACGTAAAAAATTTAATGTCTCAATGACATTAAACCTCCTACAAACCATTATATTGTAATATAATACATTTTTCATGATATCACCTATCAAACATGATGTATAGCTTGTGTCTTGAATCTAGATGATTGAATATCTTTATTTGACTTTCCAAAAATAATATTTCAATCATCCTATATGTCCATGGGCTTAATATCACTATTATATTCCGTAAATGGGCCTAGTATATTCACTTTTAAAGGAAGGGAAAATTCCTCTCTCTCATTATTATTTAATATTTTCCACTCATGATTCACCCAATGTATCCAACAACATCGAAAAATGTTATCATAAATGTTTAAAAAAAATCTAAACATGTCAGTCCTAATACACATTAACAATATTATTAGTGTCAAAAGATCATTACCTAGGTCCATATATAGGAATATATAATGACCCATGTAACATATGGAATTCATATTGGAATGTCTATTCTCATAAACTCCCTTCTTTGTTGTTGAACAAAGGAGAGCACCATGACAGTGGGTTTTAATTTTTTATAGCCCCCATAGCCTGGATAACATGAATCTTCTATTTACCATTAAAATATATCATGCATCCATGGAATATCTATTTAATTAATACTATCATATCATCTAAAGTATATCATTATAGTGGGGAACATCTATGTGATTTCAATTTGAAAAGTTTCATTAGGATATTATCAAATACAATATCATATAGAAGAATAATTATGATAAGATTAGAAATTATATTAAATTATATTCATGCACCATGAATATATAATGTACTTAAATGTACAAGGGAATTTTGTCTTAGGGAACCAAAAAATTAAACCGAATACCACCTTCACAAAAAAATATGAACAATTTTCAGCCTTCTAGATCTCACATGATATTATTGATTATACTGAGATATGAATTTAGTAAATGGGTCTTCCATGTTGTCCTCTATGGATACTTTTTTTACTGTGACTTCACTTCATTGAAAAAATATCTCAAGACATGAAACATTTGGAGTATATGATTTTTCTTTTAGTGAGACCTTGGATCCATTGAGATATCCATCACTACGGTATTTTTATAATACATTTTTATAGGTTATATACTATTTTGAACCACACCAATCTCCTATAAAAATTTTCAAATCCAAACTACTTCCTTTACTACATAAAAATATGTAATATACTCAGACTCTACTATATAATCAACCACAATTGTCTATTTGATGATTTTCCATCACAAAACTCAACCGTTAAGTTGGAAAAAATATCCTAATTTTGATCTCATGTCATGTTGATCAGTACATAAAATATAATCTATATATCCCCTAAAAACTAGATTCTCGTGTCCTCCATATACCAGGAATATATCCTTAGTGTGCCTAAAATACTTAAGGATAGTCTTAATAGTAGAGCAAGGTTGTTCTCTAGTATCTTCTTGATATATTATTTCTAATATTAGATAATGAAAAACATAAATCCATGTATATAAGATGACATACATAACTAACCCTATCACAAATGTTCAAGGGATCCTACTCATCCTCTCTTTATCTATCTATCTCCCCCATCTCTCTGTATTTTTTCTATTGTGTCTGAGGACACATTTTCTAAGAGAGATAAATTCCTTGTATAAATAAAACCAATCCCTCTTGGATTACTCCATATTTAACCTCTTTAGTATCTGGTCTAGGTATGTACCCCAACTCAATTCAAGAAGAATCTTGGTTCTATTTTAAAGAATCTTGATCCTAAGGATGTAGGAAAATTCACTTAACTCCTTAATGGATTTTTTCTATCAGATCTTAAATGACTATAATTATGGCACCTTATTTAAAAAATATTAATATATCATCAATATATTGTATAAGAAAAATGATCACTCTCCTACTAATCTGTCAATAGAAACATTGACCAAATTTATTATTTATGAAACCAAACTCTCGTATGGATTCACCAAAATTAATATTCCTTAACTTAGATGAATTACTTAATAAGTAAATGAATTTCTAAAACTTTTATACCCTTTTTCCATTATCTAGAGTAACAAACCCTTCTAATTATGCCATATAAATATCTTCCTAAAGGTTCCTATTAAGGATTGTCATTTTGATATCCAACTACTAGATATCATAGTCTTGAAATGTTTCAATAACAAGTATAATTATGATGGATTTAAAACATGGATGTTGGTTAGGGTTCTTCATAATCAATACAATAATGTTTTTTAAAAACTTTTTCTGTTATCCATTATTTATAGGTACTAAATTTACCTTCCTTGTTTGTTTATCTCTTGAATAACAATTGTTACCCAATTGGAAGAACATTAACTAGAAGATTTAATATAACACAGGCTTGATTCTAATATATGGAATCCATGTCATAATTCTTCGACTCCTTCCATTTACTAGCATCTTATTTCATTACCAATTCCTTATTGGATATAAGATCAATGTTGTTCAACCATAATGAGTAACCATCCTCACTGAATAGAAAAGAATAACTGACTAGTTATTTAACCTCTCAAGTGATTCTACACAGTGTTTTTTCCTTAGGAACATATTCTTCTATAGAGATTACTAGAAGATATTCCTCTTCCAAATTCTTTTTATCTTGAGAATCCACTACATCAAACACAATCTTTCTCCCACTATCCTTATTATGAATGTGATACCTCTTTATGAATATGGCCATTTAAAGCCATTGTAACCTTTTTTACAAGGGTTAATATCTGTAATAACCATTAATTTCTATGGTTTTGTTGACAATAAAAAACTTCATGATTTTGGTTGATAGTTTATTTGATGAAGTGGCCTTAAAAAATTCCTAACTACCCTATCAATTAATTTTTTAAAACATAGACTTATTTTTATTCATTAACTCATATGATATATTGTCTGTTAATTTATCCTGAACCTATTTTAGTGCATACAACTCAGTCTATAATGCATATCCGAAAAGGATAATGGATGATTAGCATGACTCATCATTGACCTCACCATTTCCAACAAGGTGCGGTTACTCCTTTCACTTACCCCATTCTGATATAATGTATAAGGCGGAGTGAGTTAGTGTAAGGTCCCACACTCCCATAAATGTTTGATAAAGTCTTAGCCTAGATATTATGAACCTCAATATGATAAAATAATATTTATCATCTTTTCAAATTGATTTTCTACTTCATTATTAAATTCCATGAATTTAAAAAATTATTCCGACTTGTACCACATTAAGTCGGAGAATCCATATCTACTCAAGTCACCAATAAAAGTGATGATGTTTGAATATACATCCCTAGATTTTAATGGGAATGGACAACAAGTGTCAGTATTTAACAATTCTAGTGTCTCTGTATCCCTTTCACCCATACCATTAATTTTTTTAGTTATCAATCCATGTAAACAAGAAATAAATTTGTTAAGTGGTTTTATCTCAAAATAGTCCTTATTGATAGATCTTTTCCATTGACATTGATTTTACATGACCTATACTATGATTCCAAAAAAGGGTGTTGTATGGCTTCATCAAAAATTAATTTCATATTAACTTCAAACACTTGGTTTTTAACATAATACATAAATATGGTTATTAAAACAAATTATATAATGATAATTCCATTCTGATAAAAAATGACAATAATTTTTTCCAAATTGAAAAAAAATAAATCATATTAAGTAATGAAACTGATATAACGTTCTTGGTAAGACTGGGAACATAAAAAAGATTCTTTATAACCCAGATAACTCATGTTAGTGGTGTGAGGTGGTAGTATCCAATACCCATGGAATCCAATCATGATCTGTTGAAACCTCAAAGATCCACCCCCTCTAGAAAGCATCAAATTTCTACTTGGATCCTATATTTGGATACACATGTGAGTACCAATAGCAGTATATAATAACTAATTTGTAGAGTATGATAATTTCTACTTTATAATGAATGTACCTAATGCTACCCAATATCTTTTAATTCCCTTCTTTGAGTGGTCTAGACTTCTACATGCAAACAATATTGCATTTTCTTCCATTGCTTACCATTATATATTCCTTTCATTCACATTCACTACTTATAATCCTTATACTTGGAGTGAGTCTTTGATACCTTTTCCATGTGATTACCATTATTCCCTAAAAGTACCATGGGTTTATTACACACATTGTCCTTATCAACATGGCGAATAATAAAGAGGAGTTCCATAAAATATTTCTTAAAATTTGATATCTTATAATTAAATATTAAACTGGGGATTCTATGAGGTAGTGAGTAAAAAATGTGATCCATGTGCAATGCATCTGGTAGATTAAGGCCTAGGATGTGCAAGCTTTCCATGTAGTCAATCATATGACCACATGAGTCCCAATGGGTTCCAAATCTCCACTTATAGATGTGAATTGTATATTTGATAAATTAAATTTCTATTATCCAACATTATCTTTGTAACGATCTTGAATATAGGATAATACATTAAATGTATCCATGCTTTTGTGAAGCTTCCTAATCTCACCATACATTGCTGAAAGAATCAAACATTTAAAATATATTGCAACATCAATGTTTTTTTCATAGAGTGATATTTTTCCCCACTTTCCTCATTGCTAAGTGTCTCAAAAAAATTTGGATTCCCTTGCATAGTAGAATATTAAAGAATCTGTATAGTTCAATGGAAATAGTTCCAATGATAATGTTTTCTTTCATGTGGATAGATCAAAATGATAATCTCAATGATTAGTGATTTTCCATTTCTATAATAAATAGATAATATTGTGGAACCTTCCTTGATTACTAAAAAAGTGTCGAATAATATATTCTAATAGTCTCCCACTATATTTTCAAGTCCCAATAGCCATCACCATTGAAATTGGATTATCCTATCGTGGGATTAATCTAATGGAAAGGATCAATATTTATCTTCTCATAACCCCAATGAGGATTGGTTAAACAAAATCCTTTTTTATAATTCCATGTTAGTTTAAATCATCCCAAAGAGGGTTGTTCAAGAACATTGAAACTATTGGTTTCAATCTAAATGATGTAATGTAGGATTTACCAAATTAATAATTTATTTGAGGGATTTTATCTTTTTATGCTATACTTAAAGTAATCCCATGTTATCGAAACACACACTTCTTAAAATTAAGAATATTTCACATCAGTGTATAATTATGTCCAGATAAAATTTATGTATAATTTATTTTATTTAATTCTATCTTGAATTCTTGTTAATTCTTTTATTTAATGTGATTTATTTACATTAAAAATAAGTAATAAACCATGAAACTAAAAAAATAAATAAATATTGTGGTATGATCTTGAGAATTATCTAATAGTTGGTTTATCTAGCGGACAATAAACCAACTTAAAACCCTAGGATAAAATTCACCTTGATCCTATTCTTGGCCTAGGATAAAATATTCCACCTTGTAATGTCCCGGTTCTAGAAGCCACCCAGAGGTGCCCCATACCCGGTTGGTCACATGGACTCAAGCGCATTTCCCAAAATGCCAGAGGCTGTCGACTAGCAGTGAGGGCCTTGGGTGTGATAGTGGGGAAACTATGCCCTCATTGGAAAAGTACACAGCAGAAATAAACAAAACATGCAATAGCAGAAACAATAAATATCCATCAATAATGAACAAGTAAACAGTGGAAGACTAAAAAAATAAACCACTGGAGCACATATGTATATATGAAATGATGCATGATACATATCTAGGAAAACATCCAAACAGGTCACAATGCTGGAAATACAAACAGTACCTAAACAAGTACAAAAGAAAAGATATACAGCTCCTCATCATCTCAAGACTAAGCTTGGTCCCATACTCTTCTGCTCCAAATCAATCCAATACCAGAAGTCAAAGGGTGATTTCCCTTGTATATACCTAAAACAACATAGTCTATTTGGTCCCAAAAGCACAACCCAAATAGGGTGTGAGACTAAATCCCAGTAGGCAAAAACCTGAAGATCTATTCCTAACAGTCAGTGAGCATATTGGAGGTAATTGTACAATAAGTAGTAAACAGTAATAGTAAACAACCTGCAGTAATCAGCAAGCAGTAACATGATGATATACAATAGTAATGAATCCACAGGACAACAATTAACAGTGAAGAAAAAAACTAACCACAATAGGAACCTCTCTGGGAAGTACTCGCAGCCAACCCCTCTGGTCCTATCCAAGAAGTACCAACAACCCTCTGGGAAATGCACTCAGCCTAACCACTTGGTTTGGTCATACGAAAATATAAGACTCTCTGGGGAAGCGTGCTGGATCAATTCCCCTTATAGTCTAGGGTAGTCAGGGACTCTCTGAGGAAGTTCAAACGGTCTAACCCTCTTATAGCCCCAAGGTCTAGAAACTCTCTAAGGAAGCTCACTTGGTCAATTCCTCCTATAGTCTTAGGTCCATCACAGACTCTCTGAGGAAGCTCGCTCAGTCAATTCCTCCTCTAGCCTGGAATGGTTTAAAGAAATTCAAAAAATTAAAGACTCTCTGAGGAAGCTCACTCGGTCTACCCTGATGTAGTCTATAATATCATAGACTCTCTCAGAAGCTCACCTGGTCTATCCCCTATTGTCTATAATAACCATGAATCTCTAAGGAATCTCACTCAGTCTACCATCCTGTAGTCTATAATATTCAAGACTCTCTGGGAAGCTCACTCTATCTATCCCTTATAGTCTATAGCACCAGGTACACACAGTCACGTTCCATTCAGTGCATAATAATGCTATATGGACAAAGTAAACCTATATTCCTACATGGCCAACCATTCCATAGAACAACAATTATGTTAATAATATTATTCCATCCTATGGTCACAAGGAATGGAAAATAGGTATAAAGGAAAAAGGATAACAAAACCCAAAGGTTATAACAAGAAAAATGCATGGGAAAAACATCCAAGCATAGAAATTATCCTCAAACATGATCAAATTACCTCTACATAAGAATACAACCAAAGTAGGAAAACAATAGGAAAAAATGGTAAACACGCAATACCCCATTCATGGGTATTGGTGGAAATTTGCACATAAAACTCAAAGACATCGAATGGTAAGGCACAAACCACCTACCTTGGTGCTAGGAGATCAATATACTTGAACCACGAGGCTTTATTCTCCTTATAATGATGTAGATCTACGAAAACACACAAAACATTCAACCCACAATATATCAAGAAAGAGTGAAAATCATAGAATGAAACTCAAGAATAAGGAAGAGATCACCGCTACGGTTCCAACACAATCGACGATGGTCTATTCAGAAAACAGATGGAGTATCAGGGGATCAGTGGATGTTTGCAGCCATACAGATGATCCCGGTCAAAGAACCTTGAGAAGAAGACAATTATGTCGATTAGGCGTGACCCCGGTCCGTTTAATGAAAAAAAAGAAATTACACAGTGTGTACTTCTAGAGTACACGGCGTGTATTTGGATTTTCTGTACTCTACTTTAAGCAGCCTTCACATCGCCCCTACACACCATGTGTGTGGCCCGGACATGGCCAACACACGACCTCGCGCGACATCAAAGTACACATCGTGTACTTATAAAGTACACGACATGTACTTTGGAAATTTCCTGATTTTCCTGTTTTTCTCAAACATGACCAGAAAAGGAAAAAAATACCTAAAACAAAGATCCAGGTTCTTAGAAACTTCCCCCCTTAGAGAAATTCATCCTCGAATTTCCCTAGTTAGGTGAAGAAGAAGATACCTCAAACATCTCCGGCCACTACGATCATACATCGCCCTCCTTCTCCAATGTCTCGTCCTGTACTCGCTCGTGCTGCCATAACACCAGTACCAGAGGAACATACCGGCCATAGAGAACCTTCGTACTGCGATCGAAAATCCATATAGGATGCTCAAAAAATGACGCATATGCATTGAGATCCACCTCCTTGGGTTGAAAGACATGAGACGGGTCTGAAAAGTAATGTCGGAGCTGAGAGATGTGGAAGACGTCGTGCATATACGGGTACATCTGAGGTGACTGCAACCTATAGGCAACCGGCCCAACACTCTCCAACATCTCAAACAGCCCAACGTACCACGGTGAAGGATTACCCTGTCTCTGAATCCTCTTGTGTCCCATCCTCGGTGCGACACGCAGGAAAACCTGATCCCCGACCTCGAACTCCAGAGGTCATCTCTGCTGATCAACATAAGATTTTTGTCGAGACTGTGTTGTAGCCATACTCTTCCAAATAAACTCTATCTACTCTGAGGTCTCCTAAACAAGATGAGGTCCCCACAAGGATACCTCTCCTGCCTCCAACCAGCACAAAGGTGATCAGCATGGCCTAGAGTACAAAGCCTTATAAAGTGCCATATGAATAGTTGCCTAAAAGCTGTTGTTATAAGAAAACTCCACAAGAGGAATATGCTTCTCCCAAGAACCACCAAAGTCTAGAATGCAAGCTCGGATCATAGTCTCAAGCACCTGGATCGTACACTCAGATGAGCCATCTGTCTTGGGATGGTATGCTGTTCTCAAAAGTACCTGTGTACCCAAAGCCTTCTGAAGCCCCTTCCAGAACCGAGAAGTAAAACATGCATCCCTATTTGAACAATGGAGTGTGGAACTCAATTAAGACATACAATATCTCGGATGTACAACCGTCCCATATCATCAACACTGAATGTCCCCTTGATCGGAAAGAAATGAGAAACCTTCGTAAGCCTGTCGATGACAACCCAAACAACATCACTCCCTCGAGGAGACCTCAGTAACCCTGTCACCAAGTCCATCGCGGCATAATTCCACTTCCACTCAAGAATGGGTAACTTTTGTAAAAGCCCTTCTGTTCACTGATGCTCCGCTTTCACCTACTGACAAGTAGAACATCTCATGAAGAACCCAACAACATATCTCTTCATACCTGACCACCAGTACTGGAGGGGTAGATCACGATACATCTTGGTGACGCCAGGATGAACTGCCCAAATTGTGGAATGGAAATCCCGCATTAACTCCTCGCGTATGTCTAATGGCACCCATATGAATCCCTGGAAACACAAGATCTCATCCTCTCCCACTGTCCATCTAGGAAGAGGGTCCTCTCCTGACACACTCTCCAACAGGACTCGGTCTTCTAAGTCTGATAGTTTCCTCATCCGTACCTGATCAAGAAGGGTAGTGGTAACAACTAGAGAAGATAGAAATGTCTGCCCCAGTTTGTCATGAACCTCTACATTTATCTCAGAGAACAGAGCCATAAGGTTCCACTCACTACTGACATCTTGAATGGACTGAATCTGAGTTCTTCTTCTCAATGCATCAGCCACTGCGTTACCCTTTCCTGGCGTATAGGAAAGCTCAAAGTCGAAGGAATGAAGATACTCAACCCACCTACGTTGTCTCAGATTCAGATCACGCTGAGTGAAGATGTAATTGAGACTCTTTTGTTCCATAAACACCTCAAAGTACACTCCCATAAGGTAATGTCTCCAATAGCGTAATGCATGAACGACATATGCCAACTCTAGATCATGCGTCAGGTAGTTTCTCTCATGTGGACTCAACTGCTGAGACCCGTACGCAACAAATCCATATTCTTGTATAAGCACAGCTCCCAGTCTGACACCTGAAGCATCATAGTAGAGTGTATAGATCTTTCCCGGCTCTGGAAAAACTAGTATCAGTGCTGACGTCAACCTCCCTTTTAGCTCCTGAAAGGCTGACTCACATGAATCTGACCATAAGAACTTCGTACCTTTCTTGGTCAGACCAGTCAGTGGTACTACAAAGCGTGAAAAGTCCTGTATGAAACACTTGTAGTATCTAGCTAGCCCTAGGAAACTCCACACCTCAAAGACATTCTTCGACTGCTCCCTGTAAAATACATATCTCACTTTCTATGGGTCTAATGATACTCCTGTCTCTGAGATAACGTGACCCATGAAGTGAATCTAATCTATCCAAAAGTGGAATTTCGAGATCTTAGAATATAATTGATGCTCTCTCAGTGTACTAAAAACGATCTCAATATGGGTAGCATGGTCATGTAGAGTGAGAGAGTACCCCAAGATATCGTCCACGAAGACCACCACAAAAGTGTACAAGTACGGATGGAACACTCGGTTCATCAGTGCCATAAAAGCTACTGGTGAATTCGTGTGTCCGAATGGCATGACTGTATACTCGAATAGAACATACCTTCTCCTGAAGGATGTAAGAGGTATATCTGATTCTCAAATGCGCAACTGATGATATCCAGACCTCAAATTGATCTTTGAGAACACCCGTGCTCCTCGAAGCTGATCAAAGAGGTCATCGATCCTCGGAAAGTGATATCGGTTCTTGGCTGTCAACTATTTCAGTCTCCGATAATCCAAGAAAAGCCTAAGGTTGCTATCTGACTTCTTTGAAAATAGGATTGGAAAACCCCAAGGAGAAGTACTGGGTCGGATAAAACCCTTTTCCTGCAACTCTTCCAACTACATATTGAGATCCTGCAACTCAGGTGTAGCCATCCTATAGGGAGGAATGGCCACCGGTGCCACTCCTGGAATGAGATCAATAGAAAAGTATACCTCACGCTCCGAAGGCATACCTGAAAAGTCCTCTAGAATTAAATCCCTAAAATAATCCACCACTGGTGGAATGTCTAACTATGAAGTCCCCTAGTCATCCAGATAAGGACTGGTAATCTAGGTTATAACTCCTCCTAGCCCATGATGCCCTGGTCCAGCTCTACCCACCTGGACATCCCACTCGCCTATATGGAGAAAAGATCCACCCTCTGGTGATGAAAAACTCACCTTGCGGCGATAGAAATTGACGATTGCCCAGAAGGGAACTAACCAGACCATACTGATAATGACATCATAGCCTGTAATCTCTAGGAAATAGAAGTCCCATAAGAAGTGACACCATGCAACCTCAAGAGGGAACTCTCTGCACTGACGTACTCTAGACGTCCTCATTCCCAACAGTGTATCAAGAGTCAACATGTTGGTAGACGAAAAGATACAGAGCCCAAGGCTCTCCACAACAGTAACAGAGATAATGCTATGTGAAGCACCAGTATCAAAAAGATCTGAAGATAAAACCGAGGCTACTAAGATCGTATCTCGAACTATAGAAGGTCTTGGATCCTGCTTCTGATGGGTCTTCTCCACAGTGAAAGTATGGCATGTACCGTGGCCCCACGACCCTGGCTGACTACCATGGGCTGATCCACTCTGTTGTCACTGGTAACCTGGCGACTGACCACCATGGATGCGACCTCCACCTTGGACCGAATGGCCGGAAGAACTCTAGTTCCTAGACTGGTGATAAACTGGAGATACATATCTTGTACGTGAGGTCATAAAAGAACCCCTACCACCAGCTGTAGGATAGAAGATCTGAAAAAAGTGTTGTAGATGGCCCATCTTTCCGCAAGATCGGCAGTCCATCGGGTCTCTCTGACACTAAGGCCTAGTATGCCCACTCCTACCACCCTGGTAGCATACAACCTAGATTCCTGAAGATACATTCCTCCTACCCTGACCTCCTCAAGCAGACTTCCTATGGCACTTCCTGCTATGAGTAGAAGGAACACTAACTCTAGATGTCGAACTGCCCTGGACCACTTCTCCAGAATCTCTTAGATTGCACTCAGTGATCAATGCTAGGTTGAAGATCGAGGATATCAAAGTCAACCTGAATATATTCACCTGGGAATAAATATCTTTCCTGAGACCATCCAAAAACTTCCTAGCAAGGAAAAACTCATCGCCTTTTGGAATCGGTGTGAAGCACTGCAGCTTGGTAAAACGAGATGAGTACTCTATAACATAAAGAGTACCCTACTCGAGACTCATAAACTCTCAGGCTCAGTCATCCCTCAAGGTCTATGGATAGAATTAATCCTATAAGATTCACTGAAACTCATCCCAAGTCATACTCTACTGGCGCCCTGACTGTGATATCACCTCCCACCACCTCTTGGTGGTGTCTTGGAGCATATAAGTATCCATCTTTACCCTTCACTCTAGAGGTATCTCCAGATGCTCGAAGATTTTCAGAGTGGCCTCTATCCATGACTCTGCATCCTGGGGTCCTCCATCCCTTGAGAAAGTAGGAGGATGTTGCTGCTGGAAAACCCGCGTCAAGTTAGCCATCGACAGGGCAGGAGGTGGTTCTCCCTGAAAGGTCTGCATCATCCTCAAGAAGTCCTCCCTAAACTGCGCATCGGATCCTGCAATGGGTATAACTGCTGGTGCCAAGGATGGAATAGCAAGAGGATCTGCAGGAGGTCCCTGATCGGCCATATCCAGTGTCTGATCACCGTCTGGCAGTTGACGTATAACTGGGGGACTTCTCAGAGGAATAACTCTGAAAGATCAAAAGCACACCTTAGATCAGGATTATCAAGGACAGAAAACACAAGAGTAAAAAACAGTAATAAGAGGAATAAACACTCAGGTTTCACTAAACACAACTATACGTCGTGTATAAAAACTACATGGCACGCTCCTTAAGGACATTCACATGGGCATGTACTTCTGCCACCTTTGGTCGTGTAACACCCCAGACGACACAACTTGTTGTCCCCACACATGGTGTGTACTTTATCTCCATTCCCCTGCCCAAGGATCTTTACACGGCTAACTCACATGGTCCTATTAACCATAGACTACACGACGTGTTCACTAAAGACATGTTATGTACTAGACAAGGTTTCAGAGACCCGTATTGTTAGTTACACGGCCGACTAGAAGGTTGACCCTTACACGGCGTGTTCCAAACAAACATGACGTGTATAGAAGAGATAACATCATTCCGTGTTGTTCGTGACATAGCTGGGTACCTAGAACAAGACTACATGGCATGTATTCAAGTACACACCGTGTATTCTGGGTTTTTCTGGGCAGTAGCTTAGAAACTGCACCAAAGCCTAGAAAACACCGAAAAACATACATGAAGGTGACAAATTCCGATCCTTGAGGGCCCATACTCCCCGCAAACCAAAGCTTGGAAACTCGTACATATCATATACAAGGGAAACAAGTCAATGATCCACCAAGTTCCAATTTATGAGGGTCCATAACTCCTCAAGAACCAAAAGTTGTCGTTCATCTATGCAACGCACAATACAAACAATTACTCTATCAAACTGCATCATTCTATCAAATCATATATCACAACAGCATGAAAAATCTACACAATGTCTATCACAACAACATGAAATCGCTAATGCACCATACATGGCATGGAAAGAATGCATGGTATGTGATTTATAACAAGTTCCTATATGTTTCATGAGATGGAATACCCTCATCTCATCGGGTTGCGACATAAATAGAACCACACTAGCAAAAAAATATCAACACTAAGCATGTGAATCACTCTAGGTGAAATCATAACAACTATAAAATCTCAAACCAGATAACTGCAATAACAAGGTAGATTGTATTTACCCTGTACATGAGTTAGCTACTCCCGGGCAGAGCTTATTACTGAGTACCAAATCCATCCAATCCCTGGATAAAGGATCCAAATAGTAAATCAAGAAAAAATAATTCCTCTGATACGACTTTGTAACGTTGCGGTTCCAGAAGCCACCTAGAGGTGCCCCATACCCGGTTGGTCACATGTCCTCAAGAGCATTTCCCCAAATTCTAGAGGCATCCGACTAGCAGCGAGGGACTTGGGTGTGATAATGGGGAAACTATGCCCTCATTGGCAGAGTACACAATAGAAGTAAACAAAAAATGCAATAGCGGAAGAAGTAAATATCGGACAATAATGCACAGCTAAACAACGGAAGCCTAAAACAATAAACCACTAAAGCACATAGGTATATATGAAATGATGCATGATACTTATCAACAAAAACAACCAATTAGGTCACAGTGCTGGAAATAAAAATAGTACCAAAACAAGTACAAAAGCAAAGATAAGAAGCTCCTTAGCATCGCAAGCCTATTCTTGGTCCCATGCTATGCTGCTCCATCACGTACTAGAAGTCAAAGGGTGCTTTCCCTTGTCTATACCTGCAACAACATAGTCTGTTTGGGCCCAAAACCATGACCCAAACAGGGTGTGAGACTATATACCAGTAGGAAACCACCCGAAGATCTGTGTCTAACAGTCAGTGAGCATATTGAAGTTAATGGTACAGCAAGAAGTAAACAGTAATAGTAAACAACAGGAAATAATCAGCAAGCAGTAACAGGATGATATAAAATAGTAATCAATCCATAGAACAACAAATAGGAGTGAAGAAAAAATCTAACCACAACAGGAACCCCTCTGAGAAGTACTCACATCCAACACCTCTAGTCCTATCCAAGAAGTACCAACAACCCTCTGGGCAATGCACTTAGCCTAACCCCTCTGGTTTGGTCTTATGAAATTATAAGACTCTCTGGGGAATCTTGCTTGTTCAATTCCCCTTATAGTCTAGGTTAGTCAGGGACTCTCTGAGGGAGATCACGTGGTTGAATACTCTTATATCCCCAAGGTCTAGAAACTCTCTGGGGAAGCTCACTCGGTCAATTCCTCCTATAGTATTAGGTCTATCATAGACTCTCTAAGGAAACTCTCTCGGTCAATTACTCCTCTAACCGGGAATGGTTTAAGGAAATTCAAACAAGTAAAGACACTCTGAGAAAGATTACTCAGTCTACCCTTCTGTAGTCTATAATATCCACGACTCTTAGGGAAGATCACCATGTCTATCCCCTATAGTCTATAATAACCACGAATCTCTGAGGAATCTCACTTAGTCTACCCTTCTGTAGTCTATAATATCCAAGACTCTCTAGGAAGCTCACTTGGTCTATCCCTTATAGTCTTCTGCACCAGGTTCTCACAGTCTCGTTCCAGTCAATTCATAATAATGCTATAAGACCAAAGTACACCTATAGAGCTACATGGATAATCATTCTATAAAACAAAAATCATGTTATGAATATCATTCCATCCTACATTCCCAAGGCATTGAAAGCATGTATAATGGCCAAAGTCTAACAAACCCAATGGTTATAACAAGAACAAGGCATGGGAAAAACATACAAGCATTGAAATCATACTGAAAAATTATCATATTTCCTCTACACAAGCATACAAGAAAGGCCGGAAAACAACAGGGGAAAAACGTTAAACACGCAATACCCCGCTCACAGGTATTGGTGAAAATTTTCACATGAAACTCATATACTTCGAATGGTAAGGCACAAACCACCTACCATGGTGCTAGGAGATCAATATACTTGAACCACGAGGCTCGATTATCTTTATAATGGCATAGATCTATGAAAACACACAAAACATTCAATCCATGATATCTCAAGAAAGAGGAAAAAACATGGAATGAAAATCAAGAAGAAGGAAGAGTTCACCACTGCGGTTTCAACACAATTGACTGCGGTCGATTCAGAAAAAAGATGGAGGATCGGGGGCTCGGAGGATGTTCGAGACTGTATGGACGCTCCCGGTCAAAGAACCTTGAGAAGAAGACAATTCTATCGATTAGGCATGACCCCGGTCCGTTTAATGAAAAAAATAAAGTACATGTCCTGTACTTCTGGAGTACAGGGCATGTACATGACTTTTACATACTCCGCTTTAAGTGGTCTCCACATCTCCCCAACACACTGTGTGTGTGGTCCGGACATGGCCACCAGATGGACTCGCAAGACATCAAATTACATGGAATTTACTTTGGAAATTTCCATATTTTCTTCTCTTTCTCAAACATGACTATAAAAGGAAAAACATACTTGAAACGAAGATCCGGGTTCTTACACACCTTTCAACCTATGTATCTTATTGATTGGTTTCTATTTAGTTTCAAACATGATCCAACTCCACTCACTTGGGTTCTCTAACAATTACATATGTATTAACTCACATGAAAGTGAGAGGAACCCATGTATGGGTTAATGGGGGTTACACAAAATAAACCCCAAACATGTAAGTCCATACAAAATAATGAGGAGGGTATGACAAGAATTCCATCCTTTTAATTTAATAATAAAAATGAAAAAACCATGAAATAGATTAAATTAAAAGTAACCAATCATACCTGGGATTGAATAGTCTCAAGATCATCCAAAACATGCAATGAATACAAAAAAGTACACTGCCAAAAATTCAATTAAACTCATTCTTTATTATTAAGCTAAAAATTCTTGAATTATTTCAATTAATTATTTAATTAACTCAAATTAACTTAATGGCATACAATGTCTATTGGAGATAATCATTATAAAATCAATATAAAAAATAAATAACAGGATTTGTAATTATAGATAATCATATATAATTAATTAATCCTTGATTAATTTTGAAGAAATTTATGATACAATTAACTGATAATATTTGAATACAATAAATAAGTTTTTAATGTTGTAATTAATTGTTATATATGAAATTTAATTCTATTCATTATTGAGAGACAAAATAGTGTATACTAAAAATCTATATACTATGTTACTCACATTCTTTATATCATGGATAAACATAAACGGACTTAGTGTGTATCTCAGATGAGTTACACATCGTGTAATAACAAGCTACATGTAATGTGTTCCATTTTATGTGGTTGTACATCACCCACCTGTGGACTAGATGTATTCTTCAGAAATGGGAAATAATGAGTTGCATGACATGTATTCAAGATATGAATCATGTATCTCATTAATGATAAACTATGTTAGTCTCACATGAGATTATGCCACATATTTTTCCAAATGGCCAGTTATAATTTCACCATTAAACCATGTAGACTATATAACATGTATGTTAGATACATGCCATATAGTCTGACAGCCCGTGTGCTTAACTGAACCAATCAACACATGGTGTGTTTTAAATTCACAACATAATATTAATTCTTGGTGTATAAAGTATATCATAAAACATCATTGAACATGGGTACACAATGTGCACTTTTGGTCACATGTTGTATATACTTGTCTGCTAACCAGAATCCTTACAACCTTCTAATAGAATCTTAAATCCTTATTTTTTTTAATCTATTTAAGATGACATGAAAATTTAATGAATAAAATTAATATATTGAAAACTTGTTAATTAAACTATAGATTAAATAATGAATAAACTATAAAAAAACAAAAAAAATAGTGTATAATTGTCCAATGAATAATAAATAATCATTAATTATCATGTGACCACTCTAATTACATTTTAAGGTCATGAGACCTTGAAAACATGGCTGGGACCATTCCCTATATGAATTTTCCATCAAATTATTTGGATTTATCCTAGGATTAATATAGAAATGGTTTTTCAAAATCCCCAATGTAGGATGTCACGTGTAATTTATATCTTAATTTATATAGATCTAGAATTACCTTATATTTTAATTTTTTATTCATATTCGAATGTGGTTTAACCGTAATTTCAAGTTGTTTTTTCGATTGAGGAATCAAGGGTTGATTCCCTCTTGATACAATTCACAGGTGCACTATGAATCATTGAATGTCATGGTAAGGTTCTTTAGATTATAGTAAATATACCCATATGACATGAATCATTCATTATTGATCACACCATTAGAATATAAATGTGTCTTGCTAGATTTCCTTGGTTCTCTCACAATTTAAGAGAGTAGAGGGGGATCACCAATTCTTATGGGAATTGGAGTGTTCTTGAGAACATCTTTAGGATTGAGTTCATTCATTGGGGAGCCAAATGTTGTGAACAATATTTTTTTGGAAAAACATGTGAATATAATTCTATATCCATGTATTTATAGAGCTAGGGTTAGAATATTATTTAGACAAATCCCTTTTAATATTTTTCTAAACCCTAGGATACCCCATGTCTAAATAGTAACTGTATTATTATCATTTAATTAACATGTTCATAACTTACATAATAATGAAATATTATTTATCCTAGATAAATAAATAAGTATTTATTCAAATAAAACTCCATTATCCATAGATAATATGTCATTTTTCTTACCCTCTTCATTATTAACCAATCCATGTATACCACCTATTAATTTAAATAAATAATTAAATGTATCTATATTATACACCGATAAGTAAATACTTGTGATAAAAAATTAATCCCGTTAAATATCATTCTTCATACATGAGAATAATATTCTTATCTACTTGCTAAAATCATATAAAATTTAATTGAGGTTCATTGATACACATAGTGTGTTACCTACTAGTCCCTTTACTCAATGGAATTATGCTAAACCATCTAATTTCTATGGTTTGCATCTAGAAACACACTAAGGAACCCATAGAGAAAATAGTTAATATGACAATGTCATTAAAAATTTTACGAACCCTTATGCATTAATATAATACCTTTGTTGTGATATCTCTCATCAAATAGGATTCATAGATTGTTCCATTAACATATATCCTCTATTATTATTATTTTATTTTTTTCAAATAAACACATTGATTAACAACCATAGTCTGAGAATTAAACTACCTATTCTATTACATCAAAGGGCATGAGATATTCACTTCCAATAGAAGGGATAAATCCTCTATACATTATTTTTTGATTCTATGCCACTCGTGACCACCCAACATATCCAAATTTTTCATGAACTGTTGTCATCATCGTTTAATATGGTTCTCTAATAGTTAACTGGTGTTAGGTAGGTTTAGGGAGATAATGAAATATCTTGGTGAGTGAAACCCACCATGAGTTTAATATTATATTTGGATGGGTTATTAGGTTTCATGAGGTGTTGAGGTGATCACATAGTGAGATATATTATAATGTCAGTGAATTTTTATTTATTGGTTATCTTACATGCATGTAGCGAACAATTGTTTTTTATAATATTAGCCTAAATAGTTTTTCATAACATATAAGTATTTTGTAAGATCTCGCTATTAGTTTCATCAAGACCATTTGTGTTTGTTGTTTTCTTGGATTCCTAGGATGTTATAATAGGTTTAGAAATTATTTTATGTTGATGTGTTAAACATATAGAGCTATTTTTTATTTAATAGATGTGCTGAGAGACATGTATCTTGATTAGAAACATGCTAGAAGTTCTCCAGTGGGGGCCAAAGCAATTGTAGTTTTACCCAGGGTTCTTGGATAGATCCCAAGGATAGATCCTTTCCTTTTTATGTAGTATTTTTTTTATTCTAGTGGTTTTTGTTTTATTAGGATGTGAATATCTCGTGTTTTCTATATATATTATGATGGTAGATGTTAAGACCACCGTTGGAGGCGGCCTACTAAGATTTATTACATACCATTATATGAGTACCTAAATGATCACATGGACCATATTTGTACTTATAATTGGAGAATGGGTCACCCAATGGATTGGGTAGAGACCCAACATTTTTTGATCTTGTAGGTTTATGCATGAGGAGTCTAAGGATTGAGCTGGTGCAGTTTGATCATTGTTGAAGACCGAGTATGTGGTATGTCTCGACATTGGTGGTTGGAAACTATATATTTGGTTTATATTATTTATTTTTCATATTTATGGTTGGCCTAATGGGTTACCTATTAATGTGTATAGAATTTTGATGAACCTGTATATTGCAATTCATTATTATAGCATGTTGTTGTTTTAGTTATTTTTTTATGATTACCCTAATGTATTTGGATGTGTATGTTTCTTAGCTATCTTATTATTTTTATTTCACTCTAATATATGGGTATAGTCTCCCCCTACATCTCTTCAAAACACACTGCAAGTTGGTACCCTATAGCTTACGAGGATGCACTATTTAGGCCTTTTAAAGAGCTAGATCGGGTGACGAGTTTGGTTGACCTAAGCTAGTTCATAACATAGATTCTTTTATCTAGATTTATCATGAGTATTCTAATTACTTAACACACATACCATGGATAATTTTTTTTAATATATTGGATGAATTATGGGTTAAATAATTTGATACTCTATCATTATAATGGAAATCAATATGACTTGAGGGTTTTCTTGGGGTAGAGTAGATGGGATTCAAGGGAAGATGTCCTTGAAATTTGATGCAATAGTCGATGTAGGCATTGGAATATATTGATGGGGTTTCAATGTGCCATGGAATATTTGGTACTTATGTTTCATGAAGAAATAGCTCAGACATGATGTAACACCTGGGTGAGGTCGTAACTTTTATGTAGTTTTAGTGGTCGGGTGGCCTATACATAGATTGACGTTTTCCCTTCAATAATAGAGAATCCATAAGTGTATATTTTTGTATCCCATAAGTGTCATGACCATCCCCCGGGACCCAGGTCATGACTACCCCAATCCTTTCATCCATAGGCCAAGGTCTATTGACTAGCACCGGAAAGGCATATCCATAAATCTGGGAAGGAATTGCCTTTATAGCCTAAAACAGGGAAGGCATTTCTTTTATAACCTCTAATCTCACTCAACCAAGAACACAGAAAGATACGAGAAAAAGGTAAACTTTATAGTAAAAAGGGTGTGTACTGTAAGTATAGGGGCCAAAATAAAAGCCCAACTGGAAAGTACATGTAAAACTGAAAACATCTCCTGTGAAAACCCACCAAGGATCCTACCTGAAGGGTAGGTACAATTCTTGCACGGTCTCATTTGCGGATCATCTTATCTAATGCCCACCTTCATGTAGCCTCCAGTCCTGGCATCGTCATCTTTGATCAATGTTGTCTGCCATCTACACATGACACAACAAGGTGCGGGCGTAGCCCGTGAAGCGGTGAGTATAACAACACTCAGTAGGGACCCTGAGACCCATGAAGGTCTCTCAAAATCGACAAAGGATAAACCAAAAAGCACAAAAACAACATTCAACCCTACTTAGGTATATGCCCATACATATACCTAAGTTATCATGTATACCCATCTCATTCAAGAAGAAACACAAGGCCCAACTCTTTTTCCAAAAGCACAATTATTCCACTAAGGAAAGAATACCACAAAGGTGACACCACATAGGTATGTACCACAAAGGTAACACCACAGAGAAGAATACTAAAAAGGTATCACCATGAAGGTAAGTACCATAAAGGTACTCCACACAGTAGAATACAACTGAGGTATCACCACGAATGTAAGTACCCCAACAGTATTCCACACAGTAGAATACCAATAAGGTATCACCATGAAGGTAAGGACATAGCTCACACCAGGTGTAACTTAAGTACGAAAGTATAGATTATTAGTCGTAAGCTAGATCATATTACTTCATCGAGATGCTCTGCTATTGACCCACATATGATCTGAAGATGACCCACACATGATCTGGAGATGACCCACACAGGATCGGTATGTGCTGACCCACACAGGATCACCGAGCGCTGACCCACACAGGATTTGAAGATGACCAACACAATATCTGATGACTCCTCAAGTACAACCAACCACAGGGTTCCTGCACTAAGCCTGATTGATTCCGGTAGGTTCCGCTTCACAAGACATCAGTCGATACTAAAACTTCCATGAAGTACCATGAAGATGTATCCCAATGGTCTGTCTCATAAAAAGGTACCCAACGTGTTAGACGACAGGTCAATCAGATGCATGTTCTGTAAGTTATTAGCGTTTTTGTTCCAAGGGCCCGGTTAGATTTGGGTTAGATCCAACATGACCATACTCTGAAATTATCCCAAACTCATGTGGAGTATACCAAAATGATCTTCTCGATCCATGAATTTTGGAACCATAGACGGTTCATCAAACAGTTGTCCAGTTCTCAGGATACGGCCACAAAGGTGTATCAGGGTCCACCTGGGCTCGGGTCCGGTCCGACTCGGTCGGATTGACCCAGCCCGACCTGTCCTGGGCCGACTAGACCTAGTTTTGGATGTCCCGGCTGGGTTTGGGTCTGGCCGGGACGGGCAGGGCGGCGGCGGGCCTGGCCTGCTGGGCCATGGTCCGGCCCTGCCCGTGAAGGGGGCGGCCCGGCCTGCTGGGCCCGACCTACTGCGGTGCGGCCTGCTCGGCTGGGTGTGTACCATTGTATCTTGGACCGTCCTAGGAACAACCCCAGGGGAAGGTGCCCCTCAGTATTCAAAACTACCCAAGGGTCGTTAGGTCTCCCTGTCGGAAAGCAGGATCGCCAGAGCTGTCCCGCTCAGCATGACGCAGCCGACCGAAATGGTTGGCCCTCCTTCCAATGACGCGGATGCGCACCGCTGCTCCATCGTAGCTGGCCGGATGTCGGCCACCCTCCAACCTCCACCGCGTCCAAGCGGCCATAGTTTCCATCTCCAGCGGTGTGGACGCAGGCCACCGCATCGCCATGCGGCCGGATGGATGTCAGCTGCCACCCTGCTCTGCTGCTACCGATGGGCCGCAACCACCACCTCAATCGGTGACACAAATGCACAATTCCTTGCGTCCACCTAGCCAGATGTTGTGCTGGCTACCGTTCTCCACCACTATGGCCGACAGGCCACAGCCTCCTCCGGGAGCGTAGTTGTGTCGCCGCAACTATCGCGGCCGGTCTTAGTGACGACCACCACCTTTTTCTCTGCCAACGTCTGTCATTGTCCTCGTCCACCATTAAGAATGCCTAAGAAATGAAGATTCGTAGGTATTGGGACATTTTCATTTGGCTCCTACCCTCTGCATTAGACCAGTAGCACGCAGATCGAGGAGAAGGATTCAAAGTAAAACCGCGAAGAACAAAAATAAACACACCCCTGACATTTTTGTTGTTGGAGACGACGCATGGACGAAAATGAAAACATTGAAGATGTTGACGACTATTGTTCCTACAACATGCTTTTAATCTGAGCTCGAGCGGCGTCCTCATCGGAAGTTCATTTTTTGTTTGAATGGTTTTTCATTTGGAGGATATTTCTCCAAGGGTATCCCTTTCCAATGATCCTCCCTCCAACCTCAAGAAATTTGAGGATCCAACATAATAAATTAAGTTATTAACTAAAAAATTAATGTTAGATCATTAAATTGGGGGATAACCAGGAGTATCCTCACATTAAAAGAGGGTTAGGGTGGTCCCCACCACTGTGAATTCAAATGGGAGGTTTCAAAATAAATAAATTAGGTGAAAATTTTTATTTTATTATTTGTTTAACCCTCCCACAAAAATCAGAAAAACTAGCTTCTACCCTCAACCTACTGTGGTCGAGATGAAGATCTCCTTAAGCGATTATCGACGATGTGAGTTCAACGGTGTCCTCAGATTTCAATTCTGAGCAGCGGTTCAAATGTTACAAAATGCTGCTCACGCGTTTAATGATCATACCTAAAAAAGTTCATAAATTAATTCTAGGCACTCCGGGCCTCGAAATCACATGCCGTCAATTTTCCCAGACTCGTAATATTTCCATATAACTAAAAATATTACGTGGAAAATTATAGGTCTTTTCATTATCCCCACCTCAGTGTTTTGCTTCCACAAAAGTAACAACTCAAACTAGGGAAACAAGTGAGGGTACAGAGAAAGAATCTGACCCTCCCACTCCCATTTTCTCTCTAGGAGGTTCCCGTGCGGCCAATGAATCCTCGTCAGAGGTATCAACCGCCCACAACGGACCTGCTCCAGTCGATCCTCAATCTTCACTAGAACCTCCAAAAATGTCACCCCATCATTGATGTCCAGCTCACCCTAGTCAATGATGTGCGAAGGATCATGTACGTATCTCCTCAGTTGAGATACGTGGAAAATGTTGTGCACCTGATGCAACTAAGGGAGAAGATCTAGGTGGTACGCCACCTCTCCAACTCTACTGAGGACCTAAAAGGGTCCGATTAACCTCAGAGATAACTTGCTTCCCCGACCAAATATTTTCAAAACCTCGTCATGGTGAGACCTGTAGAAAGACATGGTAACCATCCTCAAACACAAGATGTCTCCATCTCTAGTCATCATAGGACTTCTGCCTCCTCTGTGCAGACTTCATTTTCTCCAACATGATCTGCACCTTCTTGGTGATATCCCTTTCCATCTTTGGTCCCATGAGTGCTGACTCCCCTGGGCCAGTCAAGCATAAATGTGATCGGCAAGGTCGATTGTACTATTCCTTGAATGATTCCATACCAATGGTGGAGTGGTGGCTGATGTAATACGTGAACTCCACCAAGGGAAAGTGTTCATCCCAGTTGTGGATAAAATCAAGGAAGCAAGCGCATAACATGTCCTTGAGGGTCTAAATGTTCTTCTCTATCTGACCATCCATCTGAGGATGGAAGGTGGTCCTAAACAGAATCTATGTACCAAATGCTTCTTCCAACCCCTTCCACAGTCGGGAAGTAAAATTTGCATCTCTATCAGAGAAAATCCTATATGGCACCCCATGAAGCTATAAAATCTCTTGCACGTAGATGCATCTGAAGCCCTATACTATTCCCTGATCATTGATAGGTAGTAAGTGGGACGACTTAGTGAGCAGGTCAATGATCACCAAGATAGAATCATTCCCCTTGGATATGTGTGGATGTCCTGTCACGAAGTCCAGGGAAATTCCTTCCCACATCCACTCTGGCCCCTCTAGTGGATGAACTAAGCCTGCTGGAACCTGATGCTCTGCCTTCAGTTACTGTCAAGTGAGGCACCGTGAGACCAAATCTTCCACTACTTTCTTCATTCTCAGCCACCAGTAATGACACCTAAGGTCTTGGTAAATCTTCACCACTCCTGGATGCACCTCTAGAGGGGACAAATGGATCTTCATCAACACTTCTTCTTATAGCACAACCAGTACCATAGTACATCCTCTGAAGAGCATGATGTGAACCCCACCTTCAAAAAATCCATCAGGTGTCAGTCCTGTTGATATATGAGCACGTCAAGACTGACAGTCAGTGTCTCCAAGCTGCGCCCCCAGACTCACTAAAGGAGTGGGGTAGTGACTGTCGGAGACTATAGATAAGATGCTCCATCTCGATCCACGTAGGATATCTGCAAAGCAGCTAGCTGCTCTGTTTCGTCACTCAGCAACGGTATACCAGATATATTGTTGAGTTAATCTGCTACTAAATTCCCCTTATAATGAGTATAGACTATCTTGAAGTCATAGTCCTGGAGGAACTCAAGCTAAAGCCACTATCTCAGGTTCAGGTCATTATGGGAGACGATATACCTGAGACTCTTGTGACCAGATTATACTGTAAAATGTTCGCCCATCATGTAATGTCACCACATCTTCAAGGAAAAGACCACTACCGCTAACTCTAGGTCATGGGTAGCATAGTTCTTCTCATGTTTTCTCAGTTGTCGAGAACCATAGGTGATCACTGCTCGCTCACGCATTAGGACACATCCAAGCCTAATCCCTGATGCGTTGCAGTAGGCTACATTCCCAACGCCCTCTTACGGTAACCTGAAGATGGGGGCATTCGTCAATATTTGCCTCAACTCCGGGAAACTAATCTGACATCTCTCCGACCACACAAAGGGTTGACCCTTCTCTGTCAATGCTGATAACAGTGCTACAACTCAAGAAAGTTTATGCACAAACCTCTGATAGTAATCAGCCAATCCCTGGAAACTCTGCACCTCTTTCACACTCCGGGGTGGATCCCAAGAAAGCATAGCCTCAATCATCGATGGATCCACAACAAATCTTTCCTCTGAGATAATGTGTCCCAGAAAGTGAACCTATCGGATCTAAAACTTGGTCTTTGAGAGATTACAATAAAGCTGGTGCTCTCTGAGTGTGTCTTGAACTATCTGTAGATTATTGGAATGCTCCTCCACCGCTGTTGAGTATATCAGGATGTCGCTGATGAAGAATACCACAAAGAGATTGAGGTATGGCTGTAAAATACTATTCATGAGTCCTATGAACACTGCTGGGGAATTGTTCATGTCGAATGGCATAACCCAGAACTCATAGTGTCCATACCGACATCTGAAATCCGTCTTCTACAGATCCTCGTATCATACCTTAAGCTAGTGGTAGGATGATCTGAGTTCTGTCTTCGAAAACAACTGTGCTCCCTTCATCTTATCAAAGAGATCATCAATCCTTGGGAGTGGGTAATTTTTCTTCATGGTCACCTATTTTAGGCACCGATAGTCCACACAGAGACTCAAACCTCCATCTACCTTTTTGGCCAACAAAATCAGGGATAACCAAGGAGAAACACTAGGCCTAATGAACCCCTTTATCTAAAAGTCTTCTAGCTATAATCACAACCCTTGTAGCTCCACAGGAGACATCTGATATGATGCTGTAGATATTAGTTTCATATCAGGGTACAAGTTGATGTAAATGTCCACCTCTATGTGTGGAGGTAGACCTGGAGCATCATCAGGGAAACATCTGCATACTAGTCCACCACTATAGGATAGCTTGGGATGTCAGCATCAACTGTTCTGAGGGTATGTCTAGCCAACTGATGTGTGAGGGGCTTCACGCTCCTCCGAGTAAGTCCAGCCTATTCTGAGAAGGTTTCCATCTTTCCAGCGAAGGAAAAACTGGTCCCATCCTCACGAACACACTGCACTTTGTGCCTAATACAGTCGATCTGAGCATGGACTATAGATAATCAATCCATACCCAAGATGACATTGTAATTTCTCATCCCCACTAAAAGAAGATCATAGTCGAAGCAATCACCTCATAGAGTAAGCTCACACAGCGGAAACCAGTGTTTAATCATCGAATCCTCTCCCATAGGAGTCTATAGCATTAAGGATCTTGCCAATAGCTCCACCAGTATCTCAGAGCTCCGAACGAAGGTCGTGGGAATAAAACAGTGACTGGAACCTATGTCTATAAATACTATAACTAAGGTGGAGTAAACATAGATCATACCTTATATCATCTCTGGAGCGCCATTGTCATAGGCCTCCGCTGATTGGAGCTGAGCTCGTCCCGGTCCACATACTACCTATTGTCGGGGTGGATGTCTTGGAGGTGGTGGAGGTAGATCTTCGAATCATTTCCCACCACCTGCTGCATGGCCAGCTCCTCTGCCACTTCTGGCTCCTACATGAGGACCTCCTCGATGAAACCGTCACATTTTCTCAGGCAGTCATTCGACCATCTTCTGGTCATCTGTATGGTGGGTCGAGAAGTCGCGAGCCATGTGACCCTGCCCACTGCATGAGTAACACCGCTTACTCCTCACCTGTCCTGCTCTATCTAAAGAGCCCCACACAACTGAACCTATATCCTACATTCATCCACCTATAGGTCTGGTTCTCTTGGAAATCAACTTCTTCTGTCTACTACTAGCTTCAGATGACTCTAAAATGTAACGTACGGTGGTGGGTCTCGCTTCCAATTTCTACTTAGCAAAGAATATCTCCACTAAGAGTTCATGATCTAACACCTACGCCTACATCGGGATGCTGAGAGAAATCACTGAAGCTCTAATCTCTCATCTGAGTCCCTACTTGAAGGTTCGGGCCCTGAAGAATAGTTCATGCACTGTGTCAGTGGAGTAGCGTGAGCGGTCAGTGAACCTCGTTGAATAATGAGCCACATTAATGCTGCCCTGCTGTAAGTGGAGAAGCTCCTGTATATGCCCTGAGCGTAAGGTCTCTAGGACAAACTCTGCCCTGAAAAGGATCTCGAAGTCCACCCATATGAGAGTCAAATCATCATGAACCTGGAGTATCAAGCTCCACCATCTTCCCACTGTTGCCTAAAAATAGCTGTTGGCAAGGATCACCATGAGATCAGCTAGTGTCCCCACTAGTCAAAAAAATCTGACCCCGGTCTCCAGCCAGTCCTCAGCCGCCTGTGGATTGATCCCACCCCAGAACCATGGTGGCCTCTGGCGCTGGAACTCATGCAACACGCTCAAGTGTCATGCACCATCTACTGCTGGGGCTGGTAGAATCGGCTTCCCAATGGGTAGTGGTGTTGTTGGTACACCACCCGATGGTACAACTACCGAAAGGGGGACTGCACCGATGCCTCGTCACTCGGTGGGATATCATCACGTACTCTACCTAGTACACTGGCTGGTTGTCTATGTGGAAGCATCCTAAAAAAACAAGTGCTCCATGGTCATTAAGTTATACCAAGTGTGGTGACTCAAGAGATCAGACAGAAAACTTTTCAAAAACACAAACGCAATCTGTGTTTTTGTGTATTGAGTCAGAAATCAGAAAGTAGGGACCTGGTGTATGGATACATCGTCTGCCACACCAACCATGGATTCCCCAAACTAAAAACTACACTCATCACACTTAACACTACTATTGAATCAAAAGATTAAGGTCCATGTTTTCTGGTAGAACTGACTCCTCTGATACCAATTTTTCATGACCCGTCTCCCGGGGCCTGTGTTGTGACTACCCAAATCCTGACTTCCATAGGTCGGGGGCTTCCGACTAGCACCAGAATTTCATATCACTCAAACTGGAAAGGCATTTCCTTTATAACCTGAAACCAAGAAGGAATTTCCTTTATAACCTTTAAACTCACTGAACCAATCACACAACAAGATACGAGCACAAAGTAAACTGTATAGTAAAAAGGGTGTGAACAGTAAGTAAATGGTCCAAAATACAAGCCCCACTGGAAAGTATAAGTTAAAAGAAAACATATCTTGTGAACACCCAATAAGAATCATTTTTAAAGGGTAGGTACATCTCTCCCATGGTCGCCTCAACAGATCGTCTCATCTAATGTCCACCACTGAGAAGCCTCCAGTCCTAGCACCCACAGCCTCGATCAATGTTTTTTTGTCGACTGCACATGAAACAACAAGGCGGGGGCATAGCCCTTGCATGAGTGAGTATAAAAATAATCAGTAGGGACCCTAAGACACGTGAAAGTATTTCAAAATCGACAAAGGATAAACCACAAAGCACAAAAACAAATTTAAACCCCACTTAGGTATATTCCCATACTTATACCTAATTTATCAAGTATTTCCATCTCATTCAAAAGGAAACACAATGCCCAACTCTTTAGCCAAAAAACACAACTGTTCCACAAAGGAAAGAATACCACGAAGGTAACACCACAAAGTTAACACCACACAGAAGAATACCACAAAGGTATCATGATGAAGGTAAGTACTAAAAATGTACGCCAGACCTTAGAATACCACTAATGTATCACCATAAAGGTAAGTACCAGAATGGTATGCCACATAGTATTATTCCACTAATGTATCACTATAAAGGTAAGGAATCAGATCACACCAGGTTTAACTTAAGTACCACCGAATAGATTATTAGTTGTAAGATAGATCAACTTACTTCGTCGAGAATCTTAGATGTTGACCTACACAGGATAGAATATGACCCACACAAGATCTGAAGATGACCCACACATGATCTGGAGATGACCCACACAGGATCGCTATGCACTAACACACACAGGAATGCTAAGTTCAGACCCACATAGGATCTGAAGACTCCCCATGTACATCCATCCATAGGGTTCCCGCACTAAGCATGCTTGATTCAGGGAGGTTTTTCACGTCAAGCCATCAGTAGATAATTCAAATACCAAGAAGTCCCAATAAGAAGTATCCCAAAATCCCCTCACGTAAAAAGGGACCCAATGTGATAGAATGTTCCTGAATCAGATGCTTGGTCTGTAAGTTATTAGTGTTTCTGTTCCGAGGGTCCGGTTGGATTCGGGTTCGATCCAACATGATCATACTCCAACATTATCCAAAACACAATTGTAGTATACCAAAAATACCGTCTCAATCTAAAGATTCCAGCGCTATAGAAGGATCATCAAATAGATGTCTGGTTCTGATGATATATCCACAAAGGCGTATCAGAGTCCAGATGGGCTCGGGTGCAGTCCGACCCAGTCGGACCGACCCGGCCTGGGCCGCCCCTCCCGGTTTGGGCCGACCTGACTCGGTTCAAGCCGACCCGATTTGGGCCTCCCACCTGGTTTAGGCCACCCACCCGGTTCAGGACTCCCTCCCAGTTCGGGCAGCCCTCCCAGTCTGCCTTGCCCGGTTCGGGTCGGTCAACCCAGTTTGGGTCCCTCGAATCGTTCTGGGCCTAGCCCTGATGGGCTAGACCATGGTGGGCCCAACCTGCTGGGCTGCGGTCTGGTACGGCCTGGGAATGGGGTGGCCTAGCCCGCTGGGCATGGCTCACTGGGCTTCGCCCGGCCCACTGGGCGCAGACTGCTGGGAGCAGCCCACTGGGCGCGACCAGTTGCAGTGTGGCCCGCAGTGCACGCCCTGCTCGCATGTGTGTTGTCCTCTATGGTGGGGCCCACCCTAGCCGAAACTAGGGGGAGGCGCCCCTAGGGTTATTCAGACGCCTTTCTGGCATGTGGGACCACTGGATCGATCCCACTCTACATGAAGCATCCATCTTATATGGTCGGCCCTCCTTCTAGCAGCGCTAACGTGCACCGCTTCTCCACTGCGGACGGCCACCCTACGATGTATGCCATGGCCAAACGACCATGGTTTCTAGCTCTGGGAGCGCAGACGCACCCTGCCACTTCGCCATGTGGCCGGATGGATGTCAGCCACCACCTTTCTCTACTGTGGCTGATGGGCCGTAGCCTCCTACTCAACCAGTGTCATAGACGGGTGCCGCAATGCCTCATCGGGGCCGACCAGTGTGCTAGCCGTTGTTCATCTCCATCATGGCTGATGGGCCGCGACATCCTCCAGCTGCACAGCTGCGTCGCCACCGCTATCGCGGCCGGCCAGAGTGCCAGCCACCTCTTTGTGCCCTACCAGTGTCGATCGCTATCCTTAGCCACCGTGAAGAACACGTCAACAATGAAGATGCAGAAGGATCAAGACATGTTCGTTTGGCCCCTACCCTCAGTGTTAGACCGGTATCACGTGACTCGAGGAGAATTATTCAACGTAAAACCATGAAGAACAAACATAAACGCACCCCTACATTGTTTTTTTTATTAGAGACAGTACAAGGAAGGAGATGAAAATGTTGAAGATGTCGACATCCATTGTGTCCGCTACACACTCCGGATCCGAGCCCGAGCATTATCCTTGTCGGAGGAATGTTCTTCATTGGAGAGGTTCTTCTTTTTGAGGATCTTTCTTAAAGGATTTCCCTTTCCAATGATTTCCCCACATCCTTAAGAATGGTGAGGATCCAACATAAGAAATTAAGTTACTAATTAAACAATTAAATTTGTCTCCTTAAATTGGGTGATAACCAAGAGTTTACTCCCATTAAAAGTGGGTTTGGGTGGTCCCCACCACCATGAATTCAAAAGGAAGGTTTCAAAGTAAATAAATAAAAGACAAATATTTTATTTTATTTTGTGTTTAACCCACCCAATAAAATCTGAAAAACTATCTTCTGCCCTCTACCTACTGTGGTCAAGGTGAAGGTCTCCTTAAGAGAATATCAGTGTTGTGAGTTCAACAGTGTCCTCAGATTTCAATTCTAAGCACCAGTTCAAAAGTAACAAAATGCCGCTCACGAATATACTAAACATACCTAAAAAAGGTCAAAAATTAATTCTCGGCACTATGGGATTTGGAATCATTTTCTGTCAATTATCATGAACTCGTAATATTACCATATAATTAAAAAAAATTACATGGAAAATTATTGGTCTTTAAAATAAATATTTTATCTTACCTTGATTTGATAAATCTATCCAATTTTATGTATGTAATTTGAGCATCATAGTAAAACCATTACATTGGACTTGACTTACCGATCAGTTACTACATTTTCCCCCTAATCCATCGATAGTTATCCAGTAATAAAATTCATAATGAAAATGATGATCACGATAAGCTTCATCGGTTTTGGTTTCAACATTTTTTGAGTGATATCGCCATCATTATCAATAAGCTCGATCATGTTCAATATAAAATACTAATCTTGGACTCATACTCGATTTTACAATGTTCAGACTTCTCACTATTCTGGATGATAACCCACAATTAATTCATGATATTAAAACATCATCCTACCAACTCATATATAGCAATTTTATCTATTTTGATCCTTATCATGGATGGAAATCAACAAATATTCTTCATCATAGACTCAATATCCACTTACAAACATTGAAAACTCCAAAATGTAAAACCCCTTCGAAAACTACCTCAATTCATTGATCGGGGCCTAACCCATCACCATCCAATGAAAATCCACAATCTTAGCTTCATTAATATTAAAGAGGAAAGAAAATAATACAGAATTCCAATTCCCCAAAGCATCATCCAAGCATACCATGGCTGGTTACAATTCACATACCCAATTTTGTTGAGGAATTTCAACAAACACCTAGTGTTCAACTTTCAAAAAACACTCATCTAATGAATTGCGAGGGATCAAGGACCCTCCACTATCTTCAATTATTCCTACACACAAAGAAAACTAGAAATTTTATCTCTTGACTTAGTTTCTCACATTTATTTGACATCAGCAATTGATTCGAGATTCTAAAGATTTGATTTTGATCCTAGGATCACATGGATCCTTGAAATTTGAGTACTCGACCTCACTTGTACTGTTAAAAATGGATGGATTCATAAAAAATAATATCTTTGATAGATATTTTTTTGATCAAAATAAATTAAAGAATAATGTTTTCTTTAAAACTTGATCATGGAGTGGGCATCTCATTTGGTTTCTATCAATATTCTGCTAACTATCACAATTTTTTGAAAGAAATGTAGTGTACAGGTTTGAATCCTGAAGCATAGTTAGTATATGAAGGATTAGTTGGTTGGGATTTCTTTATGTGGATGTTTACTAATGGCCTTCATGCGGTAGGTAGGAATGGTCAACTATCAGAGTATATTAAAGGCCACAATAGTTTGTTTATTCTTTATGCGGTTAGTTGATTGATGTAAAAGCTGAATCTTTATGCGGTAGATTTAGAATAGTCATGTGATCGGTTGAAATATTCTACCTATGGTTGATTTATATTATTTATATGGGTGATCATAATTTTTTACATGTGGTAGCTTGATTCCTTTATCATCTTCTCAACTTACAAAATTAATAATCGAAATAGTGTGGGCATACACAAGATTAAAAAAAAATGGAATAAAAACATTGAAATTTTGATAAAAGGATTTGTATAATGAAAATACATATTTAAAAATATAAATATTTGAATTTTAATTAATAAAAAATTAATAAACAAAATAAAAATATCTATTTGAGACATTTAAATATTTAATTCAAGATTTAAACAATGTACAAAAATATTAATTTTTTATGATTTATTTAATTTATAGTATTAGTTTATAATAAAAAGTAAATAAACTTTTTAAAATGGTGGATCACATTAATTTTCCAAAAATAGTTCATATCAATAATACATAACTATAAGGTTGACCTAAATCATTATATCATTAATTCCAAATTAATCCCTGTTAATATTCTCTCTTGAAACACTATATGTTATTTTAATTGGGATTCTCATTATATTTTCCAATCCTATATTCATCAAATACTTAGATTAAATTTAACATTGATTTGTAATGTTAGGTGACCTAGAACCAACTCAACCAATATATTTAAATTACCATATAATGAATACAATGAGTTATTCATGATGTAAACATACCGTAATAGTGTGGATATTTTTTCATCCACTATTTACATGGTAACATATTTAGATTATTTGTCATATAAAATGGTTATAGAAGTTCATATACTATAATGAGAAACTCAAGATACTATGAAATTAATCTTAAATATATTTCTTATATTCTAGATACATCATACTTATAGGAAATAAATGATTTATTACAGTCTGGTGTTGGGGACTCATAAGCATTGAGACTTTTTCACATGAAGTTAAAACTTGGTGATCTCAATTACAAACAATCATGTGGATTAACCCACCAATTGGAACAGACCATGTTTCATGTATCATTTTTTGTTCTTATCTATCAACATGTGTAATGGTAGCCTAACATGAGATTATTATCAATGTATATTATTTGATTGCATACTTTTATACAGGATGAAAATTATGGAATTGGTGTACTAGTGAGGTAGATTGCATTGGGTGAATCATTGGCGGTATGAAATCTATTTAATAACCACGATAAGATTTTTTCTTTTTAAAGGAAGTGACATCTCAAGAATATTTAATCCAGATAGTAGTAAATTCACTAAATATATGGACATGGTAGAACAAGGTAAGTCTATCCAGTAAGGTTAACAAATAATAAACCAAGAATGTATGATGACAAGAAGTGTGTATCATAATTTATAAGGTATCACAATACAAATAGATTATATTACACAGTTACCATTCATAAGAATGATTTTTTTTCTATGAATATACTTTATTTCTTTAGGTTCCCATATGGGTTGTTAAAATCTACTCTTTATCTTTAATAGTATTCACTACTATCAAGATAATGGCCTATAGGTTCACGCACTTAGTGTATTAAAAAGTTGGACCTATTCTACAGAATGGTATTTTAGGGAACTATGGACCCCACCACTAGTTTTTGGGAATGTCTAAGGATTATTGATCACCGCAAAATAAATAAATTAATATTGTTTGAGTATAGAGTAATTTGAGTTGCATTTTTTTATTTAATGTATTTACGTGTATTAAAGAAAAGACATATAAAATATTGAATAATCAAATATTATTTAATATTCAAGGTTTATTTAATATTTGTGGGAATTGTGAGTTGATTTAATGGATTGATTTTATCATGTAATTTATTTATTATATTAAAAGTAAATAATAGTAAAATGAATGGAATTTATGACTCTATCAGTTGGTTATAAAGTGTTGTTTATGTCTTCTTTAGTGGGTAACTATTATCTGAGGGCTAGGGAGCCATTTGTAATTATTTAAAACATCAATAAATAAGTAAGAGTGGGATTTCATTCTTGGAACTATTCATGCTATGATTTTGAAATATTATCCCTCCTCTCCCCCAACTCTTAGGGATAGAATATCTCATTCCAATTAATCGATCGAAGATACACTTTATCAATCGATGGAATTGTGTATTAGTGATAGTCGGGACATAGAAGGCTTTATTAGATGTCTATTCTATGAACTAAAATTTTATGACTGAAAATACCATTAAATTTTGAAGAATGTGTGGCTAATCTAGATGAATATGATGTTAGTCCCTTCATGAAATGGTCACTAATGATGAATGGTTAATGAATTCCTAGTAGTTATACTAGGACGTTCTTCTCTAATGACAACATAACTACATTGATTGTTAGGGAATTTTTTTAAATCCCCAACCCATCAGCTTTAATAGCATGGCTCGATACTGTCAACATATGTCAAATAATTTTCTAGAAATTTTTAAGCCAAGAATATTTAAATTTGATTTAAATTCATGTTAAGGGCATTGTTACGTTCTTAACGTCCATGAAAACTCTTTGATCCAATCTCATATGGGTAAGTTACAATCATAATATGTTTTTTCTTTGATTGAATCCATTATTTCAGTTTTTTGAAAATTGAATAAATTCTCTATATATTTATATATATATTTATATATTATAAATTTTTCCCATAATATATCAAAATTGATATTTTTGGTGAAGCACGCTATTCTGACCGAATATTGGTGGCCTGAATAGTGCATTATGATAGTGATTAATTTTCATCAGAATGTGGAATGTTTAATTTTTTTTAAATAAAATACTATTATGATTGGAAACATTAAAATTGTATAAAAATTATAAGTATTCCATAAGTGCGGGGAACCCGCAGGTCAGCAAAATAAAAAATTAATAAATGGGGTCACAGTCATTACAATCAAAGGTTAACCCAAA
The DNA here is from genome assembly GCA_963277665.1 of Viscum album. Classification (NCBI taxonomy): domain Eukaryota; kingdom Viridiplantae; phylum Streptophyta; class Magnoliopsida; order Santalales; family Viscaceae; genus Viscum; species Viscum album. The sequence goes on from CAUJRU010000123.1 coordinate 424,041, forward strand.
AAATGATGTTATGGAAAAAGAGGGATGTGATAACAGGTAAAATATTCACCCAAGATATCTTTGTTGGACCTAGGCTCTAGGATCCTTCATGCCTCCCTTCCATCACACATCTCACCTAGATTATGTCATCTAACACTATCAAACTATGATCCCCTATGCTCGTGTCCCCTACATCTACTCTTCCAAGCAATGGTTTCCCGACCATCCCACTGCTACCATGACTACCTTCCCTTCTAATCTTGGCAACTTTCACTATTTGTACTCTCTATGCGGACATTCCCCAACCCATACTGCCATGTCCCGAGAGGCTACCTCCCTCCATTGAGCACTATCCTACCATGTGAACCATGTTGTTTGGCCTCACCCGAGCCCCACTACCAGAAACCATTACACCACCAAAACGAATATCCTTCACAATTGTCAAAAACTACGGATGACCCTCCCTATGACCATTCACCCTCCCACCACTAGATATCCCATTGTTAGAGATCCTCCTGCCATTTGACCCATGGTGAAGTTGGGTTGGTCTGACCCGAGTTGAGGTAGGTTTGCCCTTACCCGACCCACCTAGCTCATTTTGGGTCTGGTAATGGCCAAAATACCTTTTTGGGATTTTATGGGATAATTGGGGCCTGAGAGAAAAGTATTAAATTTTAAAAAATAAGTGTAAATATTTAGAATAAAAAAATAATTTTTTAATTAGGACCGAGTAACATCATTTAAATTAAAATTAAAATGATAATTTTAAAATAATTTCAATTTCCCTATATATAAAATTTATTTAATGTTCAATTTAATATTTTGAAATTAATTTTTATTCAAAATGATCTTGATAATTGACCGATGAGTGTAATTATGGTTTTTAATTTATTTAATTATTTATTCAAATGCATGTGATACATGTAATAATTAAATTTATTTTGACATTCTGTGCATCGTCTTTACTAATTTAATATGTTTAAGGGTATGACTTCCTACAAGAGCTATATTTCAGGTATATTATACATTTTTAAGACCCCAAACCTATGTTTGAGTATTTTAGTATTATAATGAGGATGTTGTAAGATTTTGAGTATTGTGAGACAAGGTAGTATTCCAGACATGATGGTGATACATTTGATCGATGTACGAGTTGTGATACGAGTCATATATGACTCAATAATTTTACCTCTATGATCATTGTTGATCCATTGAGTGTAAATGGATCAAACAATCTTAAATACTTACTATAATTTGTGATTATTATTTAATTTTATGCATTATTTATTATTATTTGTGAGTATGCTCGTGAGTGCAACAACAACAAATAATAGAAAATTAAAGCATAGTTTAAAATGAATTAATATTTGAATAATGTTCTTCTATTTACTATATTTTATAGTTATCAGTGAGATCACATATTACATTTATATCATATTGAAAATGAATTCATTCATTGAGATATAATAAAAACCCTTAAAGAAATATTATTTCGTAATGCATTCTTCCATTTAAATTTGAATAAAAACATGTATACGGGGTGTACGTACACCCTTATTGAGGGCGTCTCCTCTTTCAAGAGAGTTATTATGAGAGATATGGGTTTAATTTTCTAAATATATTATAAAAAAGTTATCATGGATATATTTATATATATTTAATCGGAAAACATTTTATAAATCAGATTATGATTTTTAGAAGTCATGAAATCACTAAACAGTTCAAGGAGCACAAGTTAATGTGGTTGACTAATCAAATGCCTACATTGAAAATCTCATAGTGTTGGTGTAGTCACATTTTAGACTACGCGGAGAGGTTTTGTGGATCCTTACCACTAAAATAATATAGTTACTAGGTATTACAAGTATTGTAGTGGGAGATACTATAGTTTGGTAAAATAGTGGGAGATATTTAATTATTCAATTAATAGGTAATGTTTAATAATTTATCAAGACAAAATTACAAATCATCATGTGTTTAATTTTATATAATAATGAAATGTAATACCACATAAAAACTATGATTATTATGGGAAAAATAATTTTTCATAATAGACACAAATCTTTATGTGTAGTAAAAATGCTTTCACAAAGTAATGTGATATGAAAATCAATTATTCATGCTAGTGCCCCAAACCTATTAAGTAAACTCTGGAAGAGAATTTTTGAAATATTATTACAGGAGACTCATTTATGAGACATTTTATGTTTATATCATAATTCCATCATCAATTACTGATGTGATTTGTGGATACAGAATCAAGACATGGGTGATTTAAAATGTTTTCTTATCTCTGAGAAACTTGGGAAGGGAAAGTGAAGTAATATATGAATGAAGTGATAATTATAAAGAATCCATGTAGATTTAAATATGGATCAAGATCATTAAATATATACCTTTATTGTAGCATTTTCACTAAGTTACTCCAGTTTTTTTTAATATTACAAAAATATTAAATTGATAAAATTTTTCATTGCCTTTTTTAAAAGGTATTCAATGTTGATAATTACATAATGAAAGTTTAATATTTTGTTCTTATTGTGAACAAGTTGAAAGAAAAGGTGAAAAGTCCAATGGAATGTGTGACACTAAAGGACCCTTCACATCTTCCTTCAATGAAAAGAATAATGGAATTATATAAGAGATATTTTTCATTGCATTTCATGATATATGATTATGGGAGTTTTAATTTTTTGAACTAAATTAATGAAGAATGTAGTCACGTCTTCTTTAGGTATGTTCATAAATTATAAGTAATGATTTTGTTTTACTTCTTGGGTATTAAATAAAGTATTCCTATCATATATATTTAATTAAATATATTATAAAAGTAATAAAATAAATTTTATAACAAGTATAGTGAAATATCTAAGTGGATGAGAAAATGCGATTCCTAATTCAGGACTGAGAAGTGCATAACTTATATTTTCCATGTTTAATGATTTTAGTAGAACATTTATTGAGTATTAATATAACATTTATCCCTTGTTTCCATTTGAAAAAAGGATACATTATTTCATGTATGAATTAATGTTGTTTTTTGTGTATAATACACCACTAACAGTTCATTAATTATTCGATCATTGACAATAACTGATGAATATAAAATACAAGACTCATTTATACATATTAATGGAAAGACGATTCATTATCTGTAAAAACTAAATGTTATTTTCAAGGATATACCCAATTTTTTTTGGACTCTATAGAGTTAAAGAACATAGGTATTATCAAGACATTTACTTTTTTATCTTTAGGAAAAAAACATTAGAAAAAAGGAAGGGACAAAACTTTTAGAATTACTTCAGATAGTTACTGAAAAATATTCCATGGTTAAGCTAGTGGTAAGTATAATTCCTAATATTTATTTAAGTGTATTATGTAATTAAAATCGAATTATATTATACTCATGGTTATAATATATGAGTAAATTCAAGACCACGCGCTAAATAATATCTTGACCAATCATTCATCAGTCAATAAATTAATGCATGGATTAATTCCTGAACACACAATTCCTAAAAAAATGATATATATGAGGTTAGTAATGGGATAAATAATGAATATTAAATTAAAAACAAATCAATAAAATTAATCATGGATTAATTCCTGAACATACATTTCATTATATAAATCAAATTCAAGATTTAAGTAAATGGAGCATTAATAATGGGTCTCATTAACATTACAAAATCTTCTATTATATTTTTGTAACCGGATTCACAAATAATGGTGTTATCCCATAATTGTATTCGAAAAAAATGGATATCATATAAAATATAGTATCATAAAAATCAATCATGTCATAATAACACGTGTTTATATGCAATTACTTATTAAGGATATAAACACGATTGAGTTAAGTGAAACACATTATGCATCTCTAGTAATTATCCTAAACTTTTTATAATTATATTATAGAAATCCATAATATATAAAATTTATAGAGAAATTATAGACTATATTTATATTAAAGGGTAAACATGTCTAATTTATATAGTGGTATAAATATTGAATTGAGTTTAGTCAATGTAATATATGTAAAAATAGTTAGCATAAAAACAAGTTTTACAAGATCTTGTGACAAAAATTAATGTTTCAAAGACACATACTACGTAGGATGGATACAACCATAGTAATGGTTTTAAATTAACCAAAACTAGTCATACATTATTTATTGAGAATAATTAATGTTAAATGTAAGTATTATTAGGTAATTAACTAAGATTTACAAGTTTAATTGAAATTTATTAATGGATTCTACGTTTGAAAGTGTAGGTTCTTAGTATTTTAAAGTTTTCAAATCATGATAATATGGTGGTATACAAGAGAAACATATCGTGGATGGTACAAGAGTTATACCAATAAGACTCGATTGGTTAAACCTAGTCATCATTCCTAAATCCAATAGATTTATCTACATACCATAACTTCTTTCTAAGATCATATAATTGGAATTATATGTCCATAACACCGTTTATTTAGAGTGTCTACATGATAAAACTAGAAAGATTTGGTGACACCATAAAATTCCAATAAGGGTAACAAGTTACTAAAACCCAATTTTGGATTTAAGTAAGAAACATATTCCTATAATATCCAATTAGAATGAATACTTTCATATTATTACATGAGTTCAGTGAGAAAAAAATTGTTTTGAATGTAAAATATGATAATAATGCTGTAAAAGTGGGTTCCCTTGAAACAACATTATTAGTACTTTTACATTTCCATATCATGCATATAGTGAATTATGTTTGATAAAAAATTTCCAATATAATTTTAATATTGCTAAATCCACTATTTAAATGGTAATTTACATATATTATTTTTCATATCGAAAGGTTATACTAGTTTTCATAATATAATGAGAACTTCTAGATGCTATGACAGTAATATTAAACTTAGGTTCAATGCTCTAGATACATTATACTGAATGAACATAGTTGGTGGATAACTATTAGGTGAAGGGAGAACATAATAATTGATATATATTCTCATGAATTTCACACTTGTTGATATCTAGTAGGTGAGATCATGAGGTTATATTATCTAATAGGAACACCACATGTTTCCGGTGTCATTGGTATTTCTTATCTATGAACCTATGTAATGGTCTCCTGGTTTGAAATTATTATCAGTGTATAATATTTTATCGATTTATTTTATGAATGAAAAAACTACGGTAATGAAGTCATAGTAATGTAGCTTGTGTTGGGTGCATATTTAGTGGAATGAAATCGATTGAATAAAAAAGAAAGAATTTGTCTCTTTTTATAAGAAAAAAAATTCTGGGCTTAGTTGACCAGAATGATAGTACATTCACTAAATCGATGGATATGATAGAAGAAGGTATGCATTTTTTGTGAGGTCAATTAATAATAAATAATGAAATAGTGATGATACATAGTGTGTGACCTAATTTGTGTTATATCATAAGATAATGTACTTATATTACACATTGTGTGTTCATAGCATGGTTTTCATTTATTTGAATATTCCTTGTCTCTTTAGGGGTCTTGATGGGTTGCTATAATCCTCTCTTGTTGTATAAATAATATTCACTACTATCAAGATAAGGTCCATGAGGTTTACATATAATAGCATATTTAATAGTCTTCCCAATTTTGATGAATAAGTGTATAAGAAATGGTGGTACCTGCCATAGGGTATGAGAGTTTCCAAGTATTAACAATCATTGATAAATAAATAAAGTCATTATTATTTTATTATAGAATTAATGAGTGGGATTTATTTATTAAAAGTATTCAAAATTTATTAAGTGAATATACAGAAAAATATTATATGAACAAATATTATTTTAATATTCAAAGTTCATTTAAAATTATCAAGAATTATGAGTCAAATTGATAACTTAGGTTTACCACGTAATATATTTATTATATATCAAAAGTATGTGATAAAAATAGTAATGAAATTATTACATAGTTTTTTCATCATAACATGTCATTTATTGCATTTTTAGTGGGCATTTTATATCCCAAGGCTAGAGACCCCTTTCTGTGTATTTGAGACACTCAATATATAAGAAAAAGTGTGAGATTCAATCTTGGACTATTTATTTTAAGAGATTGAGAGGATCCATCTCCTATCACTTCCTTGAGAGGGAATGTCACCTTCCGAGCATTTAATACAAGAAGTCCTTCCCTAATTGATGGGGCAAGATATAGTTGATCATCGCGATTCCAAGGGAATCATTGGATAATTCTGCTAGAACCAAGAATTCAATGATCATTGTTCGCATGGATTAATAAAGCCTATGTGGATGATCTAGAGGGATTCAAGCTCAAATATTTCAATAAAAAATCATTGGTAATAAGATGTATTCCAATGCACCACTAATTCAAATGAGTTAATTGTTCATTTATTTTTTCATGCTTATTAAATTCATTAGATATCCTCAAACCTTATCAGGAACTAATCATAAGATAAAGAAAAATCTACATCACTCCAATGATAAATTTTTTAAATCCCCATCCCACCGACTTTCGGTAAATTCCTCAGTAATATAAATTTGCATCAGAGGGATCACGTGAAATTTCATAGTAAAATAATAATTATTATTAAAATAATTAGAAGGATTTAATTTGCTCCCATAAAAAAAGTGAATTGATCCGATATTTAATGACCAAGCTACAACCATCCAAGATATTTAATATGGATCGTCTATGGTTTATTTTTCACATTTTTAAAAATTTAAGAACAATATATGTGTATGTTCATGTTCTTAAATTTTAGTGTTTTCTAGAAACCACATGCTTACCAATTAGGTATTAGCCAAATTTATATCACCAAAACCGTATCAGGTGGTGGAAGAATGTCCACATTTTTTTCTCTAGATGCTGGCTGAAATTACTCAATTATGTAGAAATTTAATATATTTAAAATGACCTTTTATTTAGGGTATTTGAATAAATTCAAGATTACTATAGAGAGTTTGGATTATAAGATACAAATAAAACATGATTTATCAATTTTTTTTAAAAAATGGAATCAATGATGGGATTTCTCTAGCAATAAAAAATTTAATGGGGGGGGTCTTTTAACAGGTCCAAAAAAACAAAGTTTTTTTGTTTGTTCAAAAATCCTATTATTAGTCTTTAAAAAAATTGTTTTTGAGTGGATTCCACTAAAAGCCACCCTGACCGCGCTCCTCCTTTGCTTGACCACCACTAATAATGCTCATAATCTTCCCTCCTAAATTTCATTACTCGTCATGTTATTCTTCCTAGCCATTGTGAACCATTTTGAGTAGCCACCCAACAATTCTCTCAAGAAAGACACCCTCTCGAGGTCCTCATCATAGTTCAACTGCATCAGTCAACACCTAGTCACAATCATTATCACCTTTGACACCTCCTCCACTAGTGACCACTTCATTCACAACCTCACCCAACCACTTGGTGTACTCATCATGGTCAGCACCTCCCACGACCGACCACCATCAGACCGATGCCACCCCATCCGTAATATCCTTCTCCCTAACACTCATTGTTCAGGTCGGATCAGATGGCATATAGGCCACACCAGGTCATTCCTACCCTGTCAGGGAACCAAACGGGTCCAACCAACCCAGAACAGAATATGGTAGGCAGACATGGCATAGAACAACATTGAACGGGGTCTACGAGTCCCAAAATAGTCTTCTGTGGGTTTAAACTAACCCATAATGGACCTAGGAAGGGTTTTTGCGTCTTGGTAAAAATTTAAATACAACCACAAAACAATTTATTAAAATTTATATTAAAAATATTAATGATTTATTATTTGTAAAAATTAATTTAATTTTCATTAAAATTTAAAATATTTAATTAAAATATTTTTTTAATGAAATACTTATATAATATTAGAACTAAAAAATTAAATTATTTTAATTTAACATATTTCAATTTACTTATCAAGTAGTCTTAGACTTTAAATTTATTATAATTTAATTTTATCACACATTAAATTTACCCCAAGATTAGTATTGATTTTTTACCTACCCTGTGTTGTTTTGTGTTATATTTATATTTATTTAATTATTTTTTACAATTTATTATGATGTTTGTAATATTTAGTTTAGTTTATTGGTGGCTTGTGCATAAACCAATTTTATTCAAAACGTTTAATAGAATTATTTTCCATTAATTACTATATTTATATTGCACTTCCCAAAACCCCCTCAACTGCATGAGAGTACATTTTTCCTATTGGCGATGATGATGTAAGATGTATACCACACCAAGATGAGGTGGTATACGAGATGATAAGTTCAAAAACTAGTCTGAGGGAGAGATACATCATGATTCAAGAATTGAATTATGTATAATTACCCTAGGTAATGGTTGATCCATTAATTTTAAATGGATCAAACAAGATTAGATGCTCAATACGAGTCAGGTAATTTATTTTCTTTCATTCATTGTTTTTTATTTTACGCATTAACATGTATTTGGGAAACAAATACAATAATAAACATAAAAAAGAATAAAGGAACGATGAATATATTTTATCAATACGTGTTTTTTTGAGGGAAAGGAAACATAATATAATCATAATTAATAGAAATGTATTACATTCATTGATATTATTTATTTCCCCTCAAGGAAATATTATGTCATGAATGCCTTCCTCCATTTAAATTGGAATAAAACGAGGTATCTGGGGTACTCATCAGGCATAGTTGAGGGTGACTCCTACTACAGGGGAGTTATTATGAGAGTGATGAGATGAATTAAATAAATACGGTTGAAATAAATTATCCATAACTTGATTATTTCATCTTTAGAGGATATCATTGAGTAAATCATGTTTATGATTTTAGTAGCTAGGACTTCACTCAATCTATCAAGGAGTTGTGAGTTAATGTGGTAGGACATATCAACTTCTGACCAAGAAACTAATGAGTAGTGACATATCCATAGCTTATAAAATATGAGGAGAGGTTTCAAGGATCCTTTCCACTAGAAAAATCAAGATATATATTTTTTTCATGTCTATTTGTGAGGGCTACAGGAGTTCAATAAAATTGTGGGAGATATTTAATGATTTAATTTATAGGTATTTCCAAATTAATAATCAAGATAAAATTACTAATCTTTTAGATTTTTGTAGATAAATTACAAGTAATACAAAATGTAAATTTCAATAACTATTAGATAATGAACGTGTCCAAAATGGCCAGAGTTTCCAAGAGTAGTATTGGAACATTTGTAAAGTACTATAATATATGAAATTCAAGGTATTGGAGTCCCCAATACCTATTAGGACACCTCATGAAGAGGGGGTGAAAAAAATTATTACAGGAGACTTATATATGATGTATATTATGGTTATCTCATAAATCTTTTATCAATGTCATATATTACTTGTGGATGAAACATCAGGACATGGATGGATCAGAATTTTGGATCATCTCCGAGAATATTATATAGAGAAATAGAGAAAGATGAGTAAAATTATTCATACACTAGATATGTGTAAAATTGAATGGTGGATCATGATATTTCAATACCTTACATTCATATATCTTTATCACCCACTTTCTTTAGTTTCATTTATGATTACAAAATGAGCAGTATGGATAAAACACTTCATTACCTATTAGGTAAAGGCTCTAAAAGTAATAAGAACTCATAAAAAGTATAATCTATGGTTCTTTTGTCCAACAAGATAAAATACTAGGAAATTTCCAATGGAAATTGTGATGAAAAATTCACCTTCACAACTTCCATAAAATAATAGAGGAAAGGAATTATTCATGAGGTTATTATCGTTAAAAGTCATGAAATAAGTATCAGAGTTTAAATGCAAGGAACAAAATTCCTGAAATAAGTAGCCTCTTATTCTTTAGTGAATATTCATCATTTTATGTGATTTCTCTATCATAATTAAAGGTAATTAAATAAAATATATCTATTAAAAATGTGTATTGAAATATAGTAACCAAGAATTAAATGAAACGTTAAAAAAAGCCAGGTGTGTTCTCCAAATAGCTGAGAAAGGGTGGTTCCTAATCAAGTGGTGAGAAGTAAACAACTTCTGTATTTCTATGTTTATTGATTCTAGTTAAAAATTTATAGTATCAACAAAAACTATATCTCATTTTTCAATTTGAAACATTGAGAAATTAATCCATTTTTGGAATAAAAGTTTTTTGGGGTGTTTAATATGTAATTAATGGTTCATTGATGGTTGAATCATTGACAATAGTATATAAATATAAAATGTAAGACTTATATACCCGATTGTGGAAAGATAATTAATTTTCAAGTAAAACTAAAAATGGACATCAGGGATATACCTAGTAATATATTTAGAGTCAATGGAGCTAAATAAATGGGGTATTATCAATATATATACTTATTTAGTTTGGAAGAAGAAAAATTTAGAAATAAAGTCAATCAACAAATATTTGAATATTATTTTACCTATATAGTTTGGACTATTAGAAGGGTAAGATAGTGGTAAATATTCACCATAGGATTCATCTAATTATTGTATAAGGAGAATGAATGTGAAGTATGGTATATGAATAGCCAGAAAATATGATTTTAATTGGGAGGGTGTTCATAATAATATCCTGGTGAAGCATTCTTTGATCAATATATTGTAGAATGGAGTAATTCCTAAATTCACATTACCTTTTACACATCAATGCAATGTTGTTAGTAAGGAGGTTCAATGATGAGTCTTTAATAAAAACATTGATTAATAAATTGTACCTTGTATTAACTCAAAAAAAAATATTTCATTATACAAATAATATTCATGATGTATGTAAAAGAATTATCAAGGTTAATACTTATATCCACTGTAAAAACTTCCATTATTTTTAGGACCAGCATCACAATTAATTATGTTATTAAATATTCATATTTCAACTATAATGAAAAATGGATATCATATGAGTTTTAAGATAATATAAATACCATATATCACAATAATATGTGTTTGGATTAAAATAGTTTGATAATGAATTACAAAACATGCATCAAGATAAACATAATGTGCATTTAATGTAATTATTTTAATGTTTTCAAATGATGAAACAAAAAAATCCTTGAGATAGATAAGTTATAGTTCAGTGAAAGACTATATTAATATATAAGGGTGAATGTATCTATTTGAGATAGTGGGAGAAAGAATGATTTGGTTTTAGTCAATGCCAAGGATGAAAAAATATTTGACAAGGAACAAGTCCCGCACGTGTGTGTGGAAAGGAATGTTCAAGAGACACATACTATGTAGTAAAGGTAGAATAATGGTAATGGTTTATTATTCTCCATATAGGGTGATACATTATTCATTGAGAGTAATTAATCCTAAAAGTACGTAGTATATATTGGTAATAAAAATCGAAAAGATCATTTAAAAGTTAAAAATTGATTCAACGTATCAGTGTATAGAGGTTTTATTTTATTGAATACTATGGTGGGTATTTAAGTGAGATTATACATGGATAGTAAAATACCTGTACTAATGAGTCTTGATTGGTATTACCACGTCACTAAACCTAATTCCATTAAAATTTTACTTGTAATAGCTAAAATCTATGATCATTATATTGGGAATTGGATGTCAAGACCACAAATCTTGGAAGGTATCTATACGACCCAACCCGAAAGGGTTTGTGACACCATAGAATGCAAATAAGGGGAGAATGTTTTTATAATGTAGTTTTGGATTAAATTATGCATCAAGATCATAGAATATTCATTTGAAATTAATTAAAACCATGAGTCTACAAGGGGTTAATGAGAGCACCATGGTTTTCACAGTAATGTATGTTTGATGAAATATGGAAAATTAATATTGGTCTTATATTTAGTAAACACTAGAATGATAGTTATTCTCCAAGGATTTACTTAAAAAATAAACCTAATTTTTTATGAACATGATATATTTATGTTGATATAATGTTTTCTTAGTCTTAATAAATAATATATATTTTGATAAGGTATTGAAAAATACAAGTTTGACCAATTCAAGAGACAATTGTTACGTATTTGACACGGATTAAATATCTCCAAGAAGACATGTATGAGACGTAAGAGGATATTCATATATTGAATTTAATTCCAAACACTTCTAAAATGGATTGATCATATATTCCATTATATGTTCATGAAATGATATTTACAACATATACTTCACTGTAGGGAAATATCAGTTATATATAAGAGAATTGTAAGGGACGTAGTCAAAACTATCCAATTATACTAGAGAAAGTGGATTGGATATATACCTTGTATGTGGATAATAAGGGATAATAGTAATAAGTGGACATAAAATAGAATTCCTTTAGGTAAATATGATCAAATATCATAATCATTCTAAGTTAACGAGGTAGAAAAAATCATATAAGCTAGTGGTATCCATATCTACAAATACTATGTTCGTCGTTGCATATGTGTAAATTAATGAACCAATATAAAATACACAATGATTTATGATATATATTTGAATCAAAACTAGTCAATAATGTTTTATCTTGGTGACAATTCTTCTTCTGGATAACCAAGATGTCATGTTTTGATATTGGATAAAAAGATATACAACAGATATCATCTCTTTATAAGTCTAAATCAAGGAAATAAATTCATAGATAACTGAGTAGTTATATGGATAAAACATGTAAGTCCCATGAATAAATCCATAAATCAATGGAAACATGAAATTATCTTGTGAGAGATAACAAGTATAGTTAGAAAGATGGATCTAGTTCAAGTGGAAATGTTGTAAAAGTGGGATCCCTGGACCCATCCTTACTAGTACTTTTACAATGCCATATCATGCATATAGTGAGTTATTCCTGATGTACACTCACCATTATAATATTTATATTTTTTCATCCAATATTTTAATAGCGATTTTGATAGAAAATTTGTCATATAAAATGATTATAGTAGTTCGTATGATATATTGGGAAACTTGATATACCGTGACATTAATCATAAACTTATGTCCAATGTTCTTGATATATCATAATGACTTGAAACAGTAAGTGTTTGACTATCAGGTGTTAGGGGATCATAAATAATGGGACATATTCTCCTGAATTTTATAGCTGGTGATCCCTAGTAGGTGAGAATAAGATGAAATACCTAGAAATAAGAACACCACATGTTTCTAGATTCATTAGTAGTACCTAAATGTGAACATGTGTAATCGTATCATGATAGGAAATTATTATCAATTTATAATATTTGAAAATGTACTTTGATAAAAGGAAAAACAATGTAAATAATGTTGTACTAAGGGTGAAACATAATTAACATATACATTAATATTGAAACTATCATTTGAAATAACTTTCCCAAAATAATAATCATAAACCATACAGTGTAATATGATTAATGGTATAAAACTAGAACATACATAGCCATATTAACCCTAAAAAATTATATATAATATGTTCAATGGTATCATGAGAGATCAACATTAATTGGGAAAAAGATCTAACAGATGGTGTTCTCATAGATGTAACTACTATAGAGAAATCATTTAAAATTTTGTTGAGAGAAATGTAATTTTTTTTATTTGAATTCATTTATATTCAAATACAATCATTTATAAAATAAAATATTTTCACTGAAAATAAACATCATAACTTGAAAACAATTCTTGAAAACATTATGGTGTTATGAAATAAAACTATTCACTAATTCGGTATAAGTAAACAAATGATGTTTTTGGTCTAAAATAATTTTCCTAGATATGGGAGATTATTTTACTATCCATAGAATCACGTCAAATAATAAACATACATGATTAATTACATTTCATAATCCCATCCTTTGTTTGTGCATTGATCAATATCCATTTTATTTCTTAAACCAAAATATGGATATTCAAGATGAATTTTTATTCTAGAAGCACTTTTATCGAAATATCCCTTAGTCATTCCTTCTGCATTTAAGTAATTACTGAAACCAAAGGGGTTAGATCATGTTATAAAATATGATAAATCATACATTAATCTTATTCAACAATACCTTTAATCTATTCCATAATTATTTAACATTAAGACTAATCAAAATATGTCTATCCAAATTCAATGACCAAAGATTTAGATGAAATGATTCTTAAAATCATATTTTGACCAGAACATCATAATGTATGTCTTATTATCACATACCAAATATATGAATACATTGATCAACTTCAACCTTAATGATAACATGTGTTCTTCCTGAATCATAATATTTTGTTTTTGAATTAATTCCTTGAATCTAAACATCTAATAATCCCAATAAAGATATTACAAACAATCAAATCACTAACCTCCTTCATATTCACCAATAATATCCCATAACCATATATTTATCATTATTATCTAAACATCAATAATATATTAATGTTTTCCTTCCCCCAAACATTTTTTTCCTAAAGATCAACTTTCCTATGAATCCATTTTCTTTGTACCATTCAACATATGCTTTCAAATTCTTAAAGATAAAGTACTACTACATAATTCATATATATTTCATAATTCATACTAACCAATTATAATTTATTAATATATTCTTGTAACATAATTATTAAATCTAAATTCAAGAACATTAATCATTCCACTTCATCATTGGTAATAGAATAAAATGACTTTATCCCTTAGCTTTTTCTGGTTTATATTCCCTTTGTACTTAAATAATTCATTTTTATAGAGACCCATATCCTTCTATTTGAAGAATTAAACCATAGAAAATTATTTATTTCCCTTCTAATCCTTTGAAAGGTGGCCTTTTTTCCACACTTGAAGAAAAATCTTTTTCATTTTAAGAATGTACTATAATGTTTCATTCCACAAGTATCACATATTAGAAAATCATTCCTTCTCTTCATTCATTTATCAAAATTTTTTCTAACTGTGCTATTTTTATCATTCTTTCCATTCAAGACATTATACATAGACAATTATTTATTTGTATAATTAGTACACGATTCTATGTTATTATAATATTATAAAGTTTGGGTTACTTTTTCCCTTCGAAATATTGGCACAAGACTGTAAAACATTTGATCCTCCTTAGTATTTAGGTCATGTACAACGGTGGCGTTCACATTCCATATATGAGGTTCAATTTTTAAATGATTAAATAGACTATATTAGATAAAATAATTATGAAAAATAATGTATAATCCCACAACTAGTTAAACACATAACATAAATTGAAATTTTTATTCATAGATAAACTCATAAACATTGTTTGTTTGGGTTGTTAGTTTAAAATTATTCTCAAATTATATAGTAGGATTATTCTTCCTAATATAGTATTTCCTCAATATAGTTTCAAAATGTTCTAATAAAATTGATTTTATAACAAATATAATGTCCCTAGCCCCAGTAACCTGGAGCTGGTACCTTACATTATCACATCGGTATTAGATACAAGAGATCATATCCCAAAGGACTAAATAGTTTAGTAGTTTTTGAAAAATAGATTCATAAAATAATTTTAAATTTCAAATTAAAATACAAAATTAAACATATTTAATCCTTTCATAACACCATTATTATCCTATATTAACCTTGTATATCAAACATAATATATATCATAGAATCCTAGGGAAAAATAAAATATAAGAAAGGGGTGATCTTAGATATTCAGTAAGTGTATGAATACAGTGGAAGCTATCATAAATTAATACAAACAATAATTCATATTGAATAAATAAAAATTCATTCCATTAAACCAATATCTTTACCATAATATAGTAAGAATAAAATCTAATCAAACAATTCTATATAAATAATCACATGAGAATGAAACATATATATAGATATTCTAATATTCGAATACTTATTTGTATTATCAATTAATAATATCATAATATGGGAGTTCATTACTTGGGATGTTTAAAACACACCATCAAAGTCTCAACTAAGAATTATATATAAACGGGTAAGGCCTTTGCCAAAAACTGGCCTAGTTAGTCTCATGAGACCTACCAATGCATCGAGGGGATATAACCGGGCTCACATGACACTTACAAAGTACAATTAATTCCTTATATGAAATGGGTGAAACATAATAAACATGTACATTCATATTGAAACTAGAACATGAAGTAAATTTTCCCAAACTATAATCATAAACCATTTATTGTAATATTATGAATGGTATCAAAATAGAACATACACAGTCAAAATGAATATAAAAAATTCATTAAAATATGGTGGATGGTATCATAAGAGATCAACCAAAATTATCAATAATATCAAACAAAGGGTGTTGAAATATATGAAAATACTCTAACAAACTCAATAAAAACTGCATTAGGGAAACACACTTTTTTTAATGTGAAATAATTTTTTTAAAATCCACACAATTATAGAAGAAAAACATTTATTTGAAAAGAATATTTTAAACTAGTAAAGTACTCCTTACAAAAATAATTCATTATAAAAGTAGAAAAATACTCTCATTTGGAATAAGTAAAAAAACATTCCTTTTTAATTTTGAAAAAGAATCAATTTTTAATAGTATTTTTAAATGAAAGTGTGAGTGTTATGAAAATTAATTTATTATATGTATCCACTTTAAATTGATATAAAATAAGTTTAAATAAAAAAAGATAATAAAAATTCATTTTACAAATAATCATAGCATGATATAATCAATTGTGTTGAATTTTTACCTAATGAATGGAAATTGAGTTATGAATTCCCTTACCTCCATGTAAAAAATCATAATCTATACCCCATAAAATTAATGAACATAAAATTAAACATAGCATACTATGAAGATAAATAAATTCATGATATTTTATATAAAAGGGTACTATATACACCACCCAAATAATATTAGTGGTGTATAAGTCACATCTCTTAGAAATAAAAGTGAGATGAGAAACCCCTTACCTTATGGCCAAGAGCATTATGCACATGTACTTAACATATTAGAAAATTAGATTAGGTGAAATAATTTCTTAATTAATAACATTTGGAACGTATATTTTATTTATTATAATTTACTAAATTCATTTATGTCCATTATGACGAGTTATACGAATTAATTTTGGTTTTTCAAGAGCGTTTGTTTCATGGGTTTATCGTTAGTTCCCTTGAGTATAAGTCTGGAATTTTTTGTCAAATGGGAATAAGTTCTCCATAAGTTAAATTCTTTTTTATTAATGAAATTATATAATTTTAAATGGTAATATATATCATTTGGTTATATGGTATAAGGATGATTCATTATATAAAATATTAATGATAAAAATTTGTTTATTTTGACGATTTTTACAACAATTACAAACTAGTATAATTTTATTTAATAATATGTTAATATAATGGTTCTAGAACATTAAATAATTTTAAGTACACATATTAAAATCAATTTTAGACATATTAAATGTTTTTATGACCATCATTTAATGTAGTAATGAAAAACAAAAATTCATCGTCCATGAAGGTGGTGAATCAACACCTCACAAATGATGTTTTCATTTTTGGAATAAAAAGAAAGAATAAGATATTTGATGATGTAAATTTCATTTACATAATAAAATTATAGAATATTTATTCTACTATAATTAACAAGTAACTTTTGACAGGTTATGTGATTAAAGTATAAGAAAATAAAATAAATTAATAGGGAAAGAGGGATAGTTTTACAACTTGAGTATCGTCTCCTCAATATCCTCTTTAAGGGACATGGAAATGGTCTTTCAGTGAGAACAGAAAGAAAAAAAGTGGGTAGGTGGTTTTGGATATAAATTGGTTTGAATATAAGAAACATACAAGGATTATAAGATGTGTGTAACACCCCAAGCTTCCACGGTACGTTTTCCTTCGAATAATGCAATGGCGTGCATTGTACACAACTTCGAGATTCTAACACACGACAACCAATCAAACTAGCTGTTATGAATAGTAATACTTACTTTTTGAAATTTTCTAAACTTTATCTCTCAAAATTGACTTCATTTTTGGATTCGGAATATCAAATTTATCCTAGGGTGAAATTTTGGAACTTTTCGAATAACACTTATATTTTGATGAATAGTGAAAATTACTAAATTTTAATTAAAAACAAATTTTTAAATCAAAATATTTTATAGTGATAAATTATATTATTGAGTGGTTTTAAATTATAATTAGAATATATTTTTACCATTTTATCCAATGGTGTTCATTTGAATTAATTTCACTTTGAAATTGGACCTAAACAATTGACAATCTTTTGATATATATTGTTTCTTAAAAACACGCTATTTGTTGTGACAGTGAGAATTAATTATAAAATTAATTAATGAAAGTTATATGTTTATAATTTTGTAAAATAGACATCATTTTTGAATTCATAATATCAATTATAGCTTAGGGTGAAATTTTGGCATTATTCTGAAAAACCTCAATTTTTGATGAATAGTGAAACTACTAAGTGGAAGATAAAAAAACTGAATTTTTCATAAAACATAATTTTACCGCTTTTGTGAATGGAATTTCTAAAATCCTAGAGAAAAGGTTAATATCAAGAAGTAAAATGTGGTTCAATGAGATGAAAATAATTTTTGGTAAATAATAACTTTTTACTTTTATTTACCACGGTTAAAAGTAAATATGGTAATTAAGGGTAAAAATGATATTAATATCACCCTAAAACATGTACTAATTCTATTGGACAAGTTTATATCGACCAAAAACAACCTTAGGAATAAAATATTATCATTTAGGTCCACTTGGATTAGATTAGGACATTTATTATTATTTAATTCAAAGAAGAGTTAAAAGAGTTAAAATCAAAGTTTATTTACTGAAACATTTTTAATATAGTGTTATAAAATAGATAAATTCTATTGTAAATATTAATTAGAAATATAATAAGATGTAAAGACCCGTAAAATTCAAGGGAAATTTTTTCTTAAATTTTTTTAGAATTTTACAAGAGCGCGGTTTCAGACGGCACCTGATTCCGAGGCCCGGAGTGCCCGGAATTAATTTCCGAAGTTTGGCTCGGGTACGTTCAGTGAACGAACGAGCGGGAATTCCTAACTTTTGATCTGGTGCTCGGAATTGAAATCCGAGGGCACCGATGAACTCGCAGCGCCGATATTCGCTTAAAGAGACCTTTTCGGGAGTTGCGTTTGTTGCGAGTTGAAAGTTAGTTTTGGGGTTTTTCAGTTAAGTTAAATAAAATTGTGTAAGACAAATTTTATTTTTAACTTATTAAAAACCTACCAAAGGAGGTTGGAAGTGGGACCCACACCCACTTAACCTCCCTTGGGAGGATTAAGTGTGGTGGGGCCCACACGAACCCCTTTTTCTTTTCAAATTCCTTAACCCCTCTAAACCCCCTCTTAATTATGTAACTCTTCCTTATTTTAATAACTTGAGTTACTTAATTAATTTAAGGGAGTTAAACCCCCCTTTTTGAATTTCAAAACTTTGAAATTCTTTTGAGTTATGTGTTAATAAAATAAGATGTAATCTTATTTGATTAAGGGTTGTTTGTTTTTTTCCCTTGAGAGCTTTTTGAGAGCTCCTCTTCATCTTCAAGCTCTGACGAAGAACGAAGAACGCTCAAACTCCGACGAAGAACGACGCCTCTCTTCTTCATCCTCGGTGTCAACAAGAGGGAACACCGCTTCCTTCTCAGACCTTCTTCGTCGGCAAACGAAGATCCGCCAACGACGTGTCTCTTCGGGCATAACTCTTCGTCAACGGATTTGACGAACGACGACCGCGACACCCGACCTCCGCGACGCCGTCTTCCGCGGAGTGTAACCGAATCTTCGAATCTTAAACCCAAGGTAGGGGTTGTTGATTCAATATTTTATTTATTCCGTTTCTTGATCCTGGTTTTCGCATGTCAAACTTGAGTCTTTTAAATGTTTTAAGTTGTGTTATTATGTTTAACGAGAGGGGGGCCGGACCGCACGAACACGGCCGAACCCCCCTCCATCGTTCTTGTTTAATTATTTTGCGGAGGAAAGCAAGTGGCGTGGTGCCGTCGCACCACGCGGATGAACGTGCGAATATCTTACGCGATGCCATCGCACGCACCTTGGAAGTAACAACAAGAACACGATGTCGTCGCGCCGCGTTGATTAATATCAAAGCACGGCGAAGGGACGCGGTGCCGTCGCACCGCGCTGGATGACGAACGCCGCGGCCGGTTCCGGGCCGTGGCGGGATGAGAAGACCGCGGCCGGTTCCGGGCCGCGGCGGGACGAGAAGACCGCGGCCGGTTCCGGGCCGCGGCGGGACGAGGAGACCGCGGCCGGTTCCGGGCCGCGGCGGAAGAAAAGACCGGCGGCCGGGCCGCCGGCGTCGGAAGTCGAGGGCGGGACCGGAATTTCCGGTCCCGTTGGTAAAAACCGGCCGGCCAGCTGGCCGGCCGGATGTTTTAAAAACCGGGGAATTTAATTCCCCGGCCAACCCCTTGAAAACCCCCCTCTTTATGAGGGGGGGTTCTTTGAAGGGAAGGGGCAACCGGCCCCTCCCTTTGGTTCGGCGCCAGCAGGCCCCCCCACGTGAGGGGGCGGGGGGGCGGTTCTTTAAGGAGGGGGGGGCAACAGCCCCCCCGGTTTGTGACCAAGCGGCCCCCACGTGCGGGGGCCGTCTCTTCAAAATCGGCGCGGCAAAGCCGCGCCGCTTCAAAACAGCGGGGGCAATCAAGCCCCCCGCGTGACCACCACGTGCGGCGCCAGGCGCCGCCGCCGCGGCCCGCCGCCGCCGCCGCCGCGGCCCGCCGCCGCCGCCGCCGCGCCGCCGCACCGC
Source organism: Viscum album (assembly GCA_963277665.1). NCBI lineage: Eukaryota > Viridiplantae > Streptophyta > Magnoliopsida > Santalales > Viscaceae > Viscum > Viscum album. The sequence goes on from CAUJRU010000123.1 coordinate 444,751, forward strand.
CGCCGCCGCGCCGCCGCCGCGCCGCCGCACCGCCGCCGCCGCCGCCGGCCGCCGCCCAGGGGCGGTCGGGTCGGGTCGGCCCGGACCCGGACCCCCCCGTTTCGAACCAGTTTCGGTTTTTGGCTCATAACTTGAGCCTCGGACCTCCGAATGACGAACCGTCTGCGGCAACGCGATCCTTGGATCGAGACGGTCGTTTCGGTATATCGCACTCAAGGTTTCGGTTTACTTTGAGTTCGGCCGGGTTGGTTCGTTCACGAAACCAACCGGGCCTTCGGAGCGGAAACGCTCATATCTTGAGTTACGGACGTCCGATTGACGCGCCGTCAGTCGCGTTGTGTTCCTCTTAGTGAGACGGATCTTTTGACATACTCCGCCCGAGGTTTGGACGCAGGTGGAGTACGGTCGGGTTGGTTTTGCCTTAAAAACCAACCGGGCCCCGGAGACGAAAATGCCTATAACTCTCAGACCGGGCGTCCGATCGACGCGCCGTCTGTTGCGTTGAGTTCCTGTTGACGATACGGAACTTTTGGATACATCAACTCTGGTGTTTGTGACAGTTGATGTATCAGCCTCTCGGCTCGTGGAGCGGACCCTCCGTACGAGCTTGCTGTGTGCGGGAACCCTAGTGCCGGCTGCGACTGTTCTACTGCTACGACTGCTACTGTGACTGCGACGACGACAGTACAGAGATCCTGTGTGGATTTGACGACGACAGTACAGAGATCCTGTGTGGATTTGACGACGACAGTACAGAGATCCTGTGTGGATTTGACGACGACAGTACAGAGATCCTGTGTGGATTGGACGACGACAGTACAGAGATCCTGTGTGGATTCGACGACGACGACTACAGCACTCAGCGATCCTACGTGGATCAGTGCTACAGGTTCTGTGTGAGCCCGATCCTGTGTGGGTCCTTGCGCTCAGCGGTTCTGTGTGAGCCAGCGCCTACAGGTTCTGTGTGAGCCCGATCCTGTGTGGGTCTTCTGCGGGGGTTAGTTACCTATCGATCCTTCGTGGGTCCGACGACTTAGATGGATCAGTGATCATCTTTATCGTCCTTGAAGAAGTATACCTGTGTGAGCTGAATCCTGTTGTTTTCCTGTGTGGATTGTGTTGTGCAATCCTGTGTGGATTATATTTTGCTTCCCTTTGTGGATTACGTATACTTTCCTGCGTGGACTGAGTTGTACTTGGGCTCGGAGGTTGGAGCGTATCTGAATTGATGACTTAGGTATATGTATGGGCATATACCTAAGCAGTGTCGGTTGTTACTTCGTGATTGTACTTTTCTTTGTGGTTTATCCTTTGTGGATTTGAGAGACCTTCAGGGGTCTCGGGGTCCCTACTGAGTAGCTTATACTCACCCCTGCACGGGCTTCGCCCGCACTACGTTGTGTTGGTTGCAGACGACGGACAGCGTTGACTTAGCTGAGGCTTGTAGAGCGGGACGGTACCCGGAGGTGGACCACTGGGCGGGACGTGCACGGAGCGGACGGCGGGACCCGTGGAGCAGAGGAGCTATCTGTACCCACCCTTCAGGTGGGATTTCCGGTGGACAGCTCGGAGTAGCGGCTTTTACTTTACAGTTGCTGTTTTTCCCTTTTCGAGTTGTACTTTACTTTCAGTTTGGGTTTGTATTCTGGCCCATTTACTTTTCCGCACTTTCAGTTGTACTCTGCTTGTTTAGTGTTTACTTTCCGCTTGCTTACTCTGTGGAGTTGGTTACTTTTCAAAGGCAATGCCTTCCCTTTTTACTGGGATTTACGCCTTGGTGCTAGTCGCCAGCCCCTGGCCTATGGAAGGCGGGCTTGGGGTAGTCATGGCACGGACCCCGAGGGCGGGTCGTGACAAATTGGTATCAGAGGAGTTCGGTTCTACCGCGAACTCTGATCTTTTCTATGTGAAGCAATAATGTTTAGCGTATTGAGTGTGGTTATCAGTCCAGGGAGTCCAGTGTTGGTGCGGCGGCCGACGTATCCGTACACCAGGACCCTGACTTCTGATTTCCGACTTAATGCACGAAAACATTGATTGCGTGTGTGTTTCAAGTTTTCTTTGTGATTACTTGTGTCAGCTCACCGGGTATACTGATCTGCTTTATGAAAGTCTCAAGTTTTCCTTGTGATTACTTGTGCCAGCTCACCAGGTATACTGTTCTGACTGTGGTGCTCTTGTTCTCCTTTTCAGGATGGCCCCGCGATGGCAGCCAGCTAGGGTTCCGAGAGTTGAGCGAGACGACAGCCCACCGAGCGACGAGGCCTCGGTGCAGGGCCCTTTGCCAGTAGTGGCACCGGCGGTAGCTTTACCCGCCGATCCCCCGATGCTTCCAGCAGCAGCCGCTGACGATGCACGTCGCCTCAGCGCACTGCATGAGTTTCAGCACCAGCGACCGCCCAGGTTTCGCGGGGAGACGGATCCCCAGGCAGCAGAGGACTGGCTGGAGGCAGTGGTTCGAGTGTTTAGGCTAGTGAGGACACCAGCAGACCTCATGGTAATCCTCGCTGCGAGCCTACTACACGCAGCAGCAGGACGATGGTGGAGCTTGATGCTCCAGGTGCACGATGAGGCATCCTTGCTCTGGACGGACTTCGAGAGCCTCTTCCGCTCTGAGTTCGTCCCGGCCACCCTCCGAGCGGTGCGCATCCAGGAGCTTCTACAGCTGCGGCAGGGCAGCATGACGGTCGCCCAGTACTCGGCGAGATTTACCGATCTCTCGCGCTACTCGACCGACATGGTACGGGACCCATTCTTCTGGGCCCGGACCTTCGAGCAGGGTTTGAGACACGAGATCAGGGCATCGCTGATCTCCCTCAGCATACCGACTCAGACAGGAGTACTGGAGAGGGCCCTTCTGATCGAGAGCTTCCTTGCTGAGTCTACACCAGTACAGAGACCCACCGCAGGGCGGCACGTGGCTGAGTCATCTGCAGCAGGTAGTCGACGGATGACTCAGGGGTCCAGACAGACCAGACCTCAGGGCACTGGCTCAGCAGTGCAGGGCACACAACGCGGAGCCAGTCTTTCGAGTGGAAGACAGTGCTATGCATGCGGCGGGCAAGGCCACATGGCTCGTGACTGCCCGACCCGCCATGCGGAGGAGCAGCAGACGGTTGAGGAACCACCTAGGCAGAGGCAGAGGTTCGACCGTGGCGGTCTGCAAGGAGGAGGCGGACGAGGCAGAGGAGCTGGACGAGCAGCTGGTGGTGGCCGACGCTTTGAGGCTCTACCACCACCACCACCAGGAGGTCCACCCCGACCGCAGGGGAGAGCTCAGCTTCAGGCAGCCGAGGCCTTCGATCATGGAGCTCTGGGAGCCGATGGACAGGAGCAGAACTAGTGGATACATCCTTTGTACTTCTGGTTCCTTGTTGCTTTTGTGTAGCGTCTTGTATTACGAGCTGCAATAATAAAAGACGCATACCTTGTGATGTTTTCGTTCCTGTCCTCTATCGTAATGTTACTAAGAGGTTCCAGTTTTGGCTGTTGACTTGACCCTCACTTGTGAGACATCTACTGGAGGAGACCCAGTTACCACACACTGATGCCGACAGTGTGACTCAACCCTTGGAGACGAGAATAACGGTTGAATCTCTTAGTAGTAGCGTCGAGGCCTTACGACGTCATCCTTAGTATGGATTAGTATCATCCATGTTAGGATTGACTGTTTTAGGCAAAGAATGTGGTTCATCCAGGGGATGAGACCAGGTTTCTCTTATCGGCAAAGAAGAAATCTCGCAGCTCTTGTGGGACCAGAGATGGTCCGGGCAACGTCAGAGGAAGTCCAGGTCATCCAGGAGCGGATGAGGATAGCACAGAGCCGGCAGAAGTCATATGCTGACAGGAGGCGGAGGCCACTAGAGTTCGAGGATGGAGACCACGTCTTCTTGCGGGTCTCACCTCGACGTAGTATTCGGAGATTTGGCCGAGGCGGCAAGTTATCTCCGCGCTTTATCGGACCCTTCCAGATTCTCAGCAGGATTGGCGGGGTGGCTTATCGCCTGGCTCTACAACCTCAGTTGCACCGGGTGCACGACGTCTTCCACGTATCTCTGCTGAGGAGATACGTGCACGACCCAACACACATCCTTGACCATGGGGAGCTTGACGTTGACAATGGGGCGACTTTTACGGAGGTTCCGGTGGAGATAGAGGATCGACAGGAGCGGGTCCTACATGGACGATCTATTCCTCTTGTGCGCAGCAGATGGCGGCACGGGAATCTCCAGGAGAGCACAGGGGAGCGGGAGGCTCAGATGCGTGCTCAGTATCCTCTTTTGTTTCCCTAGTTTTTGATGTAGCTTTACGGGGACGTAAAGCCCTGAGGTGGGAGTAATGTAAAGACCCGTAAAATTCAAGGGAAATTTTTTCTTAAATTTCTTTAGAATTTTACAAGAGCGCGGTTTCAGACGGCACCTGATTCCGAGGCCCGGAGTGCCCGGAATTAATTTCCGAAGTTTGGCTCGGGTACGTTCAGTGAACGAACGAGCGGGAATTCCTAACTTTTGATCCGGTGCTCGGAATTGAAATCCGAGGGCACCGATGAACTCGCAGCGCCGATATTCGCTTAAAGAGACCTTTTCGGGAGTTGCGTTTGTTGCGAGTTGAAAGTTAGTTTTGGGGTTTTTCAGTTAAGTTAAATAAAATTGTGTAAGACAAATTTTATTTTTAACTTATTAAAAACCTACCAAAGGAGGTTGGAAGTGGGACCCACACCCACTTAACCTCCCTTGGGAGGATTAAGTGTGGTGGGGCCCACACGAACCCCTTTTTCTTTTCAAATTCCCTAACCCCTCTAAACCCCCTCTTAATTATGTAACTCTTCCTTATTTTAATAACTTGAGTTACTTAATTAATTTAAGGGAGTTAAACCCCCCTTTTTGAATTTCAAAACTTTGAAATTCTTTTGAGTTATGTGTTAATAAAATAAGATGTAATCTTATTTGATTAAGGGTTGTTTGTTTTTTTCCCTTGAGAGCTTTTTGAGAGCTCCTCTTCATCTTCAAGCTCTGACGAAGAACGAAGAACGCTCAAACTCCGACGAAGAACAACGCCTCTCTTCTTCGTCCTCGGTGTCAACAAGAGGGAACGCCGCTTCCTTCTCAGACCTTCTTAGTCGGCAAACGAAGATCCGCCAACGACGTGTCTCTTCGGGCATAACTCTTCGTCAACGGATTTGACGAACGACGACCGCGACACCCAACCTCCGCGACGCCGTCTTCCGCGGAGTGTAACCGAATCTTCGAATCTTAAACCCAAGGTAGGGGTTGTTGATTCAATATTTTATTTATTCCGTTTCTTGATCCTGGTTTTCGCATGTCAAACTTGAGACTTTTAAATGTTTTAAGTTGCGTTATTATGTTTAACGAGAGGGGGGCCGGACCGCACGAACATGGCCGAACCCCCCTCCATCGTTCTTGTTTAATTATTTTGCGGAGGAAAGCAAGTGGCGTGGTGCCGTCGCACCACGCGGATGAACGTGCGAATATCTTACGCGATGCCGTCGCACGCACCTTGGAAGTAACAACAAGAACACGACGCCGTCGCGCCGCGTTGATTAATATCAAAGCACGGCGAAGGGACGCGGTGCCGTCGCACCGCGCCGGATGACGAACGCCGCGGCCGGTTCCGGGCCGCGGCGGGATGAGAAGACCGCGGCCGGTTCCGGGCCGCGGCGGGACGAGAAGACCGCGGCCGGTTCCGGGCCGCGGCGGGACGAGGAGACCGCGGCCGGTTCCGGGCCGCGGCGGAAGGAAAGACCGGCGGCCGGGCCGCCGGCGTCGGAAGTCGAGGGCGGGACCGGAATTTCCGGTCCCGTTGGTAAAAACCGGCCGGCCAGCTGGCCGGCCGGATGTTTTAAAAACCGGGGAATTTAATTCCCCGGCCAACCCCTTGAAAACCCCCCTCTTTAAGAGGGGGGGTTCTTTGAAGGGAAGGGGCAACCGGCCCCTCCCTTTGGTTCGGCGCCAGCAGGCCCCCCCACGTGAGGGGGGGGGGGGCGGTTCTTTAAGGAGGGGGGGGCAACAGCCCCCCCGGTTTGTGACCAAGCGGCCCCCACGTGCGGGGGCCGTCTCTTCAAAATCGGCGCGGCAAAGCCGCGCCGCTTCAAAACAGCGGGGGCAATCAAGCCCCCCGCGTGACCACCACGTGCGGCGCCAGGCGCCGCCGCCGCGGCCCGCCGCCGCCGCCACCGCGGCCCGCCGCCGCCGCCGCCGCGGCCCGCCGCCGCCGCCGCCGCGCCGCCGCACCGCCGCCGCCGCCGCCGGCCGCCGCCCAGGGGGGGTCGGGTCGGGTCGGCCCGGACCCGGACCCCCCCGTTTCGAACCAGTTTCGGTTTTTGGCTCATAACTTGAGCCTCAGACCTCCGAATGACGAACCGTCTGCGGCAACGCGATCCTTGGATCGAGACGGTCGTTTCGGTATATCGCACTCAAGGTTTCGGTTTACTTTGAGTTCGGCCGGGTTGGTTCGTTCACGAAACCAACCGGGCCTTCGGAGCGGAAACGCTCATATCTTGAGTTACGGACGTCCGATTGACGCGCCGTCAGTCGCGTTGTGTTCCTCTTAGTGAGACGGATCTTTTGGCATACTCCGCCCGAGGTTTGGACGCAGGTGGAGTACGGTCGGGTTGGTTTTGCCTTAAAAACCAACCGGGCCCCGGAGACGAAAATGCCTATAACTCTCAGACCGGGCGTCCGATCGACGCGCCGTCTGTTGCGTTGAGTTCCTGTTGACGATACGGAACTTTTGGATACATCAACTCTGGTCTTTGTGACAGTTGATGTATCAGCCTCTCGGCTCGTGGAGCGGACCCTCCGTACGAGCTTGCTGTGTGCGGGAACCCTAGTGCTGGCTGCGACTGTTCTACTGCTACGACTGCTACTGTGACTGCGACGACGATAGTACAGAGATCCTGTGTGGATTTGACGACGACAGTACAGAGATCCTGTGTGGATTTGACGACGACAGTACAGAGATCCTGTGTGGATTTGACGACGACAGTACAGAGATCCTGTGTGGATTGGACGACGACAGTACAGAGATCCTGTGTGGATTCGACGACGACGACTACAGCACTCAGCGATCCTACGTGGATCAGTGCTACAGGTTCTGTGTGAGCCCGATCCTGTGTGGGTCCTTGCGCTCAGCGGTTCTGTGTGAGCCAGCGCCTACAGGTTCTGTGTGAGCCCGATCCTGTGTGGGTCTTCTGCGGGGGTTAGTTACCTATCGATCCTTCGTGGGTCCGACGACTTAGATGGATCAGTGATCATCTTTATCGTCCTTGAAGAAGTATACCTGTGTGAGCTGAATCCTGTTGTTTTCCTGTGTGGATTGTGTTGTGCAATCCTGTGTGGATTATATTTTGCTTCCCTTTGTGGATTACGTATACTTTCCTGCGTGGACTGAGTTGTACTTGGGCTCAGAGGTTGGAGCGTATCTGAATTGATGACTTAGGTATATGTATGGGCATATACCTAAGCAGTGTCGGTTGTTACTTCGTGATTGTACTTTTCTTTGTGGTTTATCCTTTGTGGATTTGAGAGACCTTCAGGGGTCTCGGGGTCCCTACTGAGTAGCTTATACTCACCCCTGCACGGGCTTCGCCCGCACTACGTTGTGTTGGTTGCAGACGACGGACAGCGTTGACTTAGCTGAGGCTTGTAGAGCGGGACGGTACCCGGAGGTGGACCACTGGGCGGGACGTGCACGGAGCGGACGGCGGGACCCGTGGAGCAGAGGAGCTATCTGTACCCACCCTTCAGGTGGGATTTCCGGTGGACAGCTCGGAGTAGCGGCTTTTACTTTACAGTTGCTGTTTTTCCCTTTTCGAGTTGTACTTTACTTTCAGTTTGGGTTTGTATTCTGGCCCATTTACTTTTCCGCACTTTCAGTTTTACTCTGCTTGTTTAGTGTTTACTTTCCGCTTGCTTACTCTGTGGAGTTGGTTACTTTTCAAAGGCAATGCCTTCCCTTTTTACTGGGATTTACGCCTTGGTGCTAGTCGCCAGCCCCTGGCCTATGGAAGGCGGGCTTGGGGTAGTCACGGCACGGACCCCGAGGGCGGGTCGTGACATAAGATTTAATACATAATTATATTTTATTTATAATTTTTAGACATTAAATAATTTAATATATTTATGACACAATGATGATGCAGTAATTACCATAATAGTGAAAAATTAAAATAATTGATATTATAAATACCCAAATAAATATAATTTAAGACTTTTAATGAATTAAACTAATTTTATAGTATAATATGACAAAATAGGATTTATTTAATTGACTTTTTAGAAGTAATCATTCTGTTATGAGTTTCAAAAAAATCAACCATTGAATAGTGTCAAAATTGACATAAAAGAGTTTTTAAAACAAATATTATTTTATAAATTGATATTAAATTCTTAAAAAATCTAAGGTTCGTCCAGGAGACTTATATCATGATAGGTATATCATTTATGGACCATTTTGGGGTCTCTTGTATGTATATAGTATGTTTATTAACTATATAATATAAAAATACAAAGTGACGTGGTAAATGTCAAACTAATTAACTAAGAGTTAAAACTAAAAGATAATGTTAATATAGTAACCCAAACCTGTCTAAATTCTATTGGTTGAATGGTTTTAGACCTATAACCACCTTAAACTTTTAATAATCAACTTTTTATCCATTAGAAACCGAATATGAATTTATTTTAAATAAATATTTCTAGCTTTTCTAAAGGTTCCCCTCACCCCTCTTATAAAAGGGAACTCATCCTTCTCATTTCAACACACCTTAAAAACCTTTTGGTTCGGACAAACCCTGCCCAAATACTCTCTCAAATTCCCTCACTACAACCTAGAGGCCTTAGTTTGATCATAAAGCCAACCTAAGGATCCCTTTTGATCAAATCAAAAGGAAGAACCCGATGAAGAGGTAATGTTTTCACCACCACTTTTCAAGTTCCTTTCTTCTTCCACTTCTTCTTTCTTTGTTATTGCCATTCTAAAATAATAACTCCTGTATCTTATATATACTGTGATGTTATTATAAATATGTTACAACCATATTCAGTATTCTATCCACCCTTTAAATAACATGTCACCATACATGCGTACGTACGGCTTACCGTCTCCACATCATGGTGTAATTGTTATTCTATATATTATTATTTGGGTGGGTATAATAATGATGTTTAACTGATTTAAATAATATATATAACATGATAATGATTCTGTATATATGATATACCATCCAATTATATATTATTTTAATATCAAATGAATGATATTGTCACTCGTGCGTACGTACGGACTACCGTCTCCACGAACACGATGAGATTCATTCTCCATCATATCCATTCAAGTATAATTATCAATTTATGATTTAAAAATAATATTTAAGAACTTTATATCATTCTGCATATGAATAAGATACAAGCTATCCATGACAAACATGGCTTACGTAACAAAACATATAAAAGAAAACGAGTAAGTTAACACCCGAAATGACGATAATTCTAAGATATTATTAACAAAGCAATGTTAAAAGATCATATATGATATCATCTTAATGTATATGATTCATTAATAATTTAATTAAAATTATTTCAAAATTATACAGGTGGTTAACCTACCCCCAACCAAGGAAAAGTACAAGGTAAGGGGTTTCTTATCTCACTCTTAATTTCGTGAGAATTCCATTGTTCACCACTTATTTATTGGATGTGGTGTATGTGTACTACCCATAATTGTATTCATTGTGTTTTATAATTTAATTTATGGGAATTTTCATCATCATTTTATGAACCCTCTTTCATGGGTGTATGTTTCATAAGTTACCTAATCGATAAGGGTATTTGAAAGTTCAATTTCCATTTATTCGGCTTTACGGAAACATCATTGGTTATTTTACTCCGAGATTATGTGTTGAATAACTATTCATTTCCTTATGTCATAATTTCCACTCCCCTTTTCTGTGGATATACTTTTGATACACATAATCACTCAATTGATAATTTCTCAAGTCATCTATATGAATTTGATTAGAGTAATTTTAACTCATCCTCCATTTGTTGAGTTAAACATCCAATTCATTGGTGTTGTTTTTATAAGATTATGTGTGAATATCCTTTGATTTATTTACACTGAATATCCAATCATAATTAGTGTATTTATATTTTTCACACATAACTATGTCGTTGATTTATCCTTAACCTAAGGATACGGCCTTTATGAGAGATTTCATCTCAATTTACATTCCATTGAGACTTCATTGTTGTTATACACAAAATCACTTTTATGTGGTGTATATAATGTACTTTGACATAGTATATCATGAATTCCTTTATTCTCATGATATTAAAATGTTCTGATTTCCTCAATTAGTTTTATTCAAGTGTCTCTCTTTTGGTTAGAAACTCTAACTAAAATACCATTTTTAAATGTTTTAAAGACTTATTCTTCTAAATCTTTCTCATTAATTTCCATGTTTTAAAAAATGGTTTTAAGGATTTATTTATATGGACATTAAAATTTTAAAATTAAAACTATTTTTAAATGTTTAAAAGTGGTATGGGACACTTTTATTCAAAAATCTATTTTTAAATGGCTTCTTGATAAATAGTGTGACTTTTAAATGATTTCAAGAAAAAGGGAGATATTTCTCTCAAATAGTTTTGATGACTATTTTAATCTATGTAAACATCCTTCATTATTATTCATTGAGGTTAATGTGATACAATAAAATCTTAAATATTGTATCAAATGAGTTATGTTTGACTGTGGATGTGCTATTTTTATACCATTCATGGTTTGTGGTTAAAGTATTGACATTTCGTATGCTAGTTTTAATACGAATGTTTATGTTATGTTTAAACCTGTTCATATGAGGAATTCATTGGACTTAATAAGTGACGGGTGAAGCCCGTTATAGCTCCTCGATGCATCAGTAGGTCTCATGGGACAAACTAGTGTCTTGGCACAAGGCCTTGGAAAAATCTTATTTGTAGTCTTGGCACGAGGCCTTGGCTGTGTGGTTATGATAGTCTGGCATTATGCATTCCATCATTATGAAAGTGGATATTGATATTGCATGTGATCATTCGACTAGTAGAATATCCATGTGAGTAAGTAAATGGCATTATTTTATTTTATCTTTTCCATTTTATGTTGAAGTTCAAGTTTAAAAGGCTTTTATTTTAGTTATAAACTGCCTTAAGTGTTTATGCTTATCTATGAAAGCTTCTGCTATAATGTTATCCTTACTGATCATATAATCTCACCCCTTTCAATGTTTTATTTTTCCCAGGATTATGAAGAAATAATTTATGAATGACTTGCAGGGATAGTATGAGGGGATATGAAGACAAGATGTTGTTGTAGTTTTTTTAAACTTATGATGTAATGTAAGACATATGAATATATCTAGTGTTTCCAAGACTACTAAACTAATCGGTCATTCAGAACTTGATCCTTTGGGATCATTCCAATGTTATGTAATAATGCACCGACTCTGGGTATCTAGGGTCGGGGCGTTACAGTTGGTATCAGAGGATGTTTAGTACAAACCTTGGAAGCTATATTTAGATAAACTCTGATTAGACCATGTAGAACTAAGATATACTTTGATGATTAGTATAGAAGAACTTCTTAGAATTTTTGTATTGTAGAGATTTTGTGAGTTTTCCGGGAAATACATCCCTGTCTGGATATGAGCAGGTAGAGGCGGCTCTGGCACAGATGTACCTAGGGGTAAAACCCGAAAACACCACTTTGAGCTAGACTCGAACGAGAACTAGTGCACGACAACGGGCCTTGCTGCACTCTTGGTTACGACACTCCCAGTGCAACACCCCAGGTAAATAAAGAGTATGAAATTTTCACATTTATCCATATTTGTGAATAAAATATTAATATAACTTTAAAGGGGATTCTATGCTCGATGGCGTACCCAACACGCAACAACGAGTTTCTTGGGAATCTTACGTTGCACTCTAATAATAAAATAATATTATTTTAAATGGTAGTTAACGCCTAGCTATTGTGATGGAGAGAATGAATGGAACTAACTAAAAAATGATTATATATGTCTGTCAAATGTTTTTACTTTTTACAATAAATGTTAGAGGATTAAAAATGCGAATGAATCCAATTTTAAGCGTAAACATTCTAATATTCTTTAAAAGATCGATTAACCGCCTTTTGATGGAGAACCTCTTTTAAATCCAATTTTTGAAAATTTTATGTGTTATATTTGACAAAATAAAATTCTTCTTTAGAATCGGGACATCAAAATTTACTTTGTGTAAATTTTTGGTATTTTTCCCATAAAGTTCATTTTTTTATTGAATAGTGAAAAATGCTGTATTTTAATTCAAACCCACTTTTTAATATAATTTATTTATATGATTAGATTATATTTTGAATTGGTATTAAAGTGAAATTAGAATATATTTTTACCATTTAATCCAATAGGGTTCGTTGGAATTAATTTCATCTTGAAATTGGACTTAAACTAGTGTCAATCTTTTGATATATATTGTGTCATAAAAACATGCTATTTGTCATGACAGTGGGAATTAATTATTAAATTAATTAATGTAACTTATATGATTTGAATTTTTTAAAATAGAAATCATTTTTGAATTCTGAATATCAAATATAGCTTAGGGTGACGTTTGGGTATTATTCTGAAAACTTCAATTTTTGATGAATAGTGAAACCACTAAGTGGTACTTAAAAACTGATTTTTTGTTTAAATGAATCTTTACCACTTCTATGTTTTGAATTTCAAAAATCCAACATACATGGTTGTAATTAAGAATTTAAATGTGGTTCAATGGGATTAAAATAATTTTTGTGAATAGTAACTTTTATGTTTTTAATCGCGATTAGAGATAATTAATGTAATTTAAGGTAAAAATAATGTTTTAATAATATTAAATGAGCCTGACACATGTCCTACCCATATTGGATGTGTCATGGCCGACCAAGACAATCCGTGGGTCAAATTGGGGACCCCATGGAGCCACTTTAATTGGAAAATCACATTAATACCTTTTTATTTAATGTTAAAATTAAAAATGACACAAACATGAGTGGTTTTACTAAAAAAAATTACATGGGGTAATAAAAGTTATATTTTTGACTATAAATAGTCATTGGAAAGATAAAAAGATTTAATACATCATCATAGTTTTTTATAATTTTTAGACATTAAATAAATTAAATTATTTATGACATCATGATGATGCAGCGATGACCTCATTATTTAACGATTTAAATAAAATGGAAATATAATGTCAAATATAAGACCTAAACATGTCAAAAACCTATTGGAAGGGTGTATTTCGAACCCTTTTCACCTTATCCTCGAAACACATCAATGTGGGACCATTAAAATCCGAAACGAATTCTAAAATAAAGTAACATTTCCTTACTTTCCAAGAGTGCCCCTCCCCTCCTCTTATAAAAGTCCCCCACCTCTACCTCCTTACCCACACATCCAAAGCCTTTGGCTCAGCCAAACCCTGCCAATTGTTTCTCTCAACATCCCTCTATAACTTTTAGAAGCCTCACTTTGGGTAGAAGTCTTCCCAAGTAAGCCTTTGAGCTCAAACCAAAGGGAGTTACCCAATTTTAAGGTAATGTCTTCACTTGAGTCCTTTTGTTTTATTTTGCTTCTCCAACCCCCAAAAATCTTTTTAATCATTTCTTTTGTAACAACTCCAGTATCTTAAATATACTAGGATGTTGTTATAAGAAGGATTAGATCTAAACTTACACACACCTATATCTAATGGTTAAAGAACATACTGTTTCCGTGGATGGAGAATTTCTGCCTCATGAAATGATGATTGTTTAATATCCTTCTAACACCTTCAAAGGTGGCCATTAAGATGTCACTATATTTATATATTATATATCATATGTTTATTTTTTTCCTTAAGCTTCTGTATTTTTCATTTATGGCATACCTTTATGGCTTCCATTATGGGTATACGCGATATCTTTATTTTAGGAAGTGCGGACTACCGCCCCCTCAAAGTTATTTGATTCGTTAATACCATATGTGGTACGTATAAAAGATATATTTAATGATATTATAAATGATAGCATAATGTAATTAAAATACTATTATATATAATTTTGTTTTTATTCCATTAAATATGAAATAGAAATGGAAGTAGCGTTCATGCGTACGTACGGCTTACCTTCTCCATGAACGGTACATTTCATTTCTTATCTCAAAATGTTATGTACTATTATAAGTACTTATATATAATGGATATATATGTAATATATTACATCTAAATGATGGATATAATTCTGGAATTATGACATATATATATCTCTCATTTTGTTTTAATTTCATTAATATGACAAAAAAAATGAAAGTAGTGTTCTTGCATACGTACGGCCTACCGTCTCCATGAACGGTGCTTTTAATTTTTATCTCCAAATGCTATGGAATTGTATAAAATGAATATATACTGGATATATATGATATTTAAAACATCAATACTATTCTGGATATGATTTACCTATAACTACATGGAAAATTATTTTCCAAAAGTTCAATTTTAAACTCATGTACCAAACTTCAACAAAAACGTCTGATATGAACTCATATTATTAACCAATTATTATAACATTAAAATATGCGATATTAAATGAATAATAATCTTTATAGGATGTCCTTAAGCAATTATAAATTGACCAAAGTTTATTATTTAGGAATATAAAGAAACGAACAAGACATGTTGGACTTGAGGTAAGGTATCCTACCTCTCTCTTTCTTTTTAAGTACACTCTTTTATGTCATTCCTTTTAAGCTCATATTTCTTATGATTGAGATGTTATTTTATATTACTCTTACTGTAATTTTTATTTTCATATGATGAGTGAACCTATTTCCGCTCATCAATCCAATTTGGATGTTTTGAGTGGCACCGTTAGGCTACCGAATTTTCGTACGAGATCTAACCTCTCTCTTTCTTTTTAAGTACTTTCATTTATGTCACTTCTTTGAAGATCCTATTTGTTATGATGGGGGATGTTATTTTATATTCCTATTTCTGTACATTTTATTTTAATATGATGAGATACTCTATTTGATCCCATCAATCCATTTTTGATAGTTTTAAGTGGCGTCGTTAGGCTGCCGAGTTTTCGTAAGGGATTTTTCATCTCACTTTTATTCCCGTGAGATTTATGATACATTTTCCACCATTTCCTTTGAGTGGTGTATGTACTTCCCATTGTTATACTCTTTGTGTAATATAATTTCATTTATGGGTATTTACATATTCATTGTATGACCCTTCTTCAATGGGGTGTACGTTTCGAAAGTAACCCAAGTCGGTAAGGGAACCTTTCACACTCCTCTTTTTAAAAGACTTCTTTTGTTATGTAATTTAATTCACATAACATTATGTTGGGATATGTTCTTATATATCCTTAGTGATTAAAATTTTATGTCCAAGTGATGAGATCCCCTTTTTATCTCTCATCAACTCATTTTCTGAATTTTGTAGTGATGACGTTAGGCTGTCAAATTTTGCAATGGAATTTCTTAACCCAATTTTGAATCTTTGGGATAAGCTTGTACTCCTTGAATATGTCATTCTATGAATATGTGTGAATAACCTCCGATTGTTTTATACTAAATATCCACTTATATTTGGTGTATTATTTTGTCACACATAATTATGTAATTGATTTATCCTTAATCCAAGGATACCGTCTTTGTATGGGACTTCGTCTCAATATCCTTTCATTGAGGAATATTTTGTATTATATACAACCTTCTTTTATACGGTGTATAAACCCCTTTTACTTTTATGTTTATCCGAAATGAATCTTTGTTATACAAAGCGTTTTACTAAACGACAAAAGGGAATGTTTTTGTCGTACGTATGCGGCGACAACGACTTCTCCGCCGCCGTGACCATTATTTGAGTTTAAGATTCCTCTACAAGCCATACCTTTTTTAAAATAAAAATAAATACCATGTTTTACTTTTCTATTATTTTGGTATTTAAAATGGGTTTCATAATGTTTTTATATCAATGTGTTGTATTGATATCTTGTGATTGAAAAGTGGAAATGTTATGTTTTCTTTTATGCATGTTTTATGTGATACGATTATGTTATGGTTCTTGGGAATTATAATGAAGATGGGTGGTTCCATTATAAACTAAGGGTGGGTGAGCCTGATATGGATCTCCAATGCATTGGGTAATGCAAAGGACTAAAACATTAAGGTTTCTCTAGAGAGATTTAGGGAATATACTGTGGTGGGTATTCCAAACGTAACCAAGAGGGTTACTCCCTATGTAAGAATGTTATGAATGCGTCATGATACCTTTTATGTCTTATGATTTATATGATTTATTCATGACTTTTTGAGGTATGTTAAAGTGATTATGTTTTATGGGTAAAGTATGATTTCATTCTTATGTATACATGTACTCATGTTTCCTTTCCATATTTTTATATCCCTTACTGAGATTTTTATGCTCATCCCAAGTTTTTGAAATGTTTTTCACAGGTCAATGGAAGGGTACATGATATGATGATAGTGTCAAGGAAGTGTCAAGAAAGAATACATGTTTTATTTTAAATATGTTTCTGTTGATGGGAAAAATGAATACTATCATTTATGTAACCACTTTATTTAAATGTGGAATGTAATGCAAGTTTTATGATCTAATTATCTAAAAATCTAAACCTGAAAAGATCCTCTATGTGTAATCTTGTAATAACTGAAGATTATGTAAGGTTTAAGGCCGAGGCCTTATAGTTGGTATCAAAGGTCAGTTTAGATAACTTTAGAGTTTAGGGTATTCTTTTAGCATAAGTGACATTACCATAATGGTTAGGATTTCAGAAAGAGTCCTAGTTTTAGATAAAGTGAATGAGTAAGTATATCTTAGTATTTATCTTCTTCTTTTGTACATGATGGTGTTGTTAATATACTCACACTGACATTTCTGTTTTAGTGAATGGATGGATCTGGCAGGCACCAAAGTGACAATAGGATTGAAGGAAACTGTGGTAGTTCTCTGATTAAGATACTAGATAAAATGGGGGATTCAATGTGGAAACTCGTGGTTGCTCTAAACCAACTATCAATGAGTCATGATCAACCACATGAACCTTGGTATGATCTGTAATGCATCTTGTACGAGATGACCAATCGATGTGGAAGCTTAGGTAATAATTATAAAGGTAACCATTAGAGTTTATATGATCCTTACTTTTGAGGTAATTATGGGTTATTATATGTTATGATGGAAAATGAAATGCATGAGATAAAATTGAGGTTAAATTATGTTATGGTTATTTTTGATGATTTTATCTCTTTTTGGGGAATGATTTGAGAATTATATAGTTTTGGAAAAAGGACAACACATAGACCGTGTGACAACCCGTTGTGTCAGACAAAGCTGCGGGAATCAAACCGACAACCAAAGTGCGACTGGTATTTATCGCCTACCACTGGACTACGTGAAGTCCCTGGTTAGTATGACTTATTCTTTTTAGTTAGGTGACTTTATGAATTAAGAGTAAGTTTATTTTTGGTTATTTATGAAAATGATTAACCTATCATTGAGTATATGTGATTAGGTTAATTACATTTGAATACGAGACTTTAGGAGCAGCTGATGTTGTTTGGAGATAAAGGTTGCGATTTAACTTGGAAGACTATGTGACTAAATCATTCAAATATTTGGGTTTCAATCTTAGTTTGGATTAGTTTGAAGAATTTTATGGACAAATTTTTTATCTAATGGTCCCCTTTGAACTCTGGGTTTTGTTGGACAAATTTTGGAGATTAAGAATAGATTTTCTTTTTATAAAGGGTTATCCTTTTCTGGAATATCTAATCTTGTACTAACCTTTTTGGTTTTGGTTTTGGTTAGAATATAAAGACATGGGAAGTATATAGTTCTCTTTTTTGGATTAGGTGATTCTCTAGAAATTGATTATAGTACTCTTAATGCGAACAAGTCTTCCTAAATACTCGTCTTTTGGAGAAAATATGAGTTTGATTAAGGAATCTAGTAAAAGATGAATGTCTACATGACAAGTAAGTATGTTTCATTATGATTTATTGAAGCTAAAAAATAAATTCATCAATGAAAAATAACTTAAAACAAATCTGTTGTTTTTTAACTTTTCCTAATGGGGAATCGAATACCGTTTAACCCATCACAAGTTTGTGATTTTCTTATGGTTAACTTTCTTCTAGACATGTTTACTATCACTCTCCATCAGAACATGACCCTTTGTTTTTTCCTCCATGTACATATTTTCAAACTTGGAATCCTAGTATGGGTTAACTCGGGTGACCTTTGTACTTATCTTTATTTATTTTAAAGTGATTGTTTTACTGACTCTTGTTCTGATGTGGGATTTTCAATGAAGTTCCCAAGCCCAATTTTAAAATTGTGAGGACGCAATTCCCAAAAGTGGGGAAGGATGTAACACCCCAGATAAATAAAGAGTATGAAATTTTCACATTTATCCATATTTGTGAATAAAATACTAATATAACTTTAATGGGGACGCTATGCTCGATGGCGTACCCAACACGCAACAACGAGTTTCTTGTGAATCTTACATTGCACTATAATAATAAAATAATATTATTTTAAATAGTAGTTAACGCCTAGATGTTGTGATGGCGGGAATGAATAGAACTAACTACAAAATAATTATATATTTTTTTCAAATATTTTTACTTTTTACAATAAGTGTTAGAGGATTAAAAATGTGAATGAATCCAATTTTAAGTGTAAACATTCTAATATTCTTTAAAAGGTCGATTAACCGCCTTTTGATGGAGAACCTCTTTTAAATACACATTTTGAAAATTTTATGTGTTATATTTGACAAAAGAAAATTATTATTTAGAAGTGGGACATTAAAATTTACTTTGTGTAAATGTTTGGTATTTTTCCGATAAAGTTCATTTTTTAATGAATAGTGAAAAATGTTGTATTTTAATTCAAAACCACTTTTTAATATAATTTATTTATATGATTAGATTATCTTTTAAATTGGTTTTAAAGTGAAATTAGAATATATTTTTACCATTTAATCCAATAGTGGTCTTTGGAATTAATTTCATCTTGAAATTGGACTTAAACTAGTGTCAATCTTTTGATATATATTGTTTCATAAAAATACGCTATTTTTCATGACAACGGGAATTCATTGTTAAATTAATTAATGTAACTTATACGATTCGAATTTTTTAAAATAGACATCATTTTTGAATTTGGAATATCAAATATAGCTTAGGGTGAGGTTTTGGTATTATTATGAAAAACTTCAATTTTTGATGAATAGTGAAACCACTAAGTGGTACTTAAAAAACTGATTTTTCGTTTAAATGAAACTTTACCACTTCTGTGTTTTGAATTTCCAAAATCCAACATACATGGTTTTCATTAAGAAGTAAAATGTGATTCAATGAGATTAAAATAACTTTTTGGTGAATAGTAACTTTTATGTTTTTAATCGCGATTAGAGATAATTAGTGTAATTTAAGGGAAAAATAATATTTTAATAATATGAAATGATCTTGACACATGTCCTACCCTTATTTGATGTGTCATATCTGACCAGGAAAATCTATGGGTCAAGTTGGGGAACCCATGGAGCCACTTTAGTTGAAAATCACATTAATACCTTTTTATTTAATGTTAAAATTAAAAATGACACAAACATGAGTTGTTTTACTAAAACAATTTTTAGATGGGGTTATAAAAGTCAGATGTTTGACTATAAATAGTCATTGGAAATCTAAAAATATTTCCTACATCATGATAGATTTTTATAATTTTTAGACATTAAATAAATTAAATTATTTATGACATCATGATGATGCAGCGATGACCTCATTATTTAACGATTTAAATAAAATGGAAATATAATCTAAAATATAAGACCTAAACAAGTCCAAAACCTATTGGATGGTTGGATTTCGAACACTTATCACCTTATCCTCGAAACACATCAATTTGGGACCATTAAAATCCGAAACTCATTCTCAAATAAAGTAACATTTCCTTACTTTCCAAGAGTGCCCCTCCCCTCCTCTTATAAAAGGCCCCCACATCTACCTCCTTACCCACACTTTCAAAGCCTTTGGCTCGGCCAAAACCTGCCCATTTTGTCTCTCCGCATCCCTCTATAACTCTTATAAGACTCACTTTGGGCAGAAGTCTTCCCAAGGAAGCCTTTGAGCTCAAACCAAAGGGAGTTACCCGATTTTAAGGTAATGTCTTCACTTGAGTCCTTTTGTTTTATTTTGCTTCTCCAACCCCCTAAACACTTTTTAATAATTTATTTTGTAACAAATCCAGTATCTTAAATATACTAGGATGTTGTTATAATAAGGATTCGAGCTAAACATTCACACACCTACATCTAATGGTTAAAGAACATACTATTTCCGTGGATGGCGAATTTCAGCCTCACTAAACGATGATTGTTCAATATCATTCTAACACCATCAAAGGTGGCCATTAAGATGTCACTATATTTATATATGATATATAATATGTTTATGTTTTTTTTAAGCTTCTGTATTTTTCATTTATGGAATACCTTTATGGCTTCCATTATGGGTATACGCGATATCTTCATTTTAGGAAGTGTGGACTATCGCCCCCTCAAAGTGATTTGATTCGTCAATACCATATGTGGTACTTATAAAGGATATATTTAATGATATTATATATGATATATAATGGAATTAAAATACTATTATATATCATTATGTTTTAATTCCATTAAATATGAAATAGAAATGGAAGTAGCGTTCATGCGTACGTACGGCTTACCGTCTCCATGAACGGTACATTTCATTTCTTATCTCAAAATGTTATGTACTATTATAAGTACATATATATAATGGATATATATGTAATATATTACATCTAAATGATGGATATCATTCTGGAATTATAAAATTTATATATCTCTCATTTTGTTTTAATTCCATTAATATGACAAAAAAATGAAAGTAGCGTTCATGCGTACGTACGGCCTACCGTCTCCGTGAACGGTGATTTTAATTTTTATATCCAAATGCTATGGAATAGTATAAAATGAATATATACTGGATATATATGATATTTAAAACATCAATACTATTCTGTATATGATGTACCTATAACTACATGGAAAATTATTTTCCAACAAATTCAATTTTTAACTCATGTACCAAACATCGACAAAAACGTCAGATATGAAATCATATTATTAACCAATTATTATAACATTAAAATATGTGATATTAACTGAATAATAATCTTTATAGGAGGTCATTAAGCAATTATAAATTTACCAAGGTTTATTATTCAGGAATATAAAGAAACGAACAAGACAAGTTGGACTTGAGGTAAGGGATCCTACCTCTTTTTTTTTTAAGTACACTCTTTTATGTCATTCCTTTTAATCTCATATTTCTTATGATTGGGATGTTATTATATATTAATATTACTGTAATTTTTATTTTCATATGATGAGAGACCCAATTTCCTCTCATCAATCCATTTTGAAAGTTTTGAGTGGCGCCGTTAGGCTGCTGAATTTTCGTAAGAGATCTAACCTCTCTCTTTCTTTTTAAGTACTCTCATTTATGTCACTTATTTTAAGCTCCTATTTGTTATGATGGGGGATGTTCTTTTATATTTATCTTTATGTACATTTTATTGTAATATGATGATATACTCTATTTGATCTCATCAATCCATTTTTGAATGTTTTAAGTGGCGCCATTAGGCTGCCGAGTTTTTGTAAGGGATTTTTCATCTCACTTTTATTCCCGTGAGATTTATGCTACATTTTCCACCATTTCATTTGATTTGTTTATGTACTTCCCATTATTATACATTTTGTTTAATATAATTTCATTTATGGGTATTTACATATTCATTGTATGACCCTTCTTCAATGGGGTGTACGTTTCGAAAGTAACCCAAGTCGGTAAGAGAACCTTTCACCCTCCTCTTTTTAAAAGACTTCTTTTGTTATGTGTTTTAATTCACATAACATTTTGTTGGGATATGTTCTTCTATATCCTTAGTGATTTAAATTTTATGTCCATGTGATGAGATACCCTTTTTATCTCTCATCAACTCATTTTCTGAATTTTTTAGTGATGCCGTTAGACTGTCAAATTTTTGCAATGGAACTTCTTAACCCAATTTTGATTATTTGGGATAAGCTTGTACTCCTTGAATATATCATTCTATGAATATGTGTGAATAACCTCTGATTGTTTTACACTTAATATCCACTTATATTTGGTGTATTAGTTTGTCACACATAATTATCTAATTGATTTATCCTTAATCCAAGGATACCGTCTTTGTATGGGACTTCGTCTCAATATCCTTTCATTGAGGCATATTTTGTTTTATAAACAACCTTCTTTTATACGGTGTATAAACCCCTTTTACTTTTACGTTTATCCGAAAGGAATATTTTTTATACAAAGTGTTTTACTAAACGAAAAAAGGGAATGTTTTTTTCGTATGTATGCGGTGACAATGACTTCTCCGCCACCGTGACCATTATTTGAATTTCGGCTTCCTCTACAAGCCATACCTTTTTTTAAAGGAAAAATAAATACCATGTTTTACTTTTCTTTTATTTTGGTATTTAAAATGGTTTTCATAATGTTTTTATATCAATGTGTTGTATTCATATCTTGTGATTGAAAAGTAGAAATGTTATGTTTCCTTTCTGCATGTTTTATGTGATACGATTATGTTATGGTTCTTGGAAATTATTATGAAGACGGGTGGTTTCGTGATAAACTAAGGGCGGGTGAGCCCGATATAGCTCTCCAATGCATTGGGTAATGCGAAGGAGTGAAACGTTAAGGTTTCTCCAATGAGATTTAGGGAATATACTGTGGTGGGTATTCCAAACGTAACCAAGAGGGTTACTCCCTACGTAAGAATGTTATGAATGCCTCAAGTTACGTTTTATGTCTTATGATTTCTATGATTTATTCATGATTTTATGAGGTACATTAAAGTGCTTATGTTTTATGGGTAAAGTATGATTTCATTCTTATGTATACATGTACTCATGCTTCCTTTCCATATTTTTATATCCCTTACTAAGCTTTTTATGCTCATCCCATGTTTTTGAAATGTTTTTCCCATGTCAAGGAAAGGGTACATGATATGATGATAGTGTCAAGGAAGTGTCAAGAAAGAATCCATGTTTTTTTAAATATGTTTCAGTTTATGGGAAAAATGAATACTATCTTTTATGTAACCACTTTGTTTAAATGTGGAATGTAATGCAAGTTTTATGATCTAATTCTCTAAAACTCTAAACCTGAAAAGATCATCAATGTGTAATCTTGTAATAACTCAAGATTAAGTAAGGTTTAAGGCCGGGGCCTTATACCCGGGGGATATGCTTAGAATAATTTACATTTTCATTACAAACCGATTTAAAGTATTATATATATAAGATGAGAGTAAATGACATTGGTTAATCCTAGTGTGTTTCAAATTCAGAATATGGTGACATGTTAATCTCTAAATGATTGTGTGACTACTATTACTCCCACAATGCTTTCTGGTTTTAGTCAATGGCTGGATTCAAAGGAAGTCATAGTGACTTTGAGAATGATGTACAAGGTGGGAACGGTGGTGGCAATGAGCAACAAAATGGAATGTTGATAGGCGTAAAAGATATCGTCTTTATGCCAAATCAATTTTCCAAAAATATGATCAACAATATATATATTAACCATTTACCGGACTCAACAAATAAGAGAAAGGTGATGAATGATAAGAGCTCTAGTAGTGGAGACCATGGAGAAAGAAATCCTCAATTTCCATCATGCAAGAAATGTGGGAGGAGACACCCAGGAAAGTGTCTCAATGGGACAAAGAAATGCTTTACGTGCGGGAAGGAAGGACATAATGTAAAGAATTGCCGAAGAAAAATGAATAGTACTATGGAAGAAGATAAAAATGGTCTCAAGAATCCATTTAAAGTCATTTTCCGTAAATGTAGGGGACCTGGCCATTACCCGAGTAAATTTCTTATTCAATAGGATATTTTCTTGGTCAGAGAAGAAGCTATGTGGAAATAAATGGTTGGATAAATGATTAAAAATTATTAGTGATCCTTGTTGAAGGGTTTACATTGGAATAATTTTTTCTTGTATTTGTAACCCTAACGTTTGCCATGTGAGAATGATATTTATGGAAGAATTATCTTTTCTCTTGTGGATATAGATATAAATAACCATTTGGTTTTATATGATCATTGGGTTTGGGGAAATTACAAATTATTATAATTTGGGATGAAAATGTAAGGTATGAGATAACATTGGTTGTTAAATTATGATATGGTTATTTTGAGGAATATATCTCATTTTGGTAAAGTTATAAAATATAGTTTTTGAAAAAGGACAACACGTAGACCGTGTGACAACCCGTCTCGTCAGACAAAGCTGTGGGAATCGAACCCACAACCAAAGTGAGATTGGGGTTTATCACCTATCACTGGACTACGTGAATTCCTTGGTTAGTGTGACTATTATTTTTAGTTAAATGATTTTATTGATCAATAATAATTTGATTTCGGATCTTATGTCTTATCAAATGAATACCCTTAGTATATGAAAATGATTTGGTGATTAAGTGATAAATGTTATTTTGGAAGTTGTTAACATTGTTGAGAACACTATATTCCAAAGGAAAATAGAGTAGAATGGGATTTCATTTGAGGATTAATGGTGGATTTTTATCTATGTTTTTATTGTGGATTTATAATGATTTGGGTTATTTATGGAAATTATTAGGTTAATTACTTTTAAGTATGTGACTTTAAGAGTAATTAATGTCATTTGGAGATACAATTTAACGTGGAAGACTACATTCTTAATATGTTTTGGTTTTCAATATTAGTTTTTATTGTATTAAAGGATTCTATGGACAATTGATTATTGAATGGTATTTATTTAACTTTGGGGTATTGTTGGTTTAATTTTTGAAATTAAGATTAGTGTTTATTTCATTCAAGGAATATCCTTTTGGGGGATCATTAGATCTTTTACTAACCATTTTAGTTTTGATTAATCCTTAAATAAAATGTAAATATATAGTTCATCCTGCATGGATCATGTGATTCTATAGAAGTTTATTCTAGCTCTTCTAGTGTGACCAAGCCTTCTTGAATACTCATCATTTAAAAAAATGAGTTAGTGGTGGAAATTTATTAAAGAATGAAACTCTAAATAAAATGTAAGTATGTATCTTTATATTCTCAGTCAATATCATAAATTAATTCCTCATCCTTATGTAATGTAACTTAAAACAAAAAATGTTGTCCGTTTACTTTCCTACTAGGAGACTAATGGCTGTTTGTCCCAACACAAGTTTTTGGTTTTATTATTGTTAACTTTCTACTCATCATGATTTCTATCCCTCTCCATCAGAACTTGACACTTAGTTTATCATCCATATCCATGTTTTCCTACATGGAATCCGAGTATGGGTTATCTTTGTTGACCTTTATACCTCTCTTTCTTTCTTTTAAAGTGATAGTTTTATTGACTCTTTTTCCGATTTGGGACTTTCCATTATATTCCCATGCACAATTTTAAAAATTTCAAGGACACAATTTGTTGAAGGAGGGGAGAATGTAACACCCCAATCTTCCACAGTATGTTTCCCTTCGAATAATGCAACGGCGTGCATTGTACGCAACTTCGAGATTCTAACACACCACAACCAATCAAACTAGCCGTTATGAATAGTAATACCTACTTTTTGAAATTTTATAAATTCTATATCTCAAAATGGAGTTCATTTTTTGGATTCAGAATATCAAATTTATCCTAGGGTGAAATTTTGGAACTTTTCTGATAACACTTATATTTTGATGAATATTGAAAATTACTAAATTTTAATTAAATTTTTTTTTTAAATCAAAATAATTTGTAGTGATAAATTATATTATTGAGTGGTTTTAAAGTATAATTAGAATATATTTTTACCATTTTATCCAATGGTGTTCATTAGAATTAATTTCACATTGAAATTGGACCGAAACAATTGTCAATCTTTTGATATATATTTTTTCTTTAAAACACGCTATTTGTTGTGACAACGAGAATTAATTATAAAATTAATTAATGAAACTTATATGTTTAGAATTTTTAAAATAGACATCATTTTTTAATTCGTAATATCAATTATAGCATAGGGTGAAATTTTGGCATTGTTCTGAAAAACTTCAATTTTTGATGAATAGTGAAACTAGTAAGTGGTAGTTAAAAAAACTGAATTTTTCATATAACTTAATTTTACCGCTTCTGTGAATGGAATTTCGAAAATCCGAGAGACACGGTTAATATCAAGAAGTAAATTTTGGTTCAATGAGATGAAAATAATTTTTGGTGAATAGTAACTTTTTACTTTTATTTACCACGGTTAAAAGTAAATAGGGTAATTAAGGGTAAAAATGATATTAATATTACCCTAACACATGTCCTAATTCTATTGGACAAGTGTATCTCGGCACAAAAAACCTTAGGAATAAAATATTATCATTTAGGTCCACTTGGATTAGATTAGGAAATTTATTATCATTTAATTCAAAGAAGAGTTAAAAGAGTTAAAATCAAAGTTTATTTACTAAAACATTTTTAATATTGGGTTATACATAAGATAAATTCGATTGTAAATATTAATTAGAAATATAATATGATTTACTACATAATGATATTTTATTTATAATTTTTAGACATTAAATAATTTAATATATTTATGACACAATGATGATGCATTAATTACCATAATAGTGACAAATTAAAATAATTGATATTATAAATACCCAAATAAATATAATTTATGACTTTAAATGGATTAAACTAATTTTATAGGATAATATGACATATTTTGATTGATTTATTGTACTTTTTTCGAAGTAATCATTCTGTTATGAGTTTCACAAAAATCAACTATTGAATAGTGTCAAAATTGACATAAAAGAGTTTTTAAAACAAATATTATATTATTAATTTATATTAAATTCCTAAAAATCTAAAATTCGGCCAAGAGACTTATATAATGATAGGTATATCATTAATGGACCACTTGGGTGTCTCTTGGATGTATATAGTATGTTTATTAACTATATAATATAAAAAAAAATAGTGACATGGTAAATGTCAAACTAATTAACTAAGTGTTAAAACTAAAAGATATGGTTAATATAGTAACCCAAACCTGTCTAAATTCTATTGGTTGAATGTTTTTAGACCTATCACAACCTTAAACTTTTAATAATCAACTTTTGAGCCATTATAAACCGAATATGAATTTATTATAAATTAATATTTCTAGATTTTCTAAAGGTGCACCTCACCCCTCTTATAAAAGGGAACTCCTCCTTATCATTTCTTCACACCTTCAAAGCCTTTTGGTTCGGACAAACCCTACCCCAATACTCTCTCAAATTACCTAAATACATCCTAGAGGCCTTATTTTGATCAGAAAGCCAACCTAAAGATCCCTTTTGATCAAATCCAAAAGAAGAACCCGAAGAAGAGGTAATGTTTTCACCACCCCTTTTCAAGTTCCTTTCTTCTTCTACTTCTTATTTCTTTGATATTACCATTATAAAATAATAAATCCAGTATCTTATATATACTATGATGTTATTATAAATATAGTATAACCATATTCAGTATTCTATCCACCATTTGAATAACATGTCACCATACGTGCGTACGTACGGCTTACCGTCTCCACGTCGTGGTGTAGTTGTTATTCAATATATTATTATTTAGGTGAGTATAATAATGATGTGTAACTCATTTAAATAATAAATATAACATGATAATGATTCTGTATATATGATATACCATCCAATTATATATTATTTTAATATCAAAAGAATGATATTGTCGCTCGTGCGTACGTACGGACTACCGTCTCCACGAACGTGATGAGATTCATTCTCCATCATATCCATTCAAGTATAATTATCATTTGATGATTTAAAAATAATTTTTAAGAACTTTATATCATTCTGGATATGAATAAGATACAACCTATCCATGAAAAACATGGCTTACGTAACAAAACATATAAAAGAAAACGAGTAAGTTAACACCAGAAACGACGATAATTCTAAGATATTATTAACAAAGAAATTTTAAAAGATCATATATGATATCATATTAATGTATATGATTCATGAATAATTTAATAACAATTATTTAAACATTACACTGTAGGTTAACCTACCCCCAACCAAGGAAAAGTACAAGGTAAGGGGTTTCTTATCTCACTCTTAATTTCGTGAGAATTCCATTGTTCACCACTTATTTATTGCATGTGGTGTATGCATACTACCCATAATTGTATTCATTGTTTATTATAATTTAATTTATGGGAATTTAAATCATCATTGTTTGATCCTTCATTCATGGTTGTATGTTTCATAAGTTACCTAATCGATAAGGGAATTTGAAATTTCAATTTCCATTTATTTGGCTTTACGCAAACTTCATTGATTATTTTACTCTGAGATTATGTGTGGAATAACTATTCATTTGCTTATGTCATAATTTCCACTCCCCTTTTCTGTGGATATACTTTTGATACACATAATCACTCAATTAATAATTTCTCATGTCATCGATATGAATTTGATAAGAGTAATTTTAACTCATCCTCCACTTGTTGAGTTAAACATCCAATTCATTGGGGTTGTTTTTATAAGATTATGTGTGAATATAATTGGATTGATTTACACTGAATATACAATCATAATTAGTGTATTTATATTTTTAACACATAACTATGTCGTTGATTTATCCTTTACCTAAGGATACGACCTTTATGAGAGATTTCAACTCAATTTACATTCCATTGAGACTTCTTTGTTGTCATACACCAAATCACTTTTATGTGGTGTATATAATGTACTTTGACATAGTATATCATGAATTCCTTTATTCTCATGATATTAAAATGTTTTGATTTCCCCAATTATTTGTATTCAAGTTTTTCTCTTTTGGTTAGGAACTCTAACTAAAATACCATTTTTAAATGTTTTAATGACTTATTCTTCTATATCATTCTCATTAATGTCCATGTTTTAAAAAATGGTTTTAAGGATTTATTTATATGGACATTAAAGTTTTAAAATTAAAACTCTTTTTAAATGTTTCAAAGTGTTATGGGACACTTTGATTTAAAAATCTATTTTTAAATGGATTCTTGACAAATAGTGTGACTTTTAAATGATTTAAAAAAAAGGGGGATATTTCTCTCAAATAGTTTTGATGATTATTTTCATCTATGTCAACATCCTTCATTATTATTGATTGAGGTTAATGTGATACAATACAATCTTCCATATTGTATCAAATGAGTTATGTTTGACTGTTGATGTGATATTTTTATACCATTCATGGTTTGTGGTTAATGTATTGACATTTCGTATGCTAGTTTTAATACAAATGTTTATGTTATGTTTAAACCAGTTCATATGAGGAATTCATTGGACTTAATAAGTGATGGGTGGAGCCCGCTATAGCTCCTCGATGCATCGGTAGGTCTAATGAGACAAGCTAGTGTTTTGGAACAAGGCCTTGGAAAAATCTTATTTGTAGTCTTGGCCCGAGGCCTTGGCTATGTGGTTATGATAGTCTAGAATTATGCATTCCATCATTATGAAAGTGGTTATTGATATTGCCTGTGATAATTCGACTAGTAGAATATCCATGTGAGTAAGTAAATGGAATTATTTTATTTTATCTTTTCTATTTTATGCTGAAGTTCAAGTTTAAAAGGTTTTTGTTTTAGTTGTAAACTGCCTTAAGTGTTTATGCTTATCTATGAAGGCTTCTGTTATAATGTTATCCTTATTGAGAATCTGAGCTCACCCCTTTCAATGTTTTATTTTTCCCAAGATTATGAAGAAGTAATTTATGAATGACCTGCAGGGATGGTATTAGGGGATATTAAGACAAGATGTTGTAGTAGTTTTTTTTACCTTATGATGTAATGTAAGACTTATGAATATATCTAGTGTTTCCAAGACTACTAAACTAATCGGTATTTCGAGACTTGATCCTTTGTGATCATTCCAATGTTATTTAATAATACACCGACTCTGGGTATCTAGGGTCGGGGCTTTACAATGTGAGTAGAAGTGGCATTGAGGGGTGGTATTTATAGGGGCAGTAGAGAAGTGTTTTGGAATATTTTATTCATTTGTTTATTATTTTGGCTCAAGACTATAAATAGTGTTGATTATTTTAACTAAATATAGTAAATAGATAATTTAATTTCACGAAAATGGTTGGTTACATAATCCATGACTCAATCATGACCCAATATTTCATTTATCAACTTATAGTGTTAAATACTATAAATTAACGTATTCTATTGTTCATAAAAAATCATCTATTTTAGAAAAATCCAAAATCATTACCATAACATTTTTTATAAATTTAGATATAAAAAATTGACACCATTTTATTAAAATAAATTTCTAAACATATGAAATTAAAATTTTAATTAAAATCATAATTTATTCTAAAAATTTAGATTTTAATATTATAACTGATTTTACGATACCTTGAAAAAATATATATGGTATTATAAAATTATATTATAATTATAAAACAATTAATTTATGAATATTTTTTATGTAAATAAATTTTTTTATATCATTATATTAATTATAAAATTGTATATACACATTTACATTTTATAAAAATATTAACACATAATTTATCATTTTTGAAACATTTATTTAATTATTCCATGAGATAAATATATCATATTTTAATTTATGAGATACCTATGTTTTATTTATACTCACATAGGTGAGGTTATTATTATAATGGCCACATTTATATTTATAATGGTCATATTACTATTCTTAATAGTCATATTACTATTCATGAAATATGAAACCTATCATAAATATAAAAATGTAGGTTTTGATATTTTAATTTTAGAAATTATGTTTGTTTTCTAAAAAAATTAAAAAAGTGTCAAATTTTAGTATAAATTCAAATTCACCATTAATTGATGGTAAAACATCTATTAATAAAACATAGCCTTTAAGGGTAAAATTTGAATCATTTTTATCTTATGCATATAATTTTTTTAGTTGAATATAAAAATATTTGATTGAATATATAATATATAAATATCATAATGTGGTTAATAATATTCATTCAAGCCAATTTAACATATAGGTTATAACAATAATAATATTTCATTGTACGTTTTAGCTGGATGTTGTGTGAATCATAATCCATCGAAGATATAAAATTTATTTAAGAAGAGACATACTGTAAAATATTAGGGTGATACATTCATCATTATCTTCTATACATAACTCATAGTACGTGCTTATCTAAATCAACATAAGAATATTAATATACACAATAAAATTTATACAAATCAATATATATATATATATATATTCCAATATATAAACATCATTTTGTAACAACAACGATACAATGATAAAAAACTAAGGTAGAGCCATATTTGTGTAATATAAATTTTTAATAAGTATCTCTTGCATAATTATTAATTGCAGGATAATAGAAGATCTATAATTTTCTCAGGTTTATTTTTATTATTCATTATATTCTTCTCTATTTTCAATCTAGATATTCCCCACTTCTCTTTGGCAGTTACATACAATTAGAAGACCAAAAAAACAAGAATAATAATATACAATGTCTTGAAAGAATTCAACCGATAATTATCACCCTTCCATATTCATCCTCGTTATTAGATGTCATCTTCCATGAATGATTATTAATTAAATAACATGGAAACAAGACAACTCATTCCATATAATAATAATATGACATAAATTTGAATATTTTATACAAAAATTCATGTGGAAAGAATAATGATACATAATTTAAACCAACACCATAGGATTAAAATAATGCAATGAATCTAATAACCCCTTCCACTAAACTAATCAAGGGTCTAAGAGAAGCGTGATATATAATAAAAATTTATGTTAATAAACACCCCCGATAGGTAAATCACTAGCACCATGATTGATGAGTGAATAATATTACATGTTTATTTGGGGTTCGGAAAAGGCAGGTACAAATTTTTTTGAAGATTTTAAAAAATTACTAGCTTAGGTGTTTATTAAGAAAGTATAAATGAAGGAAAATGTGAAGGACTCTCCCTGTACTTATTTATAAAAGATTTCAAAACTAGTGAATGATGATGATTCCAGTCATTCAGTACTAGGGTATAATAATCAAAGGGTTTAATGTTTCAACATGGATTAGAAATGTTTGCATCATATCAAGAATTATATTTCAAATACAATGAAATAATGAAAACCTCACCTCAAGATGAAATGTTTGAAAGTTTCACTATTTTAGGCCAACACTTGTTGCATTCTATTTATGTCACTCTGCAGTACCACCATGATGTACCTTTGATTATCCATAGTGAGATAAAAATGAAGAAACAAGGGGGGGGGGACATATCTTTGAAATGTTAAGATATGTGATCATCTTGTTTTATATTTATAGAAAAAATATTAATCTAGAGTTAATTATGCTAAAAATAATGATTTTAAAAACAATTTTCCATCCCTCAATTAATGTAAAAAATAAGTTTTCCAATTTAAACAAGTCAGGCATATCTTATTATTTATTATCTTATAGAAAAAAACATATAATTTCAAGATAAAAATCTCTATAAAATTTATTATTAAATTTATATTATAAATAATAAATATTACAAATGTTTTTAAAATATTTATATATTATTTATATAACTTAAATGATTAAAATTACATATTAATACTTTTAAATTATAAACCTTTCAGTTTAAATTTACTTATAATATATTATTACAACATTTTCATAAAACATTTTCTATATTATGTTTTTATGTAACACTTTTTTTAAAATATTCTTCCTAACAACTCCCTTGCATTGCACCCCCACATGGATGGTGTCCCCCCACATCCCTCAATTATTTTTTTAAAAAATTAACACGTTTTTATTTTCTTTTTTTAACTAAAGGGATTTTAAATTATTTATTAGTGATAAAAATGTACAATAGATTTCATCC
This sequence comes from Viscum album, assembly GCA_963277665.1. NCBI lineage: Eukaryota > Viridiplantae > Streptophyta > Magnoliopsida > Santalales > Viscaceae > Viscum > Viscum album. The sequence continues at coordinate 477,891 of CAUJRU010000123.1, forward strand.
ATGGAGGAAAGTCACCCAAAAAAACATGTGACATGCTATTGAAACCGTGAGATTCTAAAAAATGAGATGTGTTATTACCATCCATTCTATCGAAAGTGAAATTACATGAAGATAAAATGAGACAAAGGGAGAATATCTTCATCTACATAAATCCAAAATATTGGTTACCATTCTAAATTTCATGAATATAATTAATAATAGTAATGTAGTATGACAAAAAAATTATATATTTCCATCTAATATTGATAGAGAGCCTTATTCTCTCACAAATAGAATGTGCTTCCACCACTAGTGGTTCCAAAGATGCATGAAATGATTCAGGGAATTCAATAACAATCTGTATAAGGGAGTCAATTACAATAACACCAAACCCCATGATCAATATCTAAAGAGGTCCACATATACATAGATTTTCAACTTATCCATTTGGGGGAGGTTCCATGTTTCATTTTACAAATGCATTTTTGGACTCTCGATCTCTACCTCATTCTGTTTCCATGCCTCAAACCAGGATGCTACCCTCTCAATACATAAATAATAAGGTCTTTAAAATAGATTAAAAAATTTTCATTCCTTCAAACCCTGAATATCTAAGCCCAAACGCAGTATGTAACCATTGTTTCTGTGACAAGAGAAGTTGAACAATTCAACAAAAGTGATTCCACATGTATTTTTTCTGACAAGAAATATTTCTTTGTATCCTAGAATTTCTATAGTTACCTGGACCTGGGGATGGAATAAATATATTCAAACATGGAATCTGGATCAAACATACACAGTTATCATAAAGGATCCTCTGTTTCATGATGATACGTGTGAAACTCCCTTATAGGGAGGATGGCGATACAAATTTTCTACCAGAAATATTGATCTTTGGGAAGAACATAAATATTTCATGAAAATATCCAAATCATATCATCCTTTGGGATTCCCACACATAGTTACCTTTTATAACCGGATTTATGTATGTAAAATCTTGATCTTTCATTCCTCCACAACAAACTATCTTTACCCATATCCTTTTACAAGGGATGAATAGGATAATATTTATATCCCTCTCATTGAACTAGCTTTCAAATTTATCAATACACCACCTAATGTATGCATTATTGAATAGTGATAAAATAGTGGCCTCTTCCAAGCCTAGAAATTCTAGTTCAGTATCTTCTAGTCCATCACGGACAACCAACCAAGGGTCCCTCCACACCTTGATCGTGGGACGATCTCCAAATCTCCAAAAAATACAGTTTCAAAGGACAAAACACAACCCCATAGGATTATCCAAAAAATAATTGGGGTGAGGTCATAGATCTGGTCCATTTAAGTCCACATGATGGTAATATTTCACTTATAGGTTTTGAACATATAGGGGCTTAGGTTGTTGTATTATGTCACAACCTTAATTCACTAGTAAAGAATTATTGAAACATCCCATATGCTACAACCCCATTCCCATGCTAGGTTTTGGGAGGAAAATATTATCCCAATCCACCTAATGAATTTTATTTGTATGATAAAAAATACCCTACCCGAATTTTGAAATTCATGATTGTATTTAGACCACCAAAAATCCAAGGAGCTTAAATAAGGACATAAAATATGCTAGTATTCCTTAAGCCAATTCCTTAATGAACGTTTCTTTCTCTACCTTTGATAATCTCTTAAAATACCATTCGTAGAATTTTCCACCCCAACTTGTGTATTTTAGAAAATATATCTTCTAGAAAAACCATAAATCATGGGCCTCTATAGGAATTTATTGTTATTTTTTACAATCTAAAAACCTAAAAAACTATTGAGTTCATCCTTTCTTCTCATGGGGACTTGTGAACTGATTTTGTTTTGATTTAATATGGTTGAAATTTTTTTCTAGATGAAATTATACATGTAAATCATGAGAGAAACAAAATCTCATAATTCATTGGTGGCCCTTGAGAACAGTAACCATCATCCATAGAGAAGATATGGGAAATGGGTGGAATTAGTTTACAAAAATTCACCATATGAATCATATTATACTTTTAAGTAACTAAAACATATTAGATAACATATTAAATAATAAAATAAATAGGATAGGGGATATAGTGTTTCCCTAAAGAAGACCCTAGTATGGTGAAACTCTAAGAGAGGTCACCATTGATTTTGATTATAAAATTAAATGAAGATACACAGTGCATGATGACCATAATAAAGTTATAGAAAACCCCATTTTACTCATAAAAATTTTTGAGAAAAAACATCAACTATTTTAAAATCCTTATTAATATTGAGCTTCTCGAACATTATACCTTTATTCAAATCTGTCTGTTCATTCATAGCGTGAAACACTTCATGAGAGATAATTTAATTATCATAGATAAATCTCTTAGTGATAAAAGAACATTAATTTTCAGAAATAATGGATGGTTCTAGTAATGTTGGATATTAACAAAAAAATTAAGGAAATTTTAGACATCACATTTCATAATATGATTTTATTAAATAAAAATATCAAATATGGTTTTCTGATCTTATGAATTATAGTAATAATGGAATCATTATGTATATAGAAGTTGGACTTACCTTCCCATAGGTCCTTTAAGAGGCCTGAGATATCACACTAAATAATATTCCATAATATTTTAAAAAATAAGGATGGAAAAGCATTTGACCCTAGTACTTTGGTTGAATTAATTTGTTTGAGGTCAAAAATATTTAATCCTAATTGATGTCCCACATATGATTATAGTTCATAGTGTTTGTGAATATTGTTTTAGTGCAAGATGAAATATTAGAATAATTGGTAGACTTCCCAACCCTAAAGAGATCCTTTTATTAAATAATGATTAAATGTGTGTCCCCATTTCATTTTAAACATTTACACCCTTTTAATTTCAGATATATGATATAATATTATTATCCTTCCATACAAAACAATTTTTATTAAAGAAGAAATAATTTGAATCACCTTCATTAATATGGGTTTCACATGATCATAATACCCAAAATCATTCCTTAATTTTACATGCTCCATCCATATCTACTTCAAGTGATGAAATAATATAGAGAACCATATAATATGGGTGGAAAGATTTCAACACATTTATTTTCCTTTCAATTATGTTGAAAAGAGAATATGCTCGGAAAAAAATATGGTTTCTCGACCATTTTAACTTCTCATCCAAGTGGTGGATATTTTTTGGAGTCAGGATCCCTTATTTTATAGCCTACATAAATCACTTATTATCATTATTTTTACATCCCCAATAATCTTTCAAATATGATGTGCCTTTCCTATCTTGGTATTTTTTTCCCATTGAAAAATTGATGATTATGGGGAAATGGTATGAGGAATAAAGATCAGGGTAAGAAACCTGGGATAATATGAATGTATTATTCCATTCACTCAACCAAAGAACATATTTAGGCACTCCATAATGAGAGTGTTCTCCAAGTTCCCTCAAACCCAAGTGTTAAGGTTGAATCAATACCCCAGATCATAATGTTTTATAATTTTAGTTTCCTATTGAATCTCTCTGATTGGATTGAGGGGGATTCTTCCCCAACCTTTCTTTTCATGTTGGAACAAAATTTAATAAATGTGGAAGCCGACATGGAGAACTTAGGGTAGACTCTCACATAAGTTCATGAGAATTTTCCATGAAATATATTTACCCCTCTAAGAGGGAAAACCATAAAATCCTACAAAGAACCCATTCTAGGTGATGAGATATTATATAGAAGCCACAATGAGATTATGATTGTAATATTTATTCTTTAGGCCCATATATAATTCCCAAAAAATACAAATTCTATATGAGTGGCCTTGGTGGGAGATAGGGAATCAAATTTGAAAATCATCTTTTTTGAAATACTGTCAATGTAATTGAATTCTAATTTCGTTTCATATAGAATAACCATATCAAGCATCCTTTTCTGGACTTAAGAAATTACATCCAAACTGATCATGTGTAGAAAACCTTATCTTGACATATATGGGGATTATATTACTTTTTCAAAATACATAATACATGAAAAAAACAGACACCCAAAGACCGTATTAGTTTAGTGTCTTTGGAATCTCAGAACACAGTCTTCTAATCATGTTGAATGATCTTCAAAATCTCCCATAAAGATCACCCCCTTTGGTCTTATTACCTAAAACCTTTATTTATATCCTGGGAAAAGAAAACATAAAAAGGGTGAGCTCAAATGCTCAATAATGGTAAACATGGAGAACATAAAACAATCCAAAAACATTTGAACGTAAAAACATGAACATAAAACATCAAAATCATGAGTAATGACATAAATCTTGGCAGTACACAAGGAATAGATCATAAAGAAACATCAATCATGATAAAATAAAACATGTAATTGTGAAAAAACAATTAGGTACATGATATTATTTCCATAGTAGACAAGGCATTTCCTCCAAGACCATCGTAGTGGACAAAGTCCATTACTGAATTGGGTTTACATGTCGGTCCATCACTGTATTACTGAACCATATTTTACTGGCCATTCCATCCATGTCTATCTCATGAGATATAAATATTTACCCAATTCATTGGAGGGAGATATAGGTCTCACCCATCTCATAATGAAATCATTCTTACGTGTGCCACAAAGTAAACATAAATCATTCATCACAACCTAAAGAATAAAATGGGTTTCATAAACATCATCCCATCATATCATAATCCATATAAAACAAATGGATATAATTTCATCATAAGAAAAATCAAACCATATAAATAATAGAGTCATTATACTTGAAACATAATCATTCTAAATAATGTCATCTTATATGGAAAATAGTTTTGATAAAACACTTGAAATGAATTCTTGAGGAAAATTTCATTTCTTCTTCAAAATCATTTTCTTTTAACAAAATGCGTAGAAATTTTAATAGACAAATATTTTTGTGAAAATAATCATGAAATATTGTAGAATAATATTAAAGAAAAAAATGTGTTATAAAACCATAAAATTCCATTCATTCTGTATATATTAAAAAAACATTCTTCTCATAATTTTTACAGAAAAGTCAAAAAGTAACTCGTATGGTAAACAAAAGAAAGATTCCTTCCATACCATGTGGTAGAAGTAAAAAAGGGTAATAATGAATTTAAAAATACATGGAAGAATAGTAAAAATTTTATGAAAACACTTTTATCAAACCAGGACATGGATGATAAACATAACCCCATTAAGTACTTACGAATAAATAATCCCGGATAAGAACGAGATTGGAATAATTATCCCTTATCTTTTATGATCGGTGGAATCATACGCGTCATAAAATAAATTAAATTAAATTAATATTTTAATATCATATCATCTATAATAAAAATCATAAAACATTCATGGGAAGCATAAAAACCATACAAAATAAATAGATGGTGATTAAGGCATATGTCTCAGAGAAATAAAAGTGAGGTGAAATAATCCCTTACCTTACGTCCAATTTCTTCCGTATGTTTCTCAGACTATTGTATAGGGGGTTTAAACATATTATTAACATGTATCAGAACAATAATAATATTTATGATATCATATATGATTCACTTACAACTTTATATTACCCGTTCTTTTGTCAATTCCATGTTAAAGTAGTGTTTTGGGTAAGATCGTTTCATTTGTTATACGCGTTTCGACTTGTAATTATACATATGATTACATAAGTCATGATTAGTTACTACCAGAATGTAAAAAATTATTTATAAATAATATATTAAGAATAATATATATATATATATATATATATATATAATAGATCGATAAATGGAATGAAATACACCATTCATGGAGACAGTAGTACATAGGTACGCATGAACACTGTTTTCGTTTTTTTATTAAATTGATTGGAAGTAAGAAAATAACATATATAAAAATAAAGTATCATTAGTATGAAATATATTTCATGATTATTTATTATATATACTTTATAATCATTCTTGAATGGTTAACTTGGAAAATGAATCTCATCACGTCGTGGAGACGGTAATCCGTATGTACGCACGAGCGATGATATCGTTCTCATAGTTATTGAATGGAATTGGAGTGGATGATATAATATATAAGAATAATCATGATGTTATAATAATCACATATAGTTATTATTTACAACATTATACCCATCCAAGTATGTTGGTGGTGGAAAAAAGATTACCCCACGGCGTGGAGACGGTAAGCCGTACGTACGTACGCGCAGTGATTTCATTTTTAGTAAGATGGATATAAGGTGAAATAGGTTTTTTAATTTTTATAATAACATATAACTATATTAGTGATACTTATGTTATTAATTTATAATGAAAACACTAAATAAGAGGAATTAGAAGAAGAATGAAACTTGAAAGAATCGGTAGAAGATATTATCTCGTCCTCGAAGTGCCTCCTTTAAACTTCCTCTTACGGAAATAGAGTTGGTATTTTGATAATACCAACAACTATATAATGTAAATATAGAAGTTGAGAAGAATAATTTTCAGGGTTTGGCCAAGCTTTAAGGCTCAATATTGAGTGAAGAGGAGAGTGAAGGGGTGCCCTTTTATAAGAGAGGATAGGGGCACTTTTGGAAACCTCCAAAATATTAATTTATAATAAACTCAAACCCCACATAAAACTTCTAAAGTGACTCTAAATCGGATATTAGGAATTATAGGGTTGATATCTTCAAAAAATTAAATTTAGACATGTTTTGATTTTATTTTAAACCTTATCATTTTGATTTATCCTTATTTAATCTATTTAATATTATTTTTGTTAATAATATTATAAATTTTAAATGGTTATACATACTTACTTATATGTTGTGTATCTTCCATAATTGGATACGTTATGAAATTTGTGACCATATAAATTTCAATTTTCAATTATTAAATATATTTTTTAAACAATTTAATAATACGTTATTTTTATAAAATATTAATTGTGTCAATTTTGACACTATTCATTTATATGAATTTAAATAAAATCCAAACAGAATATATTTTCAAACCAATATTTTTAATTTATTCGTAAAATGTCATATTTATCTATAAAATTTGTGGACCACATTAATTAGTTCATTTTTTTTATTTTAATATTTTTCAAAACATTTATTTGATATTTCTCTTAATAAAATATTTAGTACAATATTTTTGTATAATTATTTAATATACTTATATGTTGCAGAAAAATTAAAAATAAAACACTCTGATGAAGTTAAATCTATTATATTTCATAATAATACTTTTATTCAAATTTATCTTCTAAAACACCGAACCATTAAAATGATATGTTTCTTAAATTATGAAGGTGACAACTTTGACATCATTGAAAATAAAATAACAGAAATGTCATAATCTATTTTATAAGGTTATAAATGGTCCAAAAGTGGAACCATGGATGATCAGGGAATATATATACTCGACCAATAATGTTTGTTCACGTTTATGGTCCTTTTTATGGGTATTAGTATTTTTATAAATACTATATTATTGATTTTTCACAAAAAAATAATTTCTACATCATTAATGTATAACATATTAAGGTAATTATATATTCTTTAAAAATCAAAAATAAATTACCATCATAAAGAAAAAAAATTTATCATTCTAATGGTTATTTATAATTTAATTTATATTCTGTATAACCTTATATTAAAAATACTTTAACTATTAAATTTTGAGGGAGAGATATTTCAATTTCTCTAAATAAAATAAATTAAATTTCTTAATCATATCCAAGTGGGTTCCTAAAGATAAAATATCGACCCAAGAATATATTAGGATGAAATATAATCATCCAATTATATTAATACAAGTTTTAGGGAAATTTTATTATATTAGTTTTTCCCTTAAGTACCTGATTTATCTTTTACTGTTGTAAATACAATTTACCCTAGTTACTATTCATAATGCCTTTAAATAAAAAGTATCCGATTAACATAATTTGGAACTACTAATTCCAAAAATAGAATCCATTTTTCAAAATTGAAAACACAGAATTTTCATTATTTTATTTAAAATTAATTCTGTTGTTGATAAAATGGGTTTCAAAAGTTAAAACATTGCAAAAGATTTAAATGTTTTTACCTATGAATTCAATGTAAAATTAATGATAATGACATAAATTATATTAAATGGTAAAAATATATTATATTTAGACTATAAACCATTAATTAATATATTTTGACCATATAAATCATTTTGATGAAAAATGTTGTTTTCAATTAATATTTAGCGTATTTTTACTATTAATCAAAATAAGAAACTTATCAGAAAAATATGAAAAATTTATCCAAAGTAAATTTTTAATATATATTTGAAGGAGGAAGCTTAATTTGTTAAATTGAACTTATAATCATGTAAAAAACTATATTTAAAGTGGGTGTGCCATCAAAAGGCGACAAAACTGCATTTCTTGAATAATACTTGTTTTACTCGAAAATTTTATTTTGTTCTCATACCATGTTCTAGAATATGTGTTAGATGAATACTATTGTTATAAATTAAAAAAGTGGTTAATACTATTCATAACGGTTAGTTCATAATATCAATATATCATTGTTTAGTGAAACTCGATATTGCTTACAACACACGTTATTGAGGAAGGTCTCTCTTGCTTGCAACACAGGCCAAGATTACTGTTTTCATATACTAGAAGATAATATGGTGTTGTGTATAGTGAAATCTAATCTTGGTGCAGCGTAAAACACAATACATCAAAGAAATTAAAAAAATTCTCTTAAAATCTCAAGGTGTTACATTCTACCCCCTTAAAATGAATTTCACACTGAAAATTCATTGGGGTTATAAATATCTTACTTATTGAAAGTTTATTTCATAGAAACCCACATCGGAAAAAGGAATTCTAAAAAATAATTTTAAAAATGAATGTTGGAAACATAACGGTCACCCAAAGTAACTCAATAGTGGGTTTCCACATTTGAGAATATAGGTGAAAATATGGATAAGGAAGAGAAATTTAACCATCATGTTCTGATGAAGAGTGGTAGAGAACATGGCTATAAAAAATCCTACAATCACAAACCCATAAATTTGTGATTATCTAAGGTACTATCTGATTCATTGAATATGAGGACAGTAGGATAACATTTGTGGTTTTCAAGATCATTTTCCTAATGTTGAATAATTCGAATTAGAAGAAATACTTACTTGATTTTGGTACAATCTCACCGTTGTTCATTCTGTGAACAATTTACACTTCATATCTTAAAGAAATGAAGTTTAATTTTTCTTTTGTGTAGTGTTAGCAGATCATGTGATTGAGTGATGGTCATTCCATCTCTCTCATAAAAAAGGATAGAAAAGTTATTAAATATACTTAAGTCAATATATGGTGATATTAATTGTATATGGCTCCAAAAATGGAATTAAACTTCATATATCATACCACTTAATAAAATAAAACTAATTTCTACAAACCAGGGACTTCTTGTAGGCCAGTGGTAGGTGATAAAATCCCATCACACTCTATTTGTGGGTTTGATTCCTGCAGCCTTGTCTGACATGACGGGTTGTCGCCCATCCTATGGGTTGTCCTTTTTCTAAAACTATAATTTTATTACATTTCAGAAATAATAAAAAAGCTATATCCTTAAAAAATACTATCTGATGTCTAACTTAATCCATTCCAATCTCTAGACTTATCCAAAATAATTCTGTCCAATCTCATAGTATAAAGAAAACAATTTTTAGATGTTCATATAACAAGCATGTCAATACCATCATTTATACCCCATATATCATAAGATATATCTTGGTGGTCACATTCCAAACATTTTAGAGACTTCATCATGCATCCTCTTGAAATATAAAAATAACATAAATTACTATAGAACCTTAGTGACAACATGAATTCAATCAAAATTAACCCTTTCCATACACCAAATATACCAAAAATTATATATACTCAAACCATGATATCACGTTGTCGTTTTATCAATCATGAGATCATTAATATTATCTCATTATCCCATTATACCTTCATTTAGCGCATATCATGTGCTTTCCAAAAATATTTCAATCACTTTTCATGGTTATAGATACCATAAAATTATTGAAAACTAATACATAGATATTCCAATATTCCGTAATACTATAAATGAGATTCCACAACACTATTTTGGAATCTCGTTACATATACACTCAATCATTCCCTAACTTCGTTATCATATTCAAAATCACCAATAGTGATTTCATGTGACATCCCTTTTTTCCTTTACCTTAAGAGGTTGTTGATTTCGATCATCATTAGCCCTTGGATTAGGGTATTGATTGGAATAATGCCCCATTTCCCTGCACTTATAGCATTGAAGTGTTGGTGGTGTGTTCTCTATAGTCTTTTCTCTATTCACATCATTAGCTACCTTTTCCCCATTACATTGGCACTCACCTTCTCGATGACCTTCTATTCCACACATAAAACATTTTCTAGTCCCTTTACATCAATTTCCACCATGCTTCTTTCCTCACATTGATCATAAAGAAACATTTTTCTTCTTTTCACCATTGTTTTGAGATTTTTTCATGAACTCCATCTTTTGTTTCTTGTCAAAACCATGAGGTGGATATGTAACACCAACTTCCAGTTCAACCTTGATAGCACAAAACACAATTTCTTCATAGTTAATGAAGTCATTTATTTCTAATTCCCTTTGTGTTGGTTTTAAGACACTAAAGAATCGATCAACTTTACTTTCAGGTTGGATGATAATGCCATATGCATACCTTGCAAGCCTTGTAAAATTTGCCTCGTATATACCAACAGATTCATCATCCTTTTTCTTAAGCTCATGGAACTCCTTTTCCATCTTTGTTTAAAGAATACGATGGAAGTAATTATTGAAAAACAGGTTCTTGAACTCATCCCATTCCATGGATTCAATTTCATCTTGGGGACTTGTGTTCTTAATTAGAGTCCACCACTGGTATGCTTCACCTTCTAAAAGGTAAATAGATAAAATTAATTTTTCAAGTTCTAAACATTGATGTATGGAAAATATCGTTTCAATGGTATTGATCCATTGTTCAGCAATAAGTGGATCAGAAGACCCATTGAAAGAAGGGTTATGTTGCCTCATGAAGGACTCAATAAAATATTGTTCCCTTCTTTGATCATTTGGAAATACAGAATGATTCATAGACTCTGTAAGAATAGCAATAAAATTTTTCACTCCATATCCAATAACATTGGTTTGTTCAGGAGGACAATCACTGCATTGTCCATTACATTGATCAATACGGTTCCTTCGGGTTCCATCCATCGTCTAAAACCCAAAAATAATAGTGTGAGAGACATAAATCACGCTATGAAAACAACATAATAAAGGGGGGGGGTACCTTCAATATATAATATATTAAATTTATTTCTACGATCGTTACCATAATTCTAGGGCTATAACCAATACTTATACTTAACCTTAGTGACATCCCTATACATACCTTAGTAATATCTCTAGGGATCTCACTAAATTTTTCGCATCCTAGTTTCCAAGGGTCAACTAAACCATCGCTCTGATACCAACTATAAAGACCCATATCTTTAAATACATGGGGATTACATTTTTTTTGAGGAATACTTAATACATGAAAAAAACAAACACCCAAAGACCGTATTAGTTTAGTATCTTTGGAAACTCGGAACATAGTCTTCCAATCATGGTGAAAGATCTTCAACATCTCCTATAAAGATCTTCCCCTTTTGTTTTCTTACCTAAAACATAGATTTATATCCTAGGAAAATAAAACATAGAAAGGTTGAGCTCAAATGATCAGAAAGGGTATACATGGAGAACATAAAATAATCCATAAACATTTGAATGTAAAAACATGAACACAAAACATCAAAATCATGAGTAATGACATAAATTTTGGTAGTACATAAGGTATAGATCATAAATGAACATTAATCATGATAAAATAAAACAATTAATTGTGGAAAACCATTAATCACGTGATATTATTTCCATAGTAGGCAATGAATTTCTACCAAGACCATCATAGTGGACAATTTCCATTACTGAACCGGGTTTACTTCCCATTCTGGCCCAGTATTACTGAATCGAACATTACTTTCCATTCCAACCATGTCGGTCTCATGAGATATAAATCTTAACCCAATTCATTGGAGGGAGATATAGGTCCCAACCATCTTATAATGAAATCATTCTTATGTGTCCCAAAAAATAAACATAAATCAGTCATCATAACCCAAAGAATAAAATGGGTTTCATAAACATCATCCCATCATAACATAATCCATATAAAACAAATGGATATCATTTCATCATAAGAAAAATCAAACCATGTAAATAATAGTGAAATAATACTTGAAACACAATCATACCATGTAATGTCATCATAGATGGAAAATATTTTTGATAAAACCCTTGAAATGAATTCTTGAGGACAATATCCTTTCTTCTTCAAAATCCTTTTCTTTTCACAAAATTCCAAGAAATTTTAACAGAAAATGATTTTTTTGAAAATAATCAGGATATATTGTACACTATGTTTCATGAAAATAAGTCATTATAAAACCATAAAAATCAGTTCATACCGTATAAGTTAAAAAAACATTCTTCTCGTACTTTTTCCGGAAAAGTCAAAAAGTACCTCGTATGGTAAAAAAAGAAAGATTCCTTCCATTCAATGTGGTAGAATTAAAAAAGGGTAAAAATGTATTTAAACATATATTGAAGAATAGTAAACATTTTATGAAAACATTTTTAGCAAACATGGACATGGATGATAAACATAACCCCAGTAAGTACTTACAAATAAACAATCCCGAATAAGAACAAGATTGGAATAATTATGCCTTACCTTTTATGATTAGTGGAAGCATATGTGTCATAAAATAAGAAAAATTACATAATTATTAAAATATAATATACTCTATAATAAAAATCATATAACATTCATGGGAATCATAAACACCATACAAAAGAAATAGATGGTTATTAAGGAAAATGTCTCACAGAAAAAAAAGTGAGATGAAATAATCCCTTACCTTATGTCCAATTTCATCCATATGTGTACAAGACTCATGTATAGTGGGTTTAAACATATTAGTAACTTTTAATAGAACCATAATAATATTTATTTTATCATATATGATTCACTTATGACTTTATATTACCCGTTCATTTGTCAATTCCATGTTAAAGCAGTGTTTTGGGTAAAATCCTTTCACTTGTCGTATGTGTTTTGACTTGTAATTATTAAAATTATTTCCTAGATCATGATTACATAATTAAATAATGTAAAACATTATTTATATATAATATATTCAGAAATATATATATGTATACATAATAGATCTATAAATGGAATGATATACACCGTTCCTGGATACGGTAGGTCGTACATACGCAAGCACACTGTTTTCGTTTTCTTATTAAATTGAATGGAAGTAAGTAAATAACATATACATAAATATAGATTCATTATTACATCATATATTTCATTATTATTTGTTATATATATACTTTATAATCATTCTTGAATGGTTAACTAGGAAAATGAATCTCATCGCGTCGTGGAGATGGTAATCTGTACGTACCCACAAGCGATGATATCATTCCCATAATTATTGAATGGAATTGGAGTGGATGATATAATATCACAGAATCCGTATGATGTTATAATAATAATATATATTTATTATTTCAACCATTATACTCTTCCAAGTATGGTGGTGGTCGAAAAACAGATTACACCACGATGTGGAGACGGTAAGCTGTACGTACGCACGCGTGGTGATTTCATTTTTTATAAGATGGAGATAAAGTGAAATAGGTTTGTTTCATATTTATAATAACATATCAGTATATTAGTGATAATTATTTTATTACTTTATAATGAAACAACTAAATAAGAGTAAGTAGAAGAAGAATGAAAGTTAAAAGAATCGGTAGAAGATATTACCTCTTCCTCGAAGTGCCTCCTTTATACTTCCTCTTAGAGCATTAGAGATGGTATTTTGAGAAAACCAGAACCTATATAATGTAACTAGAGTGGTTGATAAGAGTAATTAGAATGGTTTTTCTGAGCTTTAAGGCTCTATATTGAGTGGAGAAGTGAAGGATGGGGTGCCCTTTTATAAGAGAGGAGATGGGCACTTTTAGAAACCTCCAAAATATTAATTTATAATAAACACAAAACCCACATAAAAACTTCCAAAGTGACTAAAATTAGGATATGAGGTAAGATATAGTTGTAATAAAATCATCCAATCAAATTTAGACATGTTTTTATTTTATTTTAAACCATATCATTTTGTTTTATCCTTATTTAATCTATTTAATTTTATTTGTGGTAATAATATTCAGAATTTTAAATGGTTATAAATACATAATTATATTTTGTGAATTTTCTATAATTAGATACATTATGACCTTTTAGACCATATAAATTTAAATGTTTAATTTTTCAATATTTTTGTGATTTTTAAACAATTTAATAATTTGATATTTTTATAAAATATCAATTGTTTCCATTTTGACACTATTCATTTATTTGAATTTAGATAAAATCCCCACAGAATATATTTTCTAAAAAAAATATTTAATAGATTTCTAACATGTAATATTTATCTATAAAATTCTTTGAGGACATTAATTAGTTCATTTAATATTTATTTTAATATTTTTAAAACCATTTATTTTATATTTCTCTTAATAAACTAATTACTACAACATTTTTACATAATTATTTAATATAATTATATGTTGAATAAAAATTAAAAATAAAACACTATGATGATGGTAAATCTATTATATTTAATAATAATAATTTTAGTTGAATTTTCATCTAAAACACCCATCTTTTAAAATGATATATTTATTAAATTATGAAGGTGACAACTTTGACATCATTTAAAATAAAATAATATAAATGGAATAATATGTTTTATAAGGACTCAAATGATCCAAAAGTAGACCCTTGGATGATAAGTGTATGGATATACTCGACCAATAAGGTTTTTTTACGTTTCTGGTCTATTTGATGGGTATTATTATTTTAATAAAAACTATATTATTTATTTTTCGCTAAATAAATAATTTCTGCATCATTAATGTATAAGCTATTAAGGTAATTCTATATTTCTTAAAAATCACATATAAATTACCATGATGATGAAAAAAATTTATCTTTCCATTGAGTATTTATAATCAATTTTTTTCTGTATAACATTATATTAAAAATACTTTAATAATTAATGTTTTAGTAAGACATATTTTACATTCTCTAAATAAAATAAATTAATGGTCTTAATCACATCCATGTAGATTACAAAAGATACAATTTCGACCTAAGTATATTTTATGACGAAATATAATCATCCAATTATATTAATACATGTGTTAGGGTAATTTTATAATATTATTTTTACCCTTAATTACCTGATTTACATTTAACTGTTGTAAATAAAATTTACCGTAGTTACTATTCATAATTCCATAAAGTAAAAACTATCCTATTAACATAATTTGAACATAATGATTCCAAATATGAAATCCATTTTTCCAAATTCAAAACACAGAAGTTGCAGTATTTAATTTAATATTAATCCCACTGTTGAGAAAATGGGTTTTAAAAGTTAAAACATTCCAAAGGATTGAAATATTTTTACCTATGAATTCAATGTAAAATTAATGATAATGATATACATTATATTAAATTATTAAAATATATTCTATTTATAATTTAAAACAATTAGAAACTATATTTTAACCATATAGATTATTTTGATGAAAAAAGTTGTTTTCAATTAAAATTTAGCATATATTTACTATTCATCAAAATAATAAACTTATCAGAAAAATAACAAAAATTTATCCAAAGTAAATTTTTATATCCTTATTCAAAGGAAGAAGTTTAATTTGTCCAATTTAACTTATAAACATGTGAAAACTAGATTTAATGTGGGTGCACCATAAAAAGGCGACAAAACTGCATTTTTTGAAAAATAATTTTTTACCCGAAAATTTTATTTTGTTCTCATAAAATGTTATAGAATATGTGTAAGATTAAAGATATTGTCATAAGATTTAAAATGTGGGTAATACTATTAATAATGGCTAGTTCATAATAAAAATATATCGTTGTTTAGTGAAACTCGGTATTGCATACAACACACGCTATTGAGGAAGGTCACTCTTGCGGGCAACACAAGACAAGAATTGTGTTTACATATACTACAAGTTAATACGGTGTTGCATATAGTTCAAGCTAATCTTGGTGTAGCATACAACACAAGAAATCAAATAAATTAAAAAAATTATTTCTCATAAAATCTCAGGGAGTTACATCGTGGGTTTCCAATCCCACAAAAGCTCTATCACACAGTTTTCATTGTGATAGGTGGGGTTAGTTCATAAAAACCTCCACCATTGAGAATTAAAGATAAGAACCATCCTATATAACGTTCCATATTTTGGAATATCTCTGGTTCACTAGTGGATCCTCTGTATATCTTTAATCACCTCATGTATTCACACTGCTCAAATTAAAACTATTATCCCCTCTCACTTTTCATCTACACATATGTTGTATTTTGGTACAAAAAAGAAGGTTTCATTAGGATCATCACCCCACTCATATGAATTCATGGGAACTATGGATATTTGAATAATAAAGTAGTCCAATAGATCTAAATGGATCCTCTTTGTACTCAAATATTTTATATCTTTATCTAAAAAGGAATTATTGTCCTTCATGGGGTGGAAGAACCTAACCATAGGGTTCTTATCCAAGGATTCTGGAGTATTTCACATTTCATGTGTGTTATATTTGATATCATGATTCTCCATTTCGTTTTATTTGAAACATACTGATAATCATGAAAACCCAGTTTCCCCAACATAATAATTTTTCCTAGACCAGGTTTTGATTGTGTGACTAAAGCCTTTGAAAGTCTGTCCATATCCATTTTTTATTTTGTTTCTAGGATGAACAATTTCAATTATTATTTTTTTCATGTATCCATGGGCCATTCTGAAATGTAGTACTCCCATATCCATCAGTCAACTTTGATTAACACTCTTTCTATGTATGCCCAATGTAACCACAAAAGAAGAAAAATATGTCTAAATCTTCATACTCAAAATAGATCCAGGAGTTTTATTCCTCCATAGATAGGAAATAACTTTTCATAAAATGTTTTATAATATCGATTATGACTCTAATATTCGTCAATGGTCTCCAATGAATGGGATTTGATTGATCCCAACCCATAAACTCACCAATTTATTCACAAATTTTATTCTTGATGTGTTCCTATCAACTAGAAAATGGGATTCCTTTTATATGGACCCATAAAAGAGTTTTGGATAATGATATATTTTGGACATACTCTCTATCATTAAGATTATTCATTAAAATTACATGGTTATAAAAGGACCACAAACTTCCTCTAAGGATCTTCTACATATCCATTGTATTAAAAAAATTCCAAAAATCGGTAGGCTTGCCTCAATTTCCCTAATGGTTTCTCAATATTTAATGTTATAAATGTCATGAAGTGTGTTTCTTAAGGTGTTATGGATAAGAGACCATTTTATTTGAAATTTACCAAATTAGAAGGAGGGACATTCTATGATATAGGAATGAATAATCATCCTTTTTTCCATAATGGTAGAATTTTTCATATATTTCTGCATATGATTCTTCTATAGGGTTATTAGATTTGAATCCAATATCCCAACAATCATGTTTAAAAAGAATATATAGTTTCAGATATACAAATGAAGACTTAAGAAAAGGATAAAACATGATCATCCAGACACTGAAGAGATAGAGAAACTGAGTTAATCACAAGAGGAGTTAAAGGAGAAATATACATAGAATGGTGGAAAACTGTATCAATCTGGATTAAATTATCATCATAATACATCCTCCAAACCAAATAAATTGTTAAAAAATATCCTAGATCTACTGATGAGAAGGATTCATAGGTGATAACCCAAGAGAAGCATCACCACCATAGACCTACCTACACTAGGAAGAACCTAGGAACACCCAAACCGAAGGAAAACCTAGGTTAATGCTCTCAGTAGTGAGAGAGACTACATTCTCCTTCCTTTTATATGTATTATAATATTCACTTCAATTAAAATTTTAACTCCCATGATTTTGTATAAATCATTTTATTTTTATTTCATTCAATCAATTCTCCATTTAACGGCTTTCACGACTTCCCTTTCCTTTCGTATCATATAATATTATAAATATTATTTATTTACTTATTTATCATTATTTTAATTTAATAGAAAATAAAAAATATATTAGTTATGAAAATTTCAAAATTTTAAGGCTAAATTCTGACATAGATTCACATATTTATAAACAATATATTATTCAATGTTATAATTTTCAAAAAAAATTAATCTAAAAAATAATAAAATCTTCTAAAATCTACAAAATCATTAATAAAAAAATAAATAAAATAAGAAACATATTGGGAATCACTTGACATATGAGAAATAACAAATGAATGGTTTAGGAAAATCTTAACCTTTAAATATAATACCTCTCAATGACTCTTGCCCTCAAGAATCAAACCCAAATAAGAAAACTCTAAATATTAATCGATATAGGAAGATATTTTTCAAATAGTATCCTGTCAACTAATTGAAACCAAAACACATATCAAAAAATAGTGTTTTAAATGGTTATTCATTTAAATAAACCATACACCAGAATTTTTTTAAAATTCCTTTTAATTTATAGAAAAAAATTTCTTTTAAAACTTTTCAGAGTTCAATTAGTTAATTTTAGCGAGGAACATATCTATTTATTTAATATAAATCCATACACATCCATTTATTTTAAATAAAAACATTAACATATCTTCCAAAATATATTTTAATCAATGAAATTCTTCGACTAGTTTATAATATTTCATGAATAAAATCAAAAATACATTCTCTAATAAAATTCCATAGAGTACTTCTTTCCATTTTTGTAAGGTACAATTTTTATTTACATTAATAATAGTCACCACACACCCCAATTTTTAATGAAAATTTTAAATTGGATTCCAAAACCACCATATAGTTTTATAATGATTTGTACATGGTTCATGACATAATACCCCATCCTCATCTGAGTAGCTATGTCATGTCATCCATCATCCTTAATCTATTTCCATTGAAATAAACATGTTATCACATATCACATAAATCAAATCAAGAACCCAAATTAGGATTTACAACTTAAAATATCAACAAGTCTTGAAATCCCAAGATATATTCCTAAAATTTTCATTATAATTAGTAAGGAATGACAATAAATAACATCATGGATTTCATCAAATCAAGCATGCCTTAAAAAATCATTGTCCTGTCACAATTTGTCTCCATCATCAATGATAACATCACCATTATTTCAATTCCATTTAAATATACTATAATCACATTTAGAAAGCATCAACCAATTTATTTGTGTCTTACAACAATAATAAACATCAAATAAACTTACTCGCAAAATATTCCATTACATCATGCAATATATCAACCAATATTTAGGAAAAATAAATAAATATTATTTTGTAAACAATCAACAATTAGATAGAAAGAAAGAGAGATATAGGATATTAGAGAATCCATAAAGGACTAACCACCATAACATTCCACCACCTCAATCCAACCATCACTTCATTCCCATATATATCCCGGACAACCATACCTTTCTACATAAAATTATATTATATCCTCGCAATTACATCAACAATATTTGACAGTTCATGGTTCCACAAATCATTATTTCTGGATGACAAATCAATAAACAGAAAACCTAGCTTAATGATTTAATAAAAAATTTCATAAATATATTATATTCCCTTTTCAAATGATTTTATAATTATCACACACCATTAACATCATATATCTTACACCCAATAAATTCATTAATTTGAAATAAAATCACGTAATAAATTTTATGTCATGCTATTTATTTTTCAACTTATCATCCTTAACATGGTATAACAACAATCAGCATGCCATATTTTTCATCATGTTTTCATTTTAGTAACCATTACCTATCTTTAGACATACTGTCTAAAATAAAAGTTTTATGCACATAACATTCCATTTTAATTTAGTACATGAATCATTAACCAGATTTATGCTTGATATAAAAGTTATACATTCTAAAATACAATTTATTATGTTAATCTAGATGTTTGACAAGAATTTAAAATTCAATCATGAAATTTAACTAAATAAATCTATTCCCATGACTTATATTTAGTTCAAAAAACTTCTTAATTTACAATTACATACAATCACATGAAATAAGATTTCATTTTTATGAAATTCTATAATTTTATACATGTTGGCAAAACATTTCTTTCCCAAAATATGTAAAAAATAATAAATAGTTTATACTACAATTATTAGAAAAAAACCAAAAAAAAATTAGCTAAAAAATATCTTATACATACTTAATTATTCATGAAATCAAATAAGAATTTATATTTAAAATAACACTATAAAATTTTGACATGCTTTCATTTTTTCCCAGTCACATCCATTAATATTCCTATAAAAACATAACACGGTTTATACCATAGTTTAGATAGGCATTTCTAATAATAAAATCATATTATCATACTAAAATATATATTTATAAAATCAGTTTTAATCTCTAATATTCACTTAAAACTCTTTTAGTTAATGTAAATCAACCTTTAAAGCATAAATTTATCGTAATAGTTCTATGATAGCTGGATGTAATATTAATAATCAATTTATTGTATTTTAATGTGAAAATAATATTATAGGTGGAATATAGGAATATAGTTTAGCATAATAAATTTAAAATAATAATCAGAAATCAAGATCAAAATAAAGATGAAACCTATGGAAATTATTTATGCACTCTTCCAAGATTTGATACCATGAAACCATTGCATTTATAACCCAAACATGATCATTTGGACCTTGTGTCAGATCACAGGGGGCACTGATACCAAAATCCAAGATGGTATCCCCCAAATTCACGTTTTATCATAGTTCACAAGGTTCAATAAATAGTTGTATACCACCTAGTCCCCCACCTGCATTACAGGTTTTAATAAATGATAATATTTTCCTACCAATCTCTTTCAAGCCTCACCCATTCCTAACCTCAAAATTTATCCTAACTCTTAATAAAAATATCCGATACAAATTTATCATGACATACTGATGAGTTTATTTTAATCATTTCAAAATTATTAGGACTGGAAAATAACCCAAACATAATCTGATCTATCTTCAAGAAATAACATGTAAGAATAATATGGAAAATAAAAGTAAACATAGTAATGATATTTCAGACCATTGGGTGTTTGTCGGCTTTGGTTTCTTTCTTTTTCACCTTAACCATTTTTTATGGTTTTGGTGTTTTTTGTTTGTATTTTTCTTGTTCTGTTTTCTTTTTTCTTTAATAAATTTCCATTAAATAGTAATGATATTTCAGATATAATAGAAGAATCCACCATCTTTTTTCGATCTTAATGGAGTGTGTTTGAGGAATATCATGAGGAGTAGTGAACAAAATCACCTTCATTTTTAGGTGATATAGTATCCAATGGTTCCTAGTTTATAACTAGAGTGATCTAGAACACTCAAAGTGGTGATAGTGTCTTAATGGAATGATACATAATATAATATTAGGAAGATTTCATGAAATTGGTAATCTAAGTTGTGTCTAATAAGAAAGATCAAAAGAATACACACAATACCATACCCCAACAAAGAGAAATATTATCTTTATACAGATGTGAAACCAATTGAATCTACTCATAACACATCTCATGTCTTACTACCCATAGGGTATATTATTCATTAAACACATTTTAATGAATAGAAAAACCATTATTTAACCAACCTTTGGAATATACAGATGAATGTTTTTGGGGGAGAAGTAGTAGTAGGCCATTGAATTGCATGTAATAAATCTATTATATATGCATCACATGCATATTTAAATATACTTATATCTATATATATTTATATATATATATATATAATATGCATACATATATTCATTCATATTATGTATTATATTATATACGCATCATATGAATGTATTAAATGTACACTATATATATACTTATATTTATATATATCATGCCTGAAAGGACTGTTGTAGACAACTGGGGGGTGAGACATTTCTTGAGTACTTTTTACCAATTACCAATTCTCTTATGAATCATTTCCCCCCACAAGTTATTTAGTTCACATTTTTAGTTATAGAAAATTAATCTATGAATGTTTTACTATGCTAAAATAAACTATATGCATATAAGCAATGAAATAATAAGGCATAATGTATTTTTATAATGTTCAGTACCAAAACTTTCTCCTTACCTTGATTGTATATTCTGTCCAATCATGGATTCTACACTATGATTTGATATGTATTACAATGGGTAGTATTTCCCAAACTAACACTAATTCTCATAGTGTACACAGATGCCTATGTTTCACCAGACATCACTTTTCATAATCACACTAGACTTATCTCATCAACTTCACAATATTATCAAAACTTTTCACCATGATCTCCTGGTATACCCTATGTATAAATGTTTCTAAAGAATCCTACCATATATAGAAAAGTGTTACATTGAATTCTTACGTGGAAGTATATTAATATCTTTAGATATTAGTATTTTAAATCTATGTAATATATCTCCTTCAATCCAATATAAGATTCTTATAATTCTAAAATATCATCAAGAAAACTCTAAAACTCAGTCATTACATGAAACTCATATTTACTAGCTTCCTCACTCATTGAGCTCTAATGATATATAAATCCATTAAATTCTCATTTTCTGAAATCTCTATTGAAAATAGTGTAATAGGAAAAACTATTTTTACATTGATTACATGTATATTTAATGTATCGAATATTAATAAAAACTTTTTATTTTATATTTTTTTCTACATGAATATAATGTAATAATTTCCTAAAGTATATATAACATTGATAAGGTCATATATTTTACCTGATATTATGAAAACCTTTTAGTTCTACGATAATATTCTTAAATAAATTTCTACAGTTGGATAACATACAATGATGGGACACATAGTAAATAGACTATTATGTGTGAGTACTCATAAGAGGATGAGTCTTCTTATCATGAAGTTCATACTTATTAATATTCAAGATAAGAGATTATAAGATAAGACTAACCAGAAGGAATTACACATGTTTAGGTGTCATTAGATATGTCTATCTATGAGTTTGTGTAACTGTCCTTAGACATTATGATTATAATTAATTTATGTAACGACTCTTGTACTTATATTTAATTATGAAAATGTTATTAATTTTTTTTTGTGTTGAGGTAGGATACATTGGGTCCAACATGATTGTCATGTCATTAATGGATAAATCAATAATGGATTTATCCCTTCTACCTTTATGGTAGTTGATATCAAGGCCCTTTGATTGGAATGTAAATGAATCATTAAATTTCATGGAAATGGTTTAACAACATGTTTATTTTAGATAGTCAATGAGAGTCATATCAAGAAAATAGGTAGTTGACATAGATTTTCAACCTTTATAATAAGATATTTCAATAAAGGGATTGTATTACATAGTGAGTTTTTGTATATGGTTTTCATAATTAAAACATTAAGTTGTTTTCCTTGGGTTCCTTGACCCATTTCTAGATAGTAATCTTTTACTTTAGGAGAGCCCAACTAATGTCAATGAGAAATAATCATAGAGGGTGACACAAAAAGTGGTTTTGATGTTCTCGATTAAAATATATTTTAATTTAATTAAATTAATAAATACTATTCTCTATAATGAGGGATAATTTTATTCATGTTTTATTGAAAAAAAATATTTATTTATGAATGAAATATTTAAATTAAATATTTATTCACATGATCAATAAATTCTAGAGTAGTTTGAATGGACCAAGACTGTGTCTGGTGATAAATATTAAATAACAAGCTAGTTACATAATATTTGTAATTGTGCATGTTTCCTTGTGCCATAAAATAATATTGATTATAATAATACATGGAATTAGGTTTTTTAAAGGCTATAATTTTATTTAAAGGGATGATATGAAATTAAATATTTATTTTTATCTAAACCCTAGCTCTTTAAATAGATGGTTATGTCTATTGTTTTGAAAATCAATCAGGGAAATAAAAATGGAGAATTGTTATGCAAAAATAATTCTATCCAGACTCCCCCTTCTCTCTCTCTCCTGAGATTGAGAAAAAAAGAGATATTTCTTCATGATTTAAGGATGTATGATCAACACAAAAAACATGAGAAAAAAGATTCATTGCACAGGTACCCGAAGACCGATTAAAGTTTCCTAGAGATCAATGAAGCACATGTGGATCACTACTTCAAGGATTCTGTCATGGGTCATTAAATCAAAATGAAGGGAATCCAAAAGGATATTTTTGGATGATCAGAATTTATATCGAAGAAATATCCTAATCTTATTTATTTTTTTCTTCTAATATTAAATAAACTAATTATAAATTTGACATGAAAGATCTTCACTCAGGGTTCTGGGAATATAAATATTAAATTAAATTTTAATATATCTCCTCTGACCACATGCTTCCACTACAACCAAAACCAACAAGTGGTATTTGAGTAGTCATGTTTAAAATTATAATTATTTATATTATTATTGATTCATACACAATCATGGCTTAATTTTCATTACATATAATTTGTTATTTAATTCGATTGAATTGAATTGTTTTCAACATATTATTCTTGTTCTATTAGTGTTTCATTCTATTAATGGATAAATAGCATATAAATAATGATCAAATATTCCATTAGGAATGACGATTTTTAGCTTGTAAGACAAGCTTGCACGACATGTACTCAAAAGTACACATTGTTTACTGTAGTATGATTCACCTAATCATTTCATGGGTTAGACAACATGCCATGATGTTATTATATGCGGTCAATGGTTCATGTTCACCAGACAAACTTGCACATAGTTTTTGGATTCGATGACATGGATTGGAGTACATATTATGTAGTCTATATGGGATAGTGTTTTAAATCGTGCAATCTATGTGGTCATTATATATGGTCAAACCATGTGTGACTAACAACCTAGAAAATTTATGATATACATGGAATGTATGTATTGTATGTAGCATGTAGTTCAATAATTATAGGATTCAAGATACACAATGAGTTATCTGAACAAATGAAATTAGAGATACATGGCGTGTAGATGCAGCGCACATGTCATGCAGTCTCACTGTCAAGAAAATGCCATGTCTTTTAATGGGTTTAAAGGTTTTTCCAAATTCAGATGACATTATATATAATAGGCATGTACACCCTGTGTAATCAACCAGTATACACACCAAAGACCCAGATGTGTATCACAGGCACCCGACAATCATATAATTGTCATGTAGCTAGCATGTATACACTGTGTAGTCCAATCATGTAATCAAAGTGAAGCCCAAGGATTGTGACCCTGGTACATGAAAACTGAGGTACCCAACATGAAGATGGATAATACATGCCATGTAGTCTCCCAATTAGTAGAAGAATTATATTACATTAAGTTTAAAATGGCCAAATTTAAAATTTATTTATTTGAATAGAAATATATGTGTTGGACAATTTAATAAGAGTTGTAAATAATTTTTAATGATGAATTAATTTGTTGTAATAAATCATCAACTATTGGTTCTTCTATTTATTTTCCATATATTTTTTTGATGGTTATCTCCAAGGGAATATAGTTATTCATTATGATGAAAGGGAATTAATTAATTAATTAACAAATTAATTAATTCGTGATTTTTTATTTTAATAATAATGAACATATAAAGAAAATAAGCTTATTAATTTACTTTTTAATGTATGTTGTATGTATGAGTATTCATGAGTTTGACCATGTCACGACCCATCCTAGGGGCCCGTTCCGTGACTACCCAAAGCCCGCCATCCATAGGCCAGGGGCTGGCGACTAGCACCAAGGTGTAAATCCCGGTAAAAAGGGAAGGCATTGCCTTTGTAAAGTAAACAAACACCACAGAGAAAGCAAGCAGTAGAAGTAAAAACTAAGTAAAAACTAGATACAACAGTAAGTGAGGAAAAGTAAGTGGGCCAGTATACAAACACAAACTGAAAGTAAAGTACAACTGGAAAGGGAAAACAACAACTAAAAGTAGAGCCGCAGCGTCGAGTCGTCCACTGGAAGTCCCACCTGAAGGGTGGGTACAGATAGCCTCCACTACTCCTCAGGTCCAGCCGACCATTCTGAGTACGTCCTGCCCAGTGGTCCACCTCCAGGTATCGTCCTTCTCTGCAAGCCTCAACAACGATCAGCGCTACCCGTCGTCTGCAACCAACAAAACGTAGTGCGGGAATAGCCCGTGCAGGGGTGAGTATAAGCTACTCAGTAGGGACCCCAAGACCCCCGAAGGTCTCCCAGAATCCACAAAGGATAATCCAAAATGGAAAGATACAATCATGAAGTAAAATCCGACACTGCTTAGGTATATGCCCATACATATACCGAAGTCATCAATTCTCGTTCGGCTCCAACATCCGATCCCAAGTACAACGCAGTCTACACAGGAAATCAAAACGTAAATCCACACAGGATAGCACAACACAATCCACATAGGAAAGTAAAACATGATTCAGCTCACACAGGTATACTTCTTGGTATGAAGATAGAGATGATCAGATATATCCACTGATTCATCTAAGACGTCAGACCCACAAAGGATCGATATGTACTAACCCCCGCAATGACCCAGGAAGGGTCTGACCCACACAGGATCGATAGGTAACTAACTCCCGCAAAGACCCACACAGGATCGGACCCACACAGGATCTGTAGGCGCTGGCTCACACAGAACCGCTGAGCGCTAACCCACACAGGATCGGTAGCACTGATCCATGTAGGATCGCTGAGTGTTGTAGTCATCGCCATCAAATCCACTAAGGATCTCTGTAAAGTCATCGTCGTCGTCACAATCGCAAACGCAGCTAGCTCTAGGGTTCCCGCACACAGCAAGCTCGTTCGGGAGGGTCCGCTCCACGAGCCGAGAGGCTGATACATCAACTAACACATAGTCTAGAGTTGATGTATCCAAAAGTTCTGTATCGTCAATAGGAACTCAACGTCACAGACGGCGCGTCAATCAGACGCCCTGTCTGGGAGTTATTGGATTTTTCGTCATAGGGCCCCGGTTGGTTTTTAAGGCAAAACCAGCCCGACCGTACTCCACCTGTGTCCAATCCTCGGGCGGAGTAAGCCAAAAGATCTGTCTCACTAAGAGGAATCCAACAAAGTCGACGGCACGTCAATCGGACGACCGGAGCTTAAGATATGAGTGTTTCCGCTCCGAGGGCCCGGTTAGTTTCATGTACGAACCAACTCGGCCGAACCCAAAGTATTCTGAAACCTTAAGCGAGATATACTGAAACGACCATTTTGATCCAAGGATCGCATCGCCGCTGACGGCGCGTCGATCGGAGGTCCGTAGCCTGAGATATGGGAAAAAGACCAAAAAGGTTCCGAAAACGGGGGTTTCGGGCCCGGACCGACCCGGCCCGAGACCCCCTGGGTCGGCCCGGCGCGGCGACCCGGCTACCGGCCTGGCGGTCCGGCGCGCTGGCGCACGGCGCCAGCTGGCTCGGCCGAACGGCCGAGCCGTTCGGTTTGCGGGGGGGGGGGGGGGGGGGGGGGCGCTACCCCCCACGTTTTGTAACCGCGACCGCCCTTAATGGGGGCCGCTAGCTGGTTGGCCAGGGATTTGAACCCCCGACTTTCCTCTTGTCCAGCCGGCCCGCCCCGGACGGCCGGTTTCTGTCATCATGGGACCGGCGACGGCAGGTCCCCTCCCTGCTCCGACGCCGGCGGCCTGCCTCCGGCCCGCCTCCGGCCGCCGGTTCCCATGCTCCGTCGTGGCCCGGTATCGGCCGCGGCCTTCATTCGTCCGGTGCGGCGCGACGGCGCCGCACCCCTCCGCCGCGGCCCCGCTCCGGCCGCGGTGCTTTTGGAGTTCTCCGGCGCGGCGCAATGGCGATGCGACTTTGTTCAATTTCACGGCGTGGTGCAATGTCACCACGCATTCCTTGCCGCACCGCTCCGCGTGGTGCGATGGCACCACGCCATTTCGTTCCAACCACATTAGAAACAACATCAATAATGGAGGAGGGTCGGCCGTGTTTGTGCGGTCCGGCCCCTTCTCGGTAGTCGATAGAAAATGGTCGTATTTTCACGAAGAACGACAATGTAGTATTTACGAACAAATAAATAAATAAACCCCTACCTCATGAGAGCTGGAACGGAGGTTCGTCGAATGAGGATTCGTCGCGGGAAGAGGCGTCGTGAAAGTAGACTTCGTCGGCGTCGCGGTACACGGCGTTGCGTAATCGGTTTCCGAGAACTCGACGTTCTTCGTCAGAGACCGATGTGTTCTTCGAGTTCTTCGTCAAGGATGAAGAAGTTCTTCAATCCTTAGCCTTTTTCTCCCCAAGACTCCACCACAAGAAACTAACCCAAAATAAATTAAGCCCTCACTTAATTTATTAACTAGACATGAGTTTGAATTTCAAACCAACACACACATTTAACTCACTTCATTAATAACATAAGTTATTAATACTTAAGTTATCAAAAGTTAATGGTGAGTTGAGGGGGGTTGAAGAAAATGAAAGGGTGGGGTTCGTGTGGGCCCCACTACCCTCATAACCTCCCTTGGGAAGTTGGGTAGTTACCCAACTTCCACCCAAAGCCTTAAACCACTTAATGAAAATAAAAAATTGTAGTTAAATTATAAATTAAACTTCCACAATTTTTATCATCTTCTCTCGTCAAAAGGCTACCCCGGAACAGGTGTTCCTAAGAAAATATCGGCGCTGCGGTTCCATCGGTGCCCTCAGAATTTGATTTCGAGCACCGGTTCAAAAGATAGTAATTCCCGCTCGTTCATTCACTGAACGTACCCGAGCTAAACTTCGGATAGAAATTCAGGGCACACCGGGCCTCGGAATCAAGTGCCATCAGAAACTACGTTCTTTTAAAATCCCAAAAAAAATTAAGAAAAAAATTCCCTAGAATTTTATGGGTCTTTACATCACTCCCACCTCAGGGCTTTCTGTCCCCGTAAAGATACATCATAAACTAGGGAAACAAATGTTGGTACTGAGCACGCATCTAAGCCTCCCGCTCCCAAGTGCTCTCTTGGAAGTTCTCGTGCTGTCATCTGATGCGCACTAGAGGAATCGACCGTCCACGTAGGACCCGCTAATGACGATCCTCAATCTCCACCGGGACCTCCGCAAAAGTCACCCCATCATCAACGTATAGCTCCCAATGGTCAATGTTGTGTGTCGGGTCGTGCACGTATCTCTTTAGCTGGGATACGTGGAAGACGTCGTGCACCCGGTGCAACTGATGTGGTAGAGCCAGGCGATAAGCCACCTCACCAATCCTGCTGAGGACCTGGAATGGTCCGATGAAGCGTGGAGACAACTTGCCGCCTCGGCCAAATCTCCGTAAACCACGTCGAGGTGAGACCCACAAGAAGACATGGTCACCATCCTCGAACTCCAGTGGCCTCTGCCTCCTGTCAGCATAAGACTTCTTCCGGCTCTGAGCTGTCCTCATCCACTCCTGGATGACCTGGACCTTCTCTGTCGTGGCCCGGACCATCTATGGTCCCACAAGTGCTGACTCCCCAGGGTCTGTCCAGCACAAAGGAGATCTGCAAGGTCTTTCGTACAACGCCTCGTTTGGTGCCATCCCGATGGTGGAGTGGTAACTTTTGTTGTATGAAAACTCCACCAAGGGTAGGTGGTCCTCCAAGCTATGACCAAAGTCGAGGACACATGCGTGAAGCATGTCCTTGAGAGTCTGAATGGTCCTCTCCGTCTGACCATCCGTCTGAGGGTGAAAGGCGGTGCTCAGACGTAGCTGCGTCCCGAACGCCTCCTGCAACCCCTTCTAAAGCCGGGAAGTAAAGCGAGCATCTCGATCGGAGATGATAGATGATGGAACACCGTGAAGCCGTACAATCTCTTGAACGTCGAGACGTCTCAAGCTCTCCACTGATCCCTGCTCTCTGATGGGTAAGAAGTGAGCCGACTTGGTGAGTTGGTCGACAATCACACATATGGAGTTGTGACCTCTGGAAGTGCGTGGAAGTCCAATCACGAAGTCCATAGGTATCCCGTCCCACTTCCACTCTGGGACCTGCAAGGGTTGTACCAAGCCTGCTGGTACCTGGTGCTCTACCTTCACCTGCTGGCAGGTGAAGCATCGTGAAACGAAATCTGCCACAACCTTCTTCATGCCCGGCCACCAGTGCTGTCGTCTGAGGTCCTGGTACATCTTCGCCACTCTAGGATGTACCGCGAAAGGAGAAGTGTGAAACTCTCTCAGTACCTCCTCTCATAAAGCAACTGGTACCAAGGTACG
Source organism: Viscum album (assembly GCA_963277665.1). Lineage (NCBI taxonomy): Eukaryota > Viridiplantae > Streptophyta > Magnoliopsida > Santalales > Viscaceae > Viscum > Viscum album. The sequence goes on from CAUJRU010000123.1 coordinate 508,344, forward strand.
TCCTCTGAAAAGGAAGTCGTGCTCTGCTCCAAAAGAGAAACCATCAGGTGCATGTCCTGAGGATATCTGTGCACGTCGCGTCTCACAGTCAGCATCCCCACGCTGTGCCTCTCTGACCCACTGCAGTAGTGGAGGGGTGACTGTGAGAGAATGAAGGAAGGCTGCTCCATCTCTATCCACAAAGGATATCCGAAAAGTGGCTAGCTGCTCTGTCACCTCCTCGAGTAGCTGAATGCCCGTCCTCCTACTGAGAGCATCGACTACTATATTCCCCTTCCCAGGAGTATAGATTATCTCAGAGTCATAGTCCTGGAGTAACTCGAGCCATCGCCGCTATCTCAGGTTCAGGTCCTTCTGAGAGAAGATGTATCTGAGACTCTGAGGGTCAGAAAAGACTGTAAAGCGCTCGCCCATTAGGTAGCGTCACCATGTCTTCAGAGCGAAGACCACTGCTACTAACTCCAGGTCATGGGTAGTGTAGTTCTTCTCATGCGGCCTCAACTGACGTGATCCATAGGCGATCAAGACCCGCTCCTGCATTAGGACACATCCGAGTCCGGTCCCTGATGCATCGCAGTAGACTACGTACCCTACTCCCTCCTCAGGAAACCTCAAGATAGGTGCGCTGGTCAGTCTCTGTCTCAACTCTTGGAAGCTCTGCTGACAACTGTCTGACCGCACAAAGGGTTTCCGCTTCCTCTTCAAAGATGAGAGTGATGCCGCAACTCTGGAGAAGTCTGGCACAAATCTCCGGTAGTATCCAGCTAGTCCCAAGAAACTCCGCACCTCCGTCACACTCCTGGGTGGCTCCCAAGCTAGCACTACCTCGATCTTCACAGGATCCACTGAAAATCTCGCCTCAGAGATGATGTGTCCCAAGAATTAGACCTCATGTATCCAGAACTGGCACTTCGAGAGCATTCCATAAAGCTAGTTCTCTCCGAGTGTGTCTAGCACAACCCGAAAGTGGTAGGCGTGCTCCTCCTCAGTCGTCGAGTAAATCAAAATTTCGTCGATGAAGACCACGACAAATTGATTGAGGTAAGGATGAAATATACTGTTCATGAGGGCGATGAACACTGATGGAGCATTGGTTACGCCGAATGGCATAACCAAGAACTCATAGAGGCCATACCAACACCTGAAGGTCGTCTTCTGCACGTCCTCGTCTCGAACTCTGAGCTGATGATAGCCTGACCTGAGGTCTATCTTCGAGAACCACCGTTATCCCTTGATCTTATCGAAGAGGTCATCAATCCCCGGTAGCGGATACTTGTTCCTCACTATCACCTGGTTCAGGCGATGATATTCGACACAAAGTCGCAATCTCCCATCTGCCTTATTGGCGAACAAAATCGGGGAAGCCCAGGGTGAAACACTGGGTCGGATGAATCCCTTGCCCTACAAGTCCTCCAACTGTACCCATAGATCTCGAAGCTCAGCGGGGGCCATCCGATATGCTGGAGTTGATATCGGGGCTGTCCCGGGGTACAGGTCGATATAAAAGTCTACCTCTCTATGACGAGGTAGCCCTAGAACATCGTCGGGAAAGACGTCCGCATACTGATCCACCACTGCAGTAAAACAAGGACTTCGCACGTCAACTGATCCTAGGACAAGGCTAGCCAACTAATGAGTGATGGGCTGTCCTCTCCTCTATGAGAGTCCATCCTGTGCTTCAAAGGCTCCCTTCTCGCCGGTGAAGGTGAACCTGCTCCCATCAGTGCGTACACATCGCACCTTGCGCCTAATATAGTCAATCTGTTCATAGACTGTAGATAACCAATCCATGCCCAAGATGACATCGTAAGGCCTCGACGCCGCCACAAAAAGATCCCAGCCGAAGTTCTTGCCTCCTAGAGTAAGCTCACACTGCTGGAACCAGTGTGTAATCTTCGAGTCTGCTCCCGTAGGAGTCTCTAGCCGTAAAGATCGAGCCAACGGCTCTGTCGGAATCTCCGAGCTCCGAACAAGGGCAGCAGCTATGAAAGAATGACTTGCTCCTGTGTCTATAAGTACTGCAGCAATGGTGGAATAGACAAAGATAGTACCTCGAATCATATCGGGTGCGCCGTGGTCATAGGCCTCCGCTGCCTGGAGTTGTGCCTGTCTCTACCCATTATCTCTCTGTGGTCGGGGTGGACCTCTTGGTGGTGGGGGTGGTAGAGCCTCAAAGCGTCGCCCACCACCTGCTGCTCGGCCAGCTCCTCTGCCTCATCCGCCTCCTCCCTGCGGACCGCCACGGTCGACCCTATGCCTCTACCTGGGTGGCCCCTCAACTGTCTACTGCTCCTCGACACGGTGGGTCGGGCAATCACGAGCCATGTGGCCCTGCCCGCCGCATGTGTAGCACTGCCTGCCTCTCGAAAGACTGGCTCCACGCTGTGTGCCCCGCACTGCTGATCCAGTGTCCTGAGGTCGTCTGCGTGAGGGTCTGGTTTTCCTGGACCCCTGAGTCATCCGTCGACTGCTTACCACAGAAGACTCTGCTACGTGCCGCCCCGCGGTAGGTCTCGCTGTTGATAAAGGCTCCGCAAGGAAGCTCTCAATCAAAAGGGCTCGCTCCAGTACTTCTGCCTGTGTCAGAATGGTGAGGGAGATCAGCAATGCCCTGATCTCATGTCCCAATCCCTGCTCAAAGGTCCAGAACTGGAAGAATGGGTACCGTACCATGTCTGTCAAGTAGCGCGAGAGATCGGTAAATATCGCCGAGTACTGGGCAACCGTCAAGCTGCCCTGCCGCAGATGAAGAATCTCCTGGATGCGCACTGCACGTAGGGTGGCTGGGACGAACTCCGAGTGGAAGAGGCTCTCAAATTACGTCCAGATAAGAGATGCCTCATCGTGCACCTGGAGCATCAAGCTCCACCATCTACCTGCTGCTGTGTGCAGTAGGCTCGCTGCGAGGATCACCATGAGGTCTGCTGGTGTCCTCACTAACCTGAAAACTCTCACTACTACCTCCAGCCAGTCCTCGGCTTCCTGGGGGTCCGTCTCCCCGCAGAACCTGGGTGGTCGTTGGCGCTGGAACTCATGTAGTGCACTAAGGCGACGTGCATCGTCAGTGGCTGGGGCTGGAAGCATCGGTGTCTTGGCGGGTAGAGCTACCACTGGTGCCTCTGCTGACAAAGGGCCCTGCACCGAGGCCTCGTCACTCTGTGGGCTATCATCACGCACAACTCTCAGAACCCTAGCTGGCAGCCATCGTGGGGCCATCCTGAAAAGGAAACAGGTGTTCCACGGTAAGAACAGTATACCTAGTGAGGTGACACAATGTAATCACAATGAAAACTTGAAACACACATGCAATCAATGTTTTTGTGTATTAAGTCAGAAATCAAAAGTCAGGGTCCTGGTGTACGGATACGTCGGCTGCCGCACCAACACTGGACTCCCTGGACTGATAACCACACACAATACGCTTAACACTATTGCTTCACATAGAAAAGCTCAGATTCCCTTGTTCTGTGGTAGAACCCAACTCCTTTGATACGAATTTGTCACGACCCATCCACGGGGCCCGTGTCGTGACTACCCCAAGCCTGCCTTCCATAGGCCAGGGGCTGGCGACTAGCTCCAAGGCGTAAATCCTGGTAAAAAGGGAATGCATTGCCTTTGTAAAGTAAACAAACACCACAGAGCAAGCAAGAAGTAGAAGTAAACACTAAGTAAAAAATAGGTACAACAGTAAGTGCGGAAAAGTAAGTGGGCCAGTATACAAACCCAAACTGAAAGTAAAGTACAACTGGAAAGGGAAAACAACAACTAAAAGTAGAGTCGCAGCGTCGAGCCATCCACTGGAAGTCCCACCTAATGTGTGGGTACAGATAGCCTCGACTGCTCCTCAGGTCCAGCCGACCGCTCCGAGTAGGTCCCGCCCAGTGGTCCACCTCCAGGTACCGTCCTACTCCGCAAGCCTCAACCACGATCAGCGCTGTCCGTCGTCTACAACCAACAGAATGTAGTGCAGGCATAGCCCGTGTAGGGGTGAGTATAAGCTACTCAGTATGGTCCCCGAGACCCCCGAAGGTCTCCCAGAATTCACAAAGGATAATCCACAAAGGAAAGATACAATCACGAAGTAACATCCGACACTGCTTAGGTATATGCCCATACATATACCTAAGTCATCAATTCTCATTCGGCTCCAACATCCGAACCCAAGTACAACCCAGTCCACACAGGAATGAAAAACGTAAATCCACACAGGATAGCACAACACAATCCACATAGCAATGTAAAACAGGATTCAGCTCACACAGGTATACTTCTTCGTATGACGACATAGATGATCATATATATCCACTGATTCATCTAAGTCGTCGGACCCACAAAGGATCGATAGGTACTAACCCCCGCAATGACCCAGGAAGGGTCTGACCCACATAGGATCGATAGGTAACTAACCCCAGCAAGGACCCACACAGGATCTGTAGGCGCTGGCTCACACAGAACCGTTGAGCGCTAACCCACACAGGATCGGACCCACACAGGATCAGTAGCACTGATCCACGTAGGATCGCTGAGTGTTGTAGTCGTCTCCGTCGAATCCATTGAGGATCTCTGTACAGTCATCGTCGTCGTCACAGTCGCAAACGCAGCCAGCTCTAAGGTTCCAGCACACAACAAGCTCGTTCGGGAGGGTCCGCTCCACGAGCCGAGATGTTGATACATCAACTGACACATAGTCTAGAGTTGATGTATCCAAAAGTTCCTGATCGTCAACAGGAACTCAACGTCGCAGACGGCGCGTCAATCGGACGCCCGGTCTGGGAGTTATTGGCTTTTTCGTCCTAGGGGCCCGGTGGGTTATTAAGGAACAACCAACCCGACCGTACTCCACCTACGTCCAAACCTCGTGTGGAGTAATCCAAAAGATCTGTCTCACTAAGAGAAATCCATAAAGTCGACAGCACGTCAATCGGACATCCAGAGCTTAAGATATGAGCGTTTCCGCTCCAAGGGGCCGATTGGTTTCGTGTACGAACCAACCTTGCTAAACACAAAGTATTCTGAAAACTTGAGTGTGATATACCGAAGCGACCATCTCGATCCAAGGATCGCATCTCCACTGACGGCGTGTCGATCAGAGGTACGTAGCCCGAGATATGGGCAAAAGACAAAAAAGGTTCCGAAAACGGGGGTTTCGGGCCCGGACCGACCCGGGTCCGGGTCGGCCCGACAGCCCAGCCCGGCGACCCGGATGCCGACATAGCTGTCCGGCGCGCAGTGCCAACTGGCTCGGCCGAACGGCCGAGCCGTTCGGTTTGCGGGGGGGAGGGGTGCCGCCCCCCGCGTTTTCTAACCGCGACCCCCCTTAATGGAGGACGCTAGCTGGCCGGTAGGGGGTTAGAACCCTCGGATTTCCTCCTGTCCAGCCCGCCCGCCCCGACAGGCCGGTTTCTGTCATTACGGGACCTGCGACGGCTGATCCCCTCCCTGCTCCGACACCGGCGGCCTGCCTCCGGCCGCCGGTTCCCATGCTCCGTCGTGGCCTGGTATCGGTCGCGACCTTCATTCGTCAGGTGCGGCGCGATGGCGCGGCACCCCTCCGCCACGACCCCGCTCCGGCCGCGGTGCTTTTGCGGTTCTCCGGCGCGGCGCGACGACGCCGCGACTTGGTTCAATTTCACAGCGTGGTGTGATGGCGCCGCGCATTCCTTGCCGCACGATTCCGCATGGTGCGATGGCACCACACCATTTCGTTCCAACCACATTAGAAACAACATCAACAAAGGAGGAGGGTCGGCCGTGTTTGTGCGGTCCGGACCCCTCTCGTTAGTCGATAGAAAATGGTCGTATTTTCACGAAGAACGACAAGGTAGTATTTACGAACAAATAAATAAATAAACCCCTACCTCGTGCGAGCTTGAACGGAGGTTCGTCAAACGAGGATTCGTCACGGGAATAGGCGTCGTGAAAGAAGACGTCGTCGGCGTCGCGGTACACGGCATCGCGTAATCGGTTTCCGAGAACTCGACGTTCTTCGTCAGAGACCTATGTGTTCTTCGCGTTCTTCGTCAAGGATGAAGAAGTTCTTCAATCCTTAGCCTTTTTCTCCACAAGACTCCACCACAAGAAACTAACCCAAAATAAATTAATCCCTCACTTAATTTATTAACTAGACATGAGTTTGAATTTCAAACCCACACACACATTTAACTCACTTCATTAATAACATAAGTTATTAATACTTAAGTTATCAAAAGTTAATGGTGAGTTGAGGGGGGTTGAAGAAAATGAAGGTGTGGGGTTCGTGTGGGCCCCACCACCCTCATAACCTCCCTTGGGAAGTTGGGTAGTTACCCAAATTCCACCCAAATCCTTAAACCACTTAAAGAAAATAAAAAATTTTAGTTAAATTATAAATTAAACTTCCTCAATTTTTATCATATTCTCTCGTGAAAACGCAACCCCGGAACAGGTGTTCCTAAGCAATTACTGGCGCTGTGGTTCCATCGGTGACCTCTAAATTCGATTCCGAGCACCGGTTCAAAAGATAGGAATTCCCACTCATTCGTTCACTGAACGTACCTGAGCTAAACTTTGGATAGAAATTCCGGGCACACCGGGCCTCGGAATCAAGTGCCGTCAGAAACTGCGTTCTTGTAAAATCCCAAAGAAAATTAAGAAAAAAAATTCCTTGAATTTTACGGGTATTTATAGACCAAGACATGAGTATCTTTCATATGTTTTAATTTAATTTGGTTCACGGGTTTGAAATTTATTATTATTAAGTTAAATATGATGTACTGTGATTCATACCTCCCTCCATTATTAAATTGGACTTTTATGTCCAAATATATTTATGTAACCCCGCATTAACAAATCTTAAATCCCCTCACCTTAACTTGAGATAAAAATATTCATAATTAATGGACTTTCCCAAGGCATGTGGAGGTAGTTCTAGATAGAACTTGAAGGATTCCATCCCTGGTGTTACACAAGTGGACATGTGGAATGTTTTGACTCATTTCAAAACCATAAACATGAGTTATTTCCACTAGGTCAAGGTTTTATTTAATATCCACTCACTAAATCAATCATTATATAAATACCATGAATGGTTCATCTAATTATTCATTTATTTTTTTTCTATGAAATTATTTATTTTATGGGTAAAAGGTTATGATCACATAAATAAACGAATTACTGTGAAAAGATAGAAATTAAATAAATGAATTACTATAATTGTATTATCCAGAACGATTAATTATTTATGTAACATCACCTTAATATTAATAAGACATCTAAAGGATAAATCAAGATAAAATTTATGTATTATAAAATAAAATCTCATAATTAAATAGTAGGTTGGATGTTTCTAAAATTAATTTATTAGGAATGAAATCCTTAGAACTAAGTATTTCAACTACCCTCATTGTGAAGCTTACAATAAACATTGATTTATTAAGTTTATGGGTTGCTTTAACCATTTTACATCAAGAAAAATAGACCTCACTATACTTGATGTAACTTCGAGACAAGTGTTGAGGAAATAAAAGTTTGGATTGTAGGATAGAGGAGTCCTCCCAACATTTCAAGGAGTTACAAGCCCACAGTTGGGAAAGACCAACCTACCTAAATACCTTGAAGTATCTTCGCCCACCCTCATTCGAGTTATGTAAAGGGGCATTTGAATCCTTGCAACTATAATGTTCTGAAAAATAAACTTTCTTATTTAAATGGTGAGGGTTATTGGGTCCTAAAAAATAGTGGTATATTTAATAATAAATTAAATTATAACTTCTCACATAATTTTTAATTAAAAATTACTAAAAATCATATCATTAAATTATAGGATATAAATTTAAATCATGACATACACATTATCCATATGATCAATATTAGGGAAAGGAAACCTCTAATTATTATTAACTTCTAAGAGTTTTTATATACCTTTGATTTTTTTATGCATGGATTGGAAATATTACATGCTAGAATCCTCAATGCCCGATCTTCCTTGGAAGGAGGCAAGTGAAGAACAATTCCTTATATATGAAAAACAAAATTGAGTGACATTGATTTTCTTAAATGCTGGATTATTTTCTCTATTTATAGTGAACTCATGAAGTCTCACTAAAACATGGATGCATCTAAAATGATTCAGAACCTCCATGGTCATTACTAGAAGATATATAGAAAAGAACGGTTTGATATTTTCAAGGAGTTCTTTCAGAGTTTGCGTGGAGACAATGCCCCAACTGACCCTCATGTAGTCAAGCTCTGGGATACATAGAGCTTCTAGGGGTTATAGGTTTTAAACTCTTTGGATAATTTGGCATCAATATCATAATATAATCAATACCTTAGATCATATACAATTTTTTTATGAATTTTAACAAGAAAAACATTGAGATGTCTCTTCTATATCTTCTAACTATTATTATGCATGTAGAAAATGATATGAAACACAAAAAATGTCCCATCCTTACACTGAACAAACAAAAAGGAAATGAAAATAGATTTAATCTCGAAGCTTCATCACTCCCTTCCAAGAAGAGGAATATCATGGGAGATCAAGGGGGAATGATGTTGTCTATTTAACATATGTCCAGAAGGGCCATTGGAATAAAAAATGCACCTAGCCAAGGAAAAAGTGGAATCTTCATGTGAGTTTTCCATTGAGTGTAATTTTTCAATTTCTAAAAATTGGTACTTGATACAACTTTTGGTTCTAACATATGAATTCAAATACATGAAAAAATTAGATTAAAAAATATTGACCAAGAGGAGGTATATAAATGAATAGACAATATATCTTAAATTGTTGTTGTAGCTATCAGGGACTACAACCTCAGATTACTGACTATAATGATCTTGAATTTATTGGTTTGTTATTATGCTTCTTCAGTTACCAAAAATATTATATATGTATCCAGACATGATAAAAATGTATTTATTTTCATTTTTGGAAATGAATATTGCTTATTTTATAAATAAATCATTAGTTATGGTTATGTGAATTTAAATAATGGTATTTATGTGTTGGATTACACCAACCTAGAACAGGAAATTGATAACGAAATTTCTTCATATGAATCATACCACATCATACCATGTCATCAAAAGATAGGCAGTGTAAAAAAAGCACTTGACTAAATTATACCAAGGTGGATATTTAGATTCTTTTGAAATAAAACTTCTTGGTTAGTGTCGCTCATTTAATGAAGTTAAAATGAACAAATCCCCATTTAGTAGAAAAGGTTAAAGGGATAAATATATTCTTTAAATATGTTATAAAAATGTGTGTGGAACATTAATAATTTATTAAAGGGGTGGGTATTAATAATTTATAACTTTACTAAATATTTTAGTAGATATCGATAAGTCTACATAATGAGGTAGAAGTTATATTCGTTTGATAAATTAAATTAATACAAGAATGAAGCTGAGAACCAGCCTAGTAAAAAATATTAAGGAAATATGATCAAGCAATGGTAGAGAATAACATAATCAAGGCTTCATTTATTACTTATGGGAGTTTGGGATCCTATCTCAACTCACTCCTCCTTATACACTTCAGTGGCATGGTGTGAGTGAATGGTGTAACCACGCCTTGTTGTATATAGTGAGATCAATAAAGAGTCATGTAAGTATTCTATTATAATTTTGTGGATATGAATTAAAAACATAAAAAAATAAATCACATTCCATCTAAAGTGGAAGATGGAATACCATAACATTTATATAATTGAAAGAAACATGTGTTTTAATACTTAAAAGTGTGGGTGTGAGAAGAAATTTTTAAGACCCCTTGAGGTAATAAACTTGCACCCTAAACAATAAAGTGTACCTTTATAGGATTCTATGAAGAAACAAGGGTGTAATACCTATATGACCACACAGAAAAAGGGAAATAGTGGGAAAATGACCTATTCAATGAGAGGGATAAAATATCTAAAATTTATAGAAAGATAAAGATAGAATTTAATGAAGTTGAGACTCAAGGTACACATGATTTGGAACATGAATAGATTCCAAAAATCTATATGGAAGAAGAAACTATTATAGAGACAAAAGTGCTGCATATGAGAACATGATAGGTTATAGAAATAGAATGGAATGGTTTTATAATCATTGAGGATGGTGAATCATAATTAGTTGATAATAAAAATCGTCTAACCTAAAAGAAAGGAATAAGTTTCACAAATATTTTCAATTGAAAAAATACATGACTTCTGAAATGGATTCCATGTACCTAAAACGAGATTGAATTTTGGTATATCCACTTGTGTATGTAAAGCCCATTGGTTTCAAATGGGCATTAAAAAAGAAACTAAAAATATAAGGACAAGTCAGTACCTATAAGGTGCAAGTGGTTTCAAAAGGGTTTATAAAGTGTCAAGGCATTGACTATGATGATACCATTACACTAGTTTCAATTCTAAAATCCATCATAATTCTATATTCTAGTGAGGCTTACCATGAATGTGATATTTTTAAAATAGATGTCAAAATATCCATCCTTAAAGAGAACCTTCTTGAAATTGTCTACATGAAACAACCTGAAATGTTTTTACCTCCAAAAGATTTTGACTAGATATGAAAATTTCAAAAAACTCCTTTATGTATTAAAGTAATCATCCAGGTCATGGAACATTTATTTTGATGGATCCATAATTGAATTTAGTTTTTATAAAGAATGAGTGTGATCCTTGTTTCTATAAATGGATTAGTGGGAGTGTTGTAATTTTCATAATTTTATATGTTAATGAAATATTGCTCATTGGAAATGAAATACCAGTATTTCTATCTATTAAAGAATTGTTGAATAAATGCATCACTATGCATTACTTGGGTGAGGTATTATAAATTCATGGGATCAAGATCTGACATGATAGATCTAAGAGGTTTCTCAAAAAAATTCAAAGTAAAAACATTGATAAGATATTGAAGTGTTTCATTTTAGAACAATCCAAGAGGGGATTATTTCTATTGTCACATGGTATTCATCTTTCGAAGAAAATGTTTCATTAGACACATGAAGAAAGTAATACAATTACAAGGATTCCATACACATTAGTGATTTGGACAGTAATTTATGATGTGTTATGTACTAGGATATATGTCTCCTTTGCATTAAGTGTGGTGTGAAGATATCGTGATGACCTAGGTGACCTCCATTGAATGGAAGGCAAGACTATCCTTAATTATCTAAGGTGCATTAAGGATATGATTCTAGTTTATGGAGGAGATAATGAACTTTTTATTAGTGGATATGCAAATTACTATTTCTAAATATTACAAGAGTACATGAACTCACAAATGAGGTAAATCATCACATTAAATAGAGGTTCTATGTTCTAGAAGACGCAAAAGATGGATATGGTTTTACATTCTACATCAAAGTCTGAGTATATTTCAATTTCTGAGGCAGATGAATAAGCAATATGGATGTGAAATGTCATCCAATAGTTTGATTTGTTACCTAGTAATAAATTTCCTATCACACTGTATTGTGATAATAATGCAGTAGTGACTCTCGAAAAAGAGCCATGGTCACATTAGTGGACAAATCACATACTTTGGATATATCATCACTTGAGGGATTTTTCACATAGTAGAGTCTATATTGAGAATTATTTCCATGGAAGACAACATGGTGGACCCCTTGACTAAAAACATGACTCTGTAAAAACAAGATTATCATGTGAGGTCTAATGGACTAAAAGTTGTCTGTAGTTGGATCTTGTCTACGTGGGGGATTTTTTGAGTTGGTGTCATAGGAAAAACTATATTTTTACTTTTATTACATGTATATTTTATGTATTTAATATCAATAAAAAATTATTATTATATATTTTTTGGTGTTCTACTTTACTCTACCTATAATACCCCGGAATTTCATTATTTTTTATTTTAAAATTTTATGGGATTATTTCATTACCATTCTCTGAGATGACACATAATTCTGAGGCCTGGAGTGGTTGGAATACACTTTTTAACAATTTTTAAGGTTCATTAATTAAACGTTTGAGTGGGTTTTTCTTTCTTTTTAACCGGTACTCAGATCAAAAATATGAGGGCACTATTTAACTCATAGTGTCAAGAATCACCTAAAAAGGGACTAACATTATCTGATGTCAGCCAATGGTGGAAAGTAGTTTTTGGTTTTAAATTAAATAATTAAGTAACAATTATTTTATTTTAAAATCTTTTTAATAACTAAATGGTAACTTGGATTAGAAATCTCAGAGTACCGTTGAGTTAATAAGGGTAATTTTTCATTAGGCCTAGATCAACCTCAACTAGTGTGGGTCGAGGGTGAATGGTTGTTTTTGGATATTTTGTGATAAATAAAACAAAATGTAAAAATTTTATTTTATTCAAAAAAAAATTTCACTACAATGTCGTGATGAGCCGACTCTTTCATTAAATAAATGAAATAGCATGACGACTCTATAATTGAAGAATAATAAAAATTATATTTCTTAAATGAAACAATAAAACGATGTGATTACTAATCATAACACAAATTATGCAACACATTTCTATTTTATGGATATAATGAGGTTGGTGAAACTGATCTAGATCTAGAATTCTTCTGAAGAAAAATGATGTAATACTCTCCAATGATGAACACCAGTGAATTGAAAAGTGATGACGGCACCCTTGAATAAAGGATCTGGGACTAGAGATCGACGAACGCCAAAAGTTTCAAATGGATCGTGAATCGCCGTAGACGGATCATCACCTACAATGAGCCTTCCCTCTAATAAAATCTTCTCCAGGTAGGGGTTTATATTTGTGATAATTTTGAATGACTCATTATTCTTTGTAAAAAAGTGGATGCAGATAATCCCAAAAATAGGTTGATCTGATTGTCCCTTGTTCTTGCGGGAGGGTGTTTTATCTCAGGGTTTACATCGGGTTATTTTTTTATTGAACCATAATATCATTTTTTCCATTTTTCAAAAACTCTAATGTGGAGGAATCAGGTCGACACGAACAAGGCCCTGATTCCTCTTTCTTTGGGAGTTCTTGTGATCTTTGTGACCTCATCTCTAAATCAGCGGCAAGGTGACATAGAGGTTGTATCATAGAAAAAGAAAACTCGAGATGTCCAAGTGCACAGACAGTTTGAGAAAAGGACCACCGATGCAGACCTGGTGTTCCTCAGATGATACCATCAACAGCCCACGGTGGCTGCTGTGCGTAGTTGGCGGCACACCATGATGGCGTACCGAGGAGGAGGCCACAGCCGGTTGTCACCAATACGGTGCAATAAGGGCAATCAACATGTTTTAAAATTCATAGAGGGGACTGACACAACAACCCGACCACATTGTAGGAGCGACCTGTGACTGCAGGTTATGGAGTGTGCTGCCATGAAGTCCAACGGGGACCGCATTCTTGATAGGGGTGGCCTACATCATCCGGCGATGTGGCGACATAAGTCGGACACCTCCTGGAATTTGAGCTGGAGAAGAGATGTCTTGTACAATAGGATGGAAAGGATGCAGGTTAGAAGGCCCAGTTGGTCAAGTCGGATCGAGACAGGGTCGGACCCAGGTCGGGTCGGTCCAACCGGGTCGGACCGAACCCAGACCCGACCAACCCCTTTTTAGAAAAATAGTCATTACTCTCAAACTGTATGCCCAATTGATGAGCTATTTAAGGATTTGGAATCCTCATGATGAGAAGGATATTTTGGAATGTTATATGGGAAATTCATGGAAGTTTAGATACAATAAATAAATTGGGGAGTGGATTCTCCTAGAATCAATCACACTATGTACAGGAATCCTACAGTTGGCTGAGACCCTAAGACCACGACATGAAAATTGCAATTTCGCAGCAGTTTTTTTGGCCATGGTGGCGGTTTAAACCACCGCCATATTCTTTTTTGAAGGTTTTAGAAAAACACCACTAATTTTAATTTTGGGAATCTATTTGCAGAGGTTAAAGTGGTTTAGCGGTGGTTTATGGGAACAGTCATAGATGACACATTTTCACAGAGGTTATATTGTTTCTCGCGATAGTTTTTTTGATTAGGGGATTACTTTTTTTAGCGTCGGTTAAAACCACCACTAAAAAATTTATGCCATACTAGGACAAACCACCGCAAAAAAAAAATAACTGCGGTGAAAATGCATGTAAGATGGGACACTTTAGCAGTAGTTAATACCGGTACTAAAGAGAAGATTTAGAAAAAACAAAGAACTAGTTTTTTGTGCCCCTGTACCAGTTCCCTGAAAAAAACCATTCCAAGAATACCAAAACTCCAACATAATACATACTACAGTCAATATAAAGAGAGATGTTTAACTAAGCACAACCAAATGTATCGTTTAGTGAGTAATGGAATGAAAATAAACATATCAAATGGTTTAATCCCAGTATCCAATAAAATTTAGTGGTGAATTTATGTATTGAAAATTGACCATTGCAGACTCATATGTACTAGGTGATCCTTGATTGGATGTTCACATTTTGTGTGCAACTTAGATGGTCACCCATTGGATGATCTAGGTGAAATAGGACAATATGATTTTTTTTCAAATGTTAGTACTCACACATATCTTTCGGAATTGTTCAAGAATGTTATATCCTATTATATATGATTATTTTATAGAACCCAAGGCACCCCTTAGGTGTTTGGACTACTTATTTTTGGAATTTCTAATGTGGGAAATTTCCAATATTAACATATCATCATCTAAGTGACTCCAATGATATTAATTATGGGTTTCCCATGTTTTAATGAATTGAACGAGTTAAATGTAATTGATAATGTGAAATGGATAATTAATGATGGGTTTACTTTCTTAAACTAAATCAATTAGTTATAAATGGAATGACCCTAAGTAATAGTAATGTATTGCTCTTGATTCAGGATTTATAAGATGCTTCATACAAACTGTAATAAATTAAATGAGAATTGAACCTGGCTAAATACATGAATAAGAGATTATTCTTTATCTATTATGACAGAAATGATTATGTCTTTATTATGTTTATGGTGTATATAGAAGATATGGATTGGAGGTGATTTCCATTCCTAGTTATATTTAATATATGCTTTTATAGAGGTTGTGGTATGATGGTATGATATTTTTGAGCAAGGAGATATCACAATTCCTTACATCAACTATTGAGCATGGTGTATGACAAAAATGTTACTATATAAGTATTGTGATTTACTCACCACATTCGGAGACTAGAATTTTGACCTTATGGCGCACATAACATCCCATGTGTTTTTTCATGGTGTCTCTCACTTTATTGGGATATAGGGAATGTACCCAATTACATGAGCACATAGGCACATTTGACAGGTTAGGGATGTCTGAGTTATGACATCGTCTATTCATCAGTATTATTATAAGTATATGGATATATACATATTTACATACCTTGATAATATAGGTGGATGAAATATATATAAACCATATATATTACTACTATATATATAGTAACTATTTAGATTTATATTCCATCTATGTACCGATAAATTTAAACCCTCCTACAGACCTTTAGGAACATGATTGGGAGGTAATTTATTTATTCCTTAGTTACTCAAAAGATATGGGGTGTATTATGTCGGTGTAGACCCTTTATCATGGGAATAATTATGTTGTAATATTTTCATGGGATTAATTTATGATGGTGTTCCATGTGGAATTATTATAAATGAAACATAACATAGGAATCAGGTAAAATCATCTCTCACTTGGGTTATTCCAGGTGGAATTATTATACATGACACTAAAGATAGAAAAAAGGTAAAATAATATCTCCCATGGATAATGGTTTCTAATTTTTTAAGAGTGATGGATCCGGTTCAAGTATCATATTTGTTTCATTCATGTGACTTCATTGGAAAAGGTGTCTTTAGTGTGGTTTCGTTTGAAGCAATGGAATATGGAACCTAATATATTGAAACTCCCATTATACATCCTAGTTATTTTGATGTGCAGAATATAATAGTGGTGATCAGGAACATTTCTTCAAAGGGAAGACTGTCTTGTGAAGTGGGTTGACAAATTCTATCAAGGAATATATATGCTTATAATAAATTATTTGTGATAGGGTAGTTGATGTTATGAATGGTAAGTGACTGATCATGTAGTCTATTTAACATTTTTATAGGGAAGGGGGTTTTATATAATCTACTAGGATCTTCCCATCGACATGTCTTGCCCACTAAGATAATGGAAACTGTCATTCACACTGCCTGACTATTCTTGGAAGCCACTTTGGAAATGGTGGGGAAACCACATTTTAGACAGTGTAGCAAAATTTCCCCTAATCTAGTATCAGTATCTATGGATTCCAATTATCTTTTAAAATTTTGGATACTAGGATTAGGCCACACTAAAAGGTATTCTATCGTAAATATGTAAGTGAGACACACATTCTCATTCCTAGGGATTGATAAAAGACCATAACTAAGAACTACTTCTTAAAAATAGAAATGTAGTGGTAAATTAATTAGGCTATAAAATTTAGGATAAGTTATTATAATGAAAAAAATGAATTTAGTAAAAATAAATCATGGAAAATAAATCATAACAATAATGAGTCGAGATATATGCTGCCTTCCACACTTGAGAAATTAAGGCAATATATGAAACATCAGAAATCAATAAAATACATAAAATGAAACCTGAGAAATCAAGAAAAAGTTAGTTCCTGAAAGTGTTTGGAGGAAACTATGTGCCACACATGATATATATATAAACTGACTGTCAATAGTTTTCCACATTTCAACAATACTACTAATCACTATTCGATGATGAACAGATATCATCACCCTCTCCACCTCCATCTCCACTTCCTGCTACAACCTCTAAGAACATTATATTGAAATTTAAATAGTGTTGCATATTTATATTTAACCATAAAATTAATTAAAGTTTTGAAAATAAATGATTTTGAATTTTTGTGATTTACCTACTCACCAACAGTCGATGCAATACCACTTGGGTGATATCTGCTCATCTGTTGACATATATCAGTCAACGTCTTCTGCAAAGAGGATATCTGTGCCCCCTGGTCTTGAATTGTGGTTCGTAGGGAAACAATATCTCTCTGAGCATCTCCGGGAAATAGACTAAATACAACTAGGATTAGATGCAGATACAATCCCCAATGGCCTGCCAAATACCTCAGATGGGATGGGTCCCAAACTCACCCCATGCACTCTACCAGGATGCTCCTTCCCAAGGCCATTAGCAACTAGGTCATCCTGGGAGACTGAGTAGGACTGCTTAGGATTGGCATCCCATATTTCATTAATTTATACCTATAAATAAAATATCAATATATATTAACATAGTTAAAATAGATAATATGTTATTATAATGAAAAAAATGAGTTCATACCCCAACATCATTGGCAGGATCATTAACAAAACTTCCATCAGATTTTTTGTGAACATCCAACCACACTTTAGTTGGTGATGATTCATGCCATAAACTCTATGACTGCATTAAAAATTAATAAATCAAAAGTTTAATATATTAAATAGATTATATTTTCTTATAAATATTTAAACTAACGAAAAGATTACTAATGTCGATCGACTTCTAGAAAAACATTTTGACCCCGTAGTGTGAGGGATGACTTGCTTAGCTTACCTTGTGGAATTCTTTCTTGAGATATACTGAAATAAATAAAATGAAATTTAATAGTAATGTATTCAATGTCATATCCTCTTCATATACATGTATGTATGTAAAATAAGGTTGATATAATAATATATATATAAATACCATCTTCTTCTTATCATGATGTCTGTCAACAAAAATTTACCACTTCTCTTTGTATACCCCATTGGGTAGCTTCTCATACATTCGTTGGATAGTCAATGAGGTATCATTGACATCACTCCACAATCACCATTTAATTTCATTCCATTTCCTACCAAGATTTTTCAATTCCCACTTTCGTGCTATCACATCAGCAACTGTACAGTGTAAAAACATTTGTATACAGAAATTCATTTTGAACATATTAATAACATGAAATTAAATTAAACCATAATGTATTAAAATTACCTTTATTTGGGAATAAAAAAAATTCATTTTACCAACTTTGAGGAATATGTCTCCAATCATCCTAAGAAATATTAATTAAAATGGGATCCACTTCCAACTGGCCTAGAATTTGTCCAGTTAATCCCGCGACGTCACCCGTAGGGACCCCATATGAATCAAATGGGACAAAAATATTATCTCCATTCATATATCACACAACTGCACTTTTTATATTTTTATCCACAGTTTCATTTTTTATATCATTAATGAAAAAAATTAGTGTAGAAAAAGTTATATAAATTTATTTATATTATAATTTTTACTTATAGCAGTGACCCTCCAATATTCCCGTGATAAACTAGAAGTGGTGCACCGCTGCCCCACTGCTGAGGCTTCTAAATTGGGAGTCAATGACTTCGCTTATAAAGGGACACTCACAAAGGGTGTGAGAGATGGTGGAGGGGGAGATGGTTTAGGGGGGAAGGCATCTAGTGTCTCAGATGACATAGGGAGGGAGATAGATTGATCATCATCCATTGTAGTAGTGGATCAAACATTGTATCACTTCCTGCTTGGCATTTCTGTCTTTTATTCAAATAAAATTATATTCAGAACATATATTTCAAAAAAAAATATGCAGAAAAAAATTAAAAATGATAATAGATTCCCATTAATAACAATCAAAATATACATAACAATTATAATGAACGACTACACAAATGAAATAAGTGGTTTCTGAATGAATTAATAATTTTACATACCATCATTTTCCCCTTCAATCATGTAGGTTTCCTGCACCATTATTTCATCCACTTAATTTTTCTTTTATAGAGTTGTATTTTCAATATCATGATGGAAAAATAATTCTGCTTCATGTTGTTGATGAGATTCAGTTTCGGAGGTCAAATCTTCCATTACATCACCCATATTATACAAATCTCGTTGTATTGTGTATGTGAGAAACTAAAATCCACCATTCATCTACAACATCATTAAAATAATATACCATATTTTCTTGCGATGATAAGATATATGGATCATGCAGTTCACGATCACCAATAACCATCAAGCGAGATAAGTTCACAGAAGTAAATTGCAAGGAATCTCTTTTAACACCTATGATAATATCGACCCAATTGTATTTGAAAAAACAACTGAAAAATTCCCGTGGTAGTTTAATTCAATAATATTTGTGAGATTTACATAGTATCCCACTTCAGAAAATGTTAATCTATTACTATTATATATTTTCAATCCCCTTTCTATTTCGATTGTATGAAATATAAAGCCATTCACGTTGTAAGCGTCTAACTTTCTAACTTGTTTTAGAGGACCTCGAGCAAGAAACTTCAAATATTTTGACAACTCACCTCGAGTATCATCATTCATGATCTAAAAAAGAAATATACTTTATTAGATTTACAAAATATATGTGTCGATCTTGTATTCATATTAATTGCAATATTTATGAACTTACATGTTGTGAAAACCATTATACAAGCCCTTTATTATCAACTTTCATTATATCTTTTTCAATTATTGTTCAACCTCTCATTCGTCTCTTTTTTTGTTTCCTCAACTGTTCAATAAATGGATCTGCAATTTCACGATTCAGTAGCACATATCTATGTGCCTGTAATAATTCTAATTCTATCAATGTCACATTTGAGGTCCTCCAAACTGCTCGGCCAATAGCAGGAAATATTTTTGATTTCTAATGTTTTTGAGATTGATTCAATGTGTCGTCAACATGTCCAACTCAATGAAATATTGTCTCAATATCATCCATGTATCTTGAACAAAAGGTAAGACACTCCTCATCCAAATAGCCTTTAGCATTAGAGCCTTCTTGTTGAGATTTATTTCTCACATATGATTTCAAATTCCCACGATATATGCACTACTAGAAATATGAGATATACCAGTGGTTTCAGTAAAACCATTGGTATAGTTAAATAATTTGGACCTATACGAACTGTTTGTCCAAAACCGTTGGTTTAGGTCACTTATATGGACCTATACCAACGGTTTTGGACAAACTGTTGGTTTAGGGCTGACCTATACCAACAATTTGGCCAAACCATTTGTATATGTCCCCCATATACCAAAAGTTTGTCCAAAACTGTTCGTATAGGTCCTAAAATCAAAGAACCTATACCAATTGTTCTCAAAACCGCTGGTATAGGTCTATACCAACAGTTTAGAGAACCGTTGGTATATGTACATGTATTTTTAATGGGATCATCATACAGAGGACATTAAATAAATAAAATTTTAAAATACTTATGATAATACATATATATATTAATGAAATTATGTTCACAAAAGTATGGTAGGTTAGTGGTTAGGTCGTTCAATCACAAATGGGAGGTGCTAGAATCAAAACCAACTAGATGATTATTTTTTTAATTACATATACCAATGGTTTTATGAAACCGTTGGTATATATTATCATATTACATATACCAACAGTTTTCAAAACCGTTTGTATAGGTCAATACCAACGGTTTTTTCAAAACCTTTGGTATAGACCTATCCCCATGGCTTACTTGGAAACGGTTCTCCAAACCGTTAGTGTAGGCTATACCAATTGTTTTGAGGCCTATAGTGACGGTTCCAAACCGTTGGTATAGGGTATTTTTCCAGTAGTGATGTGAAATAAAATAAACATAATTATGCATTTAATTAAGTTCCAAAAACTATTTACATTTCTAAAAAACAAATAATTAAATTACCTCTCAATTGGATACATCCATTGATAATGAACGGGGCATCCTAATTTAGCTTCCTCAACCAAATTCACGGTTAAATGCATCATGGCAGCAAAAAACAACAGAGGAATGATCATCTCCATTGCACAAAGGGTCAATAAAAACATATCCAGGATGTTGTCAAGCTGAAATGGATGTAGATATGTCTCACATAGTTTTCTGAAATATGTGTAGAATTGGAGTACAATAGTAGTAAGTTGTTCAGGTAATAATGTACGCAATGCCTGTGATAGTAATTATTATAACAAAATATGTGAATCATGACTTTTCAATCCATGTAATTTATGGTTCATCAAGTCAACAAACCTTGAGATGTTACTTCAATACCAATCATATACCTTCATATTCTTTAAAAATCAAAGGAATGTATATTTATTGCTATTTTTCTTTGAAAAAATTTCCATAGAATACTTTTCATCCTCATCTGGCCATAGATCACGTTTTATGTTCTTTACTTGTAAGTATTTGTGAGAATTGAGATAGTCCTTTGACTTTCCATTCTAATTAAGTAATGTGAAAATCAAATTGTCACATAAATTCTTCTCAATATTCTTCACATCAAGATTATGCCATAACAAATTAAATTCCCAATATGGATGTTTGAAAAATATACTTTTTTCTTTCATTGTTGTGTTCTGATTTCACTTGACAATGCACTTCGAACCTATTTCCCGTTATAATTCAAATGTTGAACCTTCCCAAAATCAACTTGAACATTTTCTAGTTGTGTAAATATTTCAGAACTATTTAACAACATTTGGGGTGGTCTACAATCAATGAAACCATTAAATTTTTGATCTATTTAGCTGAAATCTATGAGATACATTGAGAAACATTCAATGGCACTAGAAGCACCATTTTCTATTGTGAGGTAGCCATTTGGGCTCAAAATCAATGTTACAAATAAGACAAGCCAAACCCATGTAAATGTTACAACCAGATTAATTCTTAAGCCCACGAATTCACAAATGGTCCACATTAAATTAGTTAGCATTTTGAACATTGTTTTAGAAGAAGCATCAAATATCTCAACATGATTTCTCCATAAATCCTATAATTCATCAATCAAAGGCTTCAAGTATAAATATCTATCATTTATAGTCATTTTTTTAGGAATGACCATCGAAATAATAAAATATTTTCTTCCATACACCTCCATTGAGGTAGATTGTTAGGGATCAATACAACTGGACAAATGCTATAAATGGAACTTAATGTCCCAAATGGGTTGAATCCATTGACAAAAAATCCCAATCGAACATTCCTAGGATCAGATAGGAAATATTTATGTAATGAATTAAATTTATTCCACGATTGTGAATCTCATGGATGTCTCATTAACACATAATTGTAATTATCTATAGGATGCCACTTCATGTGTTCGGCCGTTTTGGATGACATGAAAAATCATTGCAATCAAGGCTTTAAAGGAATGTAATGAAAACTATTTTCAGGTGTGTTCTCTTTCTTGTTCATCTGAATGAATGTATGTTTATTCAGACTTCCAACATCACCCATTGGCTTCCATCTAGAAGAAGAACATTTTTTTCAATTTTATCTACTTGAATCCTATCACCAATAAAGGATACATCATTGGGACAGACATGTAATTTTGTATAATTCTGACCCAGACTCTTAATAAGTTTTTTCATATAATTATAACACATAGGGATTTTTGCTTCAGAAAATGCATCACACAACAATTCCGATATCATAGACATTTCATTATTTGTAATTCAACATAGAAATTTTGATATTGTACAACTTTAGTGGGAAAAAAAGATTTGACTATTTCAAACAGCTACTATACAACTCTATATTTTCATCATCAACTAATTCATGAAACATATTTTCCTCTGTGAAGTTTTCACTTATATTTGTCTCCACGAAATAAAGAGGAGGATACAATAATATGTTACAATCTTGATCTAGTTGTGTTATAGTCTCAAAAACATCACTTGTCACGTTGCAATTTGTAGCACCCTCATCTGGTTGTTCTATTATGTTATTATGTAGATAGTGGTGTCAAGTAGTGTCGACTGCATCATTTATGAGGTTTTTCATTTCATTTTCCATTGTCAATGAAGTTGTGATATCATTATATGGATTAACATTCGTCCTCAACCCTTCATTAACGTTTGATTCTCCATTCCAAATCCAACATAAATATTGATCAGAGAATTGCTTCAGTATTAAATGTTCATAAACTTCATCTCTCCTCAACCATATTCTAAATTTACATTTAGGACAAATACATATTATTCTCCCTTCAACGGATCTATTTGAAATTAAAAAAATCTAAAAACTCCTTCAAACTCTTAACATACTTTGGTGTGTTCCTTGGTAATGTGATTCATCTTTTATCCTTGTATATCACAATGTTTCTACAAAATATTAAAAAAAAATAAAACACATAGTTACAACTAAATAGGGAAAATGATTCATATATACTAGTCAAAAAAAATTATGAATATGTTACATAAGGTTTTCCTATATAAATATATATGGTAAATCACCCACTACAAAACCAAAGCATGAAAATTAAAAATATCCATAAAAGAAGGCGAGAGAAAGGATCCCATCATTATAGATTTCTATATGTCGTACTCCACCAAAACAAATGGACAAACTAATGATTCCATAACTTTAATATCACTAATGTAAGGTCTTGACAAATCATTTAATAATTGAATAGAAATTAGTAATTTGAAATGGAAACAAACTCTTACCTTAAACTAGAAATTTATTTAAGTATATAGGTAAGTATATAATGTATATTTGACCCATTTGTGGGTAGGTATAAGTGTAATAACAAGGATATAAAAAATCTATGTATTTTTTGAAATATATAGGTTGGGTTGTCTTCTTTGTCTCTCTTGGTCCTCGTGTGGACTGTCTTGGCATGGTAGTGAAGAAAATAATGAGATATTTAGGATGTTGAAATTGTTGTTAATGTTATAATAATAGTTAAAGATATAGCCTTCTCATTGCATCCATAATTGTTATTCTAGTGGATCATATAGGCTTATGTGATTCTGGATCATGCCAAGGGCTAAATTATCAGTTTGGGTGGTGAAACTTATATATCAAGTGTCTTTTATATTTTTTTTCCATAGTGTGTGTGAGTTAAGTAGTGATTTTTCTCACACTAATTGGTAAATTGGTTTTATTTTGCATGAAATCATAAAAAGAGAAATAAATTATTGTTCACCTGTTCAAACCCATCTAACTTAAACAACTCTATACCCAGGTCCATCACATGATTGTCTTGATTATATTTTATTCGCTCATAGAACAACTACACCTTCATTATCATTCTCTTCACCAAATTTGTTCTAAGATTAATTATGTAAAGACCCGTAAAATTCAAGGAAATGTTTTCCTTAATTTTCGTTTGGATTTTACAAGAACGCAGTTTCTGACGACACCTGATTCCGAGGCCCGGTGTGCCCGAAATCATTTTCCGAAGTTTAGCTTGGGTACGTTCAGTGAATGAACGAGCGGGTTTTTTTCTAACTTTATAACTGGTGCTCAGAATCGAATTCCAAGGGCACCGATGGAATCACAGCACCGGTAGTTTCTTAGAAACACCATTTCCGGAGTTGCGTTTTCTCGGGTGTGGTTTTTAATTTTCGGGGATAAATTAAGGAATAAAATAATGTGGTGCGACAATTTATTTTATTTCACTTAAGTGGCTTAAGCTAAGTTAAGCGGATAAGGTGGAACCTACAATATCTTACCCACTTGGTAGGATATTTGTGAGGTGGGGACCGCATGATCCCCACCGTTTCTTCCCTCCTAAGTAATGCACCCACAAACCCCCTCTTTAATGAAAGTCAACAATGCGTTTTTCTGGTTAGGAAACGCCCCATTAAATTGGGCAGTTAAATTGTTACAATTAATTTTTCGAATTAATTGTTCTTTTCTTATCTATTGAATTTCAAAATCTTAGGTTGATAATAAAATAAGTGTTGGACTTATTTTATTATGGTTGGGGTTTTTTTTGTGATAATCCTTTGGGAGAAAAAGAGAAGATTCTTCGTTTTTTGATGAAGAACGCGAAGAACGCACCACCGTTGACGAAGAACGCGAAGAACGCACCACCGCCGATGAAGAACGCGAAGAACACACCACCGCCGACGAAGAACACCAATCTTCGACGGCGGACGACGGTGAGTGACACCTTCCTCAGAGATCACCTAACGCCAATGACGATTCTCTACTTCTGCGGCGATCTTCTTCTTCCGCGGCGATCCTCTTCTTCTGCGACGGTTAATTCCGCGAGGAACGCTCGTTCGGTGAAAACGTTGAGGTAGGGATTTATTTTATTTGTTAGTTCGTGAAATCTTCTGTCGCTTCTCCTTTTCTTGAACCGCCAGTTATCATGATAATGGGAGGAGTTCGGACCGCACGAACATGGCCGACACTCCTCCCCTTTTTTTGGTTGTTGGTACTGTTGCGGCAAGCATGGCAACGCGGTGCTGAAGCACCACGCGGAATTTTGATAAGGAAAGGGGGAGGAGTGTGGCGTCATCACCCCGTGCCGTTGAAGACGAACCAAGATGCGGCACCGTCACACCGTGCCGTTGAAAACGAACCAAAGATTCGGCGCCGTTGTGCCGCACCGGAGAACCACTAAAGCACCGCGGCCGGAACGGGGCCGCAGCGAGGGGCGCAGCGCCATCACGGAGGAGGGACGCTGCGTCGTCATGCCACGCTGAATGAACCAAGGCCGCAGCCGGTTCTGGGCCGTGGCGGAACAGCGGAACCGGCGGCCGGTACCGGGCCGCCGGCGTCGGAGCAAGGGTACCGGCCTTTCCGGTCTCGTGGCGGCCGAAGCCTGCCGGCCGGACCTTAGAGGAACCGGGTGTTCAAAACCCCTAGCTGGCTGGATGAAGCGGCCCCATTAAGGGGCCATGGTTTACTTCACGTGGGGGCAGCGCCCCTCGCCCCGAACGGTTCGGCCGTTCGGTCGAACCCCTGGCCAGCGCGCCCATCGCGCCGCGCGCCGGGCCGGCGGCCCGGCCGTTCCGCCAGACCGGGCCGCGCCTGGCCGGGCCGGGCCGCGCCCAAGCATGGCAGACTTTTATAAGATACTAGAATAGTATTTCATGGCTATTGATAAAATGAATAAAAAATGATAATGAAAAGGAAAGGACACTCTTACCATTATACAGAAGATAACATTTAAGAGAAATAAAATATCAAGATCATCAATGAATACACATATATTAGAAAGTGTGAAATAAAATGGTATAGTGGTCATGAAATTGTTTGGGTATGATTTTGTACTCCAAAATGGTTAATCTAATTTTCTAGTGACCTACGTATAAAAAAATGAGATAGGAGATGAGAGTTCATGAGTTCATCTAAGGATAAGAAGAATCGGGAAACCACCACCAGGAGGTCCTCCCCGACCACAAGGAAGAGGTGGACATGGGAGAGCTCAGCTGCAGGCAGCTGAGGCCTACGATCATGGAGCTCTGGGAGCAGATGGACAGGAGCGGGACTAGCTCTAGACCAGGAGACTTTTGTTCATGTTGCTTCTAAATCTGTTGATGTTTGTTTGTCGTTGATTTGTGTCTTTGTACTTTGCGTTGCAGTAATAAAAAAACACCTTTCTTGTGGCGTTTACCTTCATGTCCTCTCTTTTGGTTGTTACTAAGAGGTTTCAGTTTAAAAACCGTTGACTTGACCCTCAGTTGAGATACCTACTGGAGGAGACCTAGTGACCACACACTGATGCTGACAGTGTGACTCAACCCTTGGATGCGAGAGTAACGGTTGTATCTCTTGGTAGTAGGGTCGAGGCCTTACGACGTCATCCTTGGTATGGATTAGTATCATCCATGTCAGGATTGACTGTATTAGGTGAAGAACGTGGTTCATCCAGGGGATGAGACCAGATTTCTCTTATCGACAAAGAAGAAATTTCAGCAGCTCATGTAGGACCAGAAAGGTCCAAGTCATTCATGAACGGATGAGGATAGCTAAGAGCTGGAAAAAGTCTTGGGATGATGGGGGGTAGAGACCACTAAAGTTCGAGGTTGGTGACCATGTTTCCCTTCGAGTCTCACCTCGATGAGAGTTACAGAGATGTGGCCGAGGCTACAAGTTATCTCCGAGGTTCAACGGACCATTCTTGGTCCTTAGCAGGGTTGGAGAGGTGGCTTATCGCCTGACATACCACCTCAGTTGCACCGGGTGCACGATGTCTTCCACGTATCTCAGCTGAGGAGATACCTACATGACCCGACGCATATCATTGACTATGGGGAGCTGGACGTTGATGATGGTGAGACTTTTGCGGAGGTCCCAGTGGAGATTGAGGATCGATAGGAGCGGGTCCTACGTGGATGGTCAATTCCTCTAGTACGCATCAGATGGCAGCACGGGAACCTCCAGGAGAGCACTTGGGAGCAGGAGGCTCAGATGCTTGCTCAGTACCCACTTTTTTCCATAGTTTTTGGTGTATATTTATGGGGACGTAAATCCCTGAGGTGGGAGTGATGTAAAGACCCGTAAAATTCAAGGAACGTTTTTCCTTAAATTTCTTTTGGATTTTATAAGAACGCAGTTTTAGACGGCACCTGATTCTGAGGCCCGATGTGCTTGGAATCATTTTGCAAAGTTTAGCTCGGGTACGTTCAGTGAACGAACGAGCGGGTTTTTTCTAACTTTTGAACCGGTGCTCGGAATCGAATTCTGAGGGCACCGATGGAATCGCAGTGCCGATAATTGCTTAGAAACACCTTTTCCGGAGTTGCGTTTGCTCGGGTGTGGTTTTTAATTTTTGGGGTTAAGTTAAGGAATAAAATAAAGTGGTGCGACAATTTATTTTATTTCACTTAAATGGCTTAAGCTAAGTTAAGAAGATAAGGTGGAACCCACAATATCCTACCCACTTGGTAGGATATTTGTGAGGTGGGGCCCGCACAAGCCCCATCATTTCTTCCCTCCTAAGTAACGCACCCGCAAAACCCCTCTTTAATGAATTTCAACCGTGCGTTTTTCTGGTTAAGAAACACACCATTAAATTGGGCAGTTAAATTTTTACAATTAATTCTTCGAATTAATTATTCGTTTCTTATCATTTGATTTTCAAAAGCATAGGTTGATAATAAAATAAGTGTTGGACTTATTTTATTATGGTTGGGGTTGTGTTGTGATAAACCTTTGGGAGAAAAAGATAGGATTCTTCGTTCTTTGATGAAGAACGCGAAGAACACACCACCATCGACGAAGAACGCGAAGAACGCACCACCACGGACAAAGAACGCCAATCTCCGATGGCGGACGACGGTGAGTGACGCCTTCCTCCGAGATCACCTAACGCTAACGGCGATTATCTACTTCCGCGACGATCTTCTTCTTCCGCGGTGGTCCTCTTCTTCCGCGACGGTTAATTCCACGATGAACGCTCGTTCGACGACAGCGTTGAGGTAGGGATTTATTTTATTTGTTTGTTCGTGAAATCTTCCGTCGCTTCTACTTTTCTTGAACCGCCTGTTATCGTGATAACGGGAGGAGGTCGGACCGCACGAACACGGCCGACACTCCTCCCCGTTTTTTGGTTGTTGGTATTGTCATAGCAAGCACGACAACGCGGTGCCGAAGCACCACGCAGAATTTTGATAAGGAAAGGGGGAGGAGCGCAGTGCCGTCGCGCTGCGCCGTTGAAGACGAACCAAGACGTGGCGCCGTCGCACCACATCGTTGAAAACGAACCAAAGATGCGTCGTCGTCCCGCCGCACCAGAGACCACTAAAGCACCGCGGCCGGGGAGGGGCTGCGGCGGAGGGGCGCAGTGCCGTCGTGTCACGCCGGACGAACCAAGGCTGCGGCCGGTTACGGGCCGCGGCGGAACAACGGAACCAACAGCCGGGACCGGGCTGCCGGCGTCGGAGCAAGGGGACCGACCTTGTCGGTCCCGTGGTGATAGAAGCCGGCCGGCCGGAGCGGGCCGACCAGACCTTGGAGGAACTGGGGGTTCGAAACCCTCGACTGGCCGAATGAAGCGGCCCTATTAAGGGGTCGCGGTTTACTTCACGCTGGGGCAGTGCCCCCCGCCCCGAACGGTTCGGCTGTTCGGCCGAACCCCTAGCCAGCGCGCCCACCGCGCTGCGCGCCGGGCCGGCCGGGCCGGGTTGCGCTGACCGGGCCGGGCCACGCCCAAGCGGGCCGGACCCGGACCTGGGATGGGTCGACCCGGTGTGGGCCGACCCTGGGGGTATCAGGCCGGGTCGGACCGGGCCCGAAACCCCTAATACCAAACCTTATTCGGTCTGTTGCCCATAACATGAGCTACGGGCCTTCGATCAACACAACGTCCATTGCGATGCGATCCTTGGATCGAGACGGTCATTTCGGTATATTACACTCAAGGTTTCGGAAAACATTAGGTTCAGCTGAGTTGGTTCGTACACGAAACCAATCGGGCCCTCGGAGCGGAAACACTCATATCTTGAGCCTCGGACGTCCGATTGACGTGTCGTCGACTTTGATGGATTCCTCTTAGTGAGAAAGATCATTTGGCTTACTCCGCTCGAGGTTTGGATGTCGTCAGAGTGCGGTGGGGTTGGTTCGCTCATGAAACCAATCGGGCCCCTGGAATGAAAAAGCCAATAACTCACAGACCGGGCATCCGATTGACGCGCCGTCTGTCTCGTTTTTTTCCTCTTGATGAGACAGAACTTTTGGAATACTTATCCTATGTTTTGGATGTAGTTGGAGTATGGTTGGGCTGGATTGTACCCGAAATCCAACCGGCCCCCTGGAACGGAAATGTTGATAACTTTTAGATTGGACGTCCTCGAGGTTCGTGCCATGACTACAAAAGCTTCTACTACTAGGAGGTAAATTAAGATCTTGATCATTGATGACCATTATTGAAACCACATGAATCCACACCACAATGGGAACCTATAAATGGAAGAACATACCACAAAA
The DNA here is from genome assembly GCA_963277665.1 of Viscum album. Lineage (NCBI taxonomy): Eukaryota > Viridiplantae > Streptophyta > Magnoliopsida > Santalales > Viscaceae > Viscum > Viscum album. Next base: position 538,048 of record CAUJRU010000123.1, read on the forward strand.
ATCAAGTTTGAAAATAAAGACGTAAGATTCAACCAATATTAATGTTCAATAATGAGGTTTTTGAGGATAATTTTTTATTGTTTATGGAGTTACAATGATTAATCTAGTTGATTGTGATTAAAATAGAGCATAATAAGATAATTATATTGATAGAATTATTATTTATATGGAGTTTTATATTGTTTTTTTTATTATGTGGAGTTAAATTAATCTATTTTCTCATCATGAAGATGATATCATTTGGCCTTGAATAAGTACGCAAAAACATCAAGATCGACACCACATAAAACCTAGGATTAAATAAGTACATAAATTTAGCTTTCTATACTAATCTGGAAGATAAATATAATTATATAAACCAAATTTTTCGTTGATGTAGTGTGTGTAGAATGAAGAAAAGTGGGTTTCACTTGGGTGGCCATTGATCAAAAACCAAATAATTATAATGGAAGTGTTCCTTGGAATGTTGTGGCCATAACTAAAATATTTATATCTAATAGAAGAAATACTTGATAGGGAAATTTATTATATTGAAACATCATCACGCATGTTCCTTTTTTATGAAACCTAGTGCATGTGAAAGAAGTAAATAAAACCTTATGTTTTTTGTGCATTAAGGTAAAAATTTGTTTTTGAAATTCAATGTCAATGACCAAAAAGTGCTAGATTAATCATGATCTGGCTCACACAAGAATATTATTTGATGACTGGTGAGGGTTAAATATTTAATGTAATGAAAAAATAAATTTGGAAAGAACCTTGATTCCCCACCCCACCTTGCAAAAAAACACATAGGGTTCGACAACACTCTTGTCCAAACCGACTAGTCAAAACTACTTTTCAGACACAATTTTAAGGCCATCAACTACTATATTAGTCATCCATGATTATTTTCACATAACAAGATTTAGAATATTATATGATTTATATGTTCGCATTTTTATATCATGTTATAAACAATTTTCAAGTTCATGAGGGATGAAATTGTGTTTACAATAACCATTTATTATCATAAATCACTAAAATGTGTATGATTATATACTTTTTTTGTATCATATATCCTATGATACATGAATGTTTTAAGATTACTAATTAACATTATAATTCCCTGTAAAATTATTTTTAATAGAACAGAGAATGTGTTTTATCATTTCCTTATATAATACATGTGACATTTTTAGTGGTGGAATAAACACTTCCTCTATTCTATGTAGCAGAATACTTGTATTTACTAGGACATCTCCATTGGGATGGGATAAAATTAAAAGAGTTATTTATTAAGAGTGAAAACAAATATTATAGGGTTGAAAAGTGAGAATGTTTGAATGTTAAAAGATGGTAAATTATAAATATAGATCATCATATCTAGTTGAAAAATAGGAAGTTAACTCCACTGGAAGCTGTAAAAAAATATAGTGAGTGAGACTAATTCTTACAAACATAAATCATCTCATTTTTTAAACTATTTTGATTGACCATCCAACACCAGTTCTTTGGAATTTCGGCTCAACATAGTCCATGACCATTTTAGATAAGTGCATAGTCACCATAGGGATGCCTATTGAGACAAAAATAGAATAATTTTGTTTACCACTCATTGATGTGACATTTTACTACTTACTTTCTCATACTGGGTACCTATATAAGGTATCTAAAGCATTATTTATGTGGTTTTACATGTTCTTTTTGGGTGTCAGTCCATACACAACCCTCTCTACATTAGAAATTATCCATCTAAAAAGTTAAATGTTTTCTCAACTCTTGATCATTTCGTACACTCATAGATCAAAACATAATTGAATAAAATATAAAAAACACTAAAATGAAATTTATCTCTCCATTTTTGAATAGAACACACAAACATCCACTTACTCCTATAAAATAAACTTTAATGTGAGTGGTTGGATTTAATTTTAAATGTAAATTATAGTAGGAGGAAAAAATACTTCAATATATTAAAATTTTATTGTTTATAAACATCCTAAAATACTAAATCATAAAATATTAAATTAAAATCATGGGTTAAATGCAATTAATAATCCTAATTATTCTTTTCTTGAATCAACACAGAATCCTTGTTTGATGAGTGCTGGTCATGAGTATGATAGGAAATTCTTAAAATAATTTTCAAATTATTTTCATTTATAATTGGTACTTTTGAAACCATAACTATGAGGTGAGCTTGGGCTTTGGCAGGTCAACGATGATGGACGGTGAGGCGCACTGATGGGAGACCAGGCACGCTTCTAGGCAGAGAGGTCACCAGCGGCCTGTGGGGAACCGATCTAGGGTTCAGGTCAGGGGGAGAATATGACGTCGTGGGGGTCGGGTAGGGGGTGGAGTTCTGCCGCTATAAAAAATGGGGGGGGGGGGGTTAGCGGTGGTTTTTAATAAACCACCCCTAAAGGTGATTTTTATTATTGTAGACTGCTAACAAATGGGTCTAAGTGGCCCTATAGGTGTAGATGATAAACGGACCTATGTGTATCCAATATCCGGGGCTCTATGTAAACCATCTAGAAGTAGTTGTCACACCCCGACCTATGAGTTTGATTTATTTAATTAGTTTTATCCTTTTGAATATTTTTTTCCTGGGGTCCTAGGTGAGTCCCGGATGAAATCATTGAGTTTTTCAAAAAAAAATGTGCCTTTTGGGTTTGACGTCGTTCGACGCACAGGAAGAGCGCGACGTCATGCGGCTTCTCCCATGCAATTTCTTGGCATTTCATTAATTTTTATTATTATTAAAGATGATATGAATTCATTTATTATTTTTATCTTATTATTAAGGTTATTATCATTATTATTATTATAGATTAAATTTATCATTTTTTATTTTATTATTATTTGTATTATTATTATTATTACTATTATTATTATTAATGTTATTAGGTTTTGCTTTTTAATGTTTTTTCCCTTTATTTAGTTTCCCCCTTTGCTAGGGTTTCTCTCTATTTTTTTCTCCTTCCATGTGGCTTCTTTTCCTTTCCCCTGCGCACCGTCATCCCCTCCCTTTTCTTCTCCTCCACCTATGCAACAACCAACCGCAATCCCGCTCTGGCTAGGCACCCACAGGCAATCGGCCTCCATCCATCTCTCCCTTGCACAGCACATCCCCCCCCCCCCCCCCCCCCCCCCCGAGTTTCTCCTGTCGTGAGCAGGCGTCGCCTCCCCCCTCTCGATTCGAGCTCTCGCCTCCCCTAACCCGCACGCCGCCTCCCTGATCACCCTCCGCTGGCTGACTCGGCCTCCGCTCCACCTGCTGACCCGCACCGCACCGTTGCCCTCAACCTCGTTCCAGCACCCTCCTCCATTGCCAGCCCTTCGCCGTTGCAGCCCATCTTCTTCCCCATTTCAGCGCAACAAACCCCCCTTCCCCCTTGTCGATCGACCTTCCGCCGCCACCAGCCGCTGGGACCTCCGGCGTCGCCTACTCCAGGCCGGTGTCGCATCACCGGCGCTGCCCCACTTCGGCCGACCCTTCCCCTGTCGTGCAACCCCCTTCAGCCGACCAATCCCCGGTCGCGCAACCCACTTCAGCAGACCCTTTCTCGGTCGCCAAGCTCTCTTTCGGCGACCTACTGTGCTGGTCGACCTTCTCACCGGCACCTCACCCTTGCACGCACGCCTCTCTTCCAGCGTCGATCTTCCTTCCCCCCCCCCACCGGTATTCACTCTCGACACTGAGTTTAGTTATTTTTTCCCTTATTTTTCTTTTGGATAGGGTTGTTAAAGTTATATACATAAAATTGTGGGTCCAAATTGATGATTTTGGTTTGTTTTTAACCCTCGAAGGTGAAATCATGGTGCAAATGAGGCTGCAAACTGGTTTCGGTAAGTCCATCGACGATTGAGGTAGGATTCCTTTGCCTTACCCTTTAAATTTGGAAATACTTTGGTTGCTTGTATTTTTTTTCACATCTGCTGGGTATTAATTAGTTTTTTTTTATTTTTTGAAAAAAAATTTGGAGGAAATTTTTTCCTTTAGAGATAGTCATTGTTTGGCGAATTAATTTACCATCTCGGTGGTTTTGACGTGCATAGCAATTATTTAGTTTGGTGCAAAATACTTATATTTATTTATTAAGTTGTGTTCACTATTTTGTAGTGATTTATAAACCGTGTTGTTGGTTTATTAAAATGTGCATGGGTTGGAGTTGTGTTTTGGTGTGACGTCAATGTGTGTTTAGTTATAAAATATGTTTTGAGTGTGTTTTTGATATTTTCAATCATGTGACGCATTTTGAAATTGTTTAATAAATTTTTCTTAGTGGTTTGTTTAATTGTGAAAATGGTTTATTATATTATCCAAATGGTGAAAAAGTGTTTTATAAATGATGTAAGGGTTATATAAAACTATTTATGTGGTTTTGAGTTGGTTTTTCCTGTGAAAAACTGCAGTTTACTACTCAAAAATGTATGTATGAATTAGACAATTTATTAAATAATTTTGATGCTGCGAGCTTGATTTTGAAAATGTGTTTAGGCACACATGCTTTTAAATGTAGGTTTTAATGTATCGTGTGCTTTTGTCTGTTTTTTTTCACTCTAAGTGTTTTCTTAAAATGGCATGTTAGCTCTTTAATATGTTTAGTGAGTTATTTTGGCATTCTGTGGTTTTTTGTAAACACTTTGTGGGTTTTAAAGTAGTTTAGTAAATAGTGTCAATGGTGGAAGTTGTGATTTGAAAACGCGTTGAGGGGGTTCTTTCACGTTTTTTTCTCGTTTGGATTGTTTTAAGTCCGTCTTTCTGCGATTTTAGTTATTGTGAATTTGTTGCAGCGTGTTTTCACGGAAACCCCGCGATTTTGCTGTCATCATCTTGCGCTTTCTTGTACACCTGCGCGAGGCATGTCACGCCTTTGTGTTTGGACTATGAGCTGAGGTAGGTCCCCCACTACACTTACATTTAGATTTAGAATTTATTAATTGCTTGTTTTTTATTTAATTTTTAATGAATGTGAAATAATATAAGATAATTAATTTTTAAATGATTATTTGGTGTGAAAAGAGCCATTTATTTTATACCGAACACTTGAAACATTTTCTTGATGAGTGGACACCCAGTATTGATAGAATGCATGTTTTTCCTTTAAACATAATTCATGGAATTTCAAATGTACTTCTAGTTTTAATGATAATGCTTTCTTTTGAACAAGTGTTTTGGGTTTTCTCGAGAAATGAGGTTTTTCTTTAAGATTGGTGAAGGCCCGCTTGGCACTTTAATAAAATAAATTATTTTGGAAAATCCATTCAGGGGTGATCTTTGGTGTGCATTGATTGCATTATTTGTATGTGTTGTTTGTGCACCATGACTGATTTTTTGGCATTGTTGATTCACCCCTGTTTTATTATATGTGTTGACATGGGAACCTGGAATAATGAGTGAATCTTCTAAGAACGATTACTGCACTAGTTTAGACCACGCACTGGCTAGTGGCCCCATAGCAGGGGAATAATGAGTTATTGCTGCTATGGGGATTGGGCCCCTCGGTTAGGCCATGCAGGGCTATACCGGGTAGTAGTATGGGCATTATGACATCATCAAGTTAGGGCATGCCTTCAGGATGAGTCAGATGTATAGTATGTTCTGGATTGTTCATGATCTCCTAGGTTCGACCCATGTTTCATTTAGTGTTTATTTGTGTGTGGTGCATGATTGAGAAGTCTAGTTCGGTTGCGGGCTCGTGTGTGCCATTTTTCCCATTGACCTTGTCGTGTGTTTTGTGTTATGTGTAGATTTCCTTTTTGGCTAATAACTAAATTTTGGTTTCCTAATTGTTTGCAAAGAATGTTTTAAAATGCAATGCACCTGTTCCTTTCAAACATTAAAAATTGATTTTAAATTATAAAGGTCAATGAACTGATACTTGTTTTAGAAAGTAAAGTGTGTGTGTGTGTGAAAACAAATATCTTGTATATCTAGTTCAAACCTGGGATTAATAAATTTATTTATTTAATGGTGGTGGATTGGGAATAGTTTTTCGGGCACGCCTACTGAGTTTTAATACTCACGCCTATAATTATTTTCTATTTTTAGTATTGTGCAGGCTATAACTTGGGTGTGTTTGCCTTGGGTGGCGTTTGGTTGTGGGTTGGAGGGTGACCCGCGAGGTCACATGAAGATAGTGGTTCTCTCTTTCGGTTAGTCTTATTTTCTTTTGTTCTTGTTTAGTTACTTTACCTTGTTTATTTATTTTGTGCTACTCTGTTTTATTTCTGCTGCTTTGTTTATTTATTTTAACTGGGAGAAATCATTCCCACTGCCTCTACTAATGCCCTGGCACTTGTCGCCAGCCCGGGAGGATCGGGAACGCCTCTCGGGCCATGTCGCGGTCCGGATTGGGTGTCCAGTTCAGGATCGAACCGGGTTGGTTCATGAAAAAATGGTATCATAGGACGTTGGCTCCCGAGCAGGCCTTGTTTTTTAGAGCTCCTATTGTTTTTTGGGGTTTTCATGATTGAAAGAGTATAATTTTTGGGACATGAGGGGTATGGACGAGAAGGAATTCATGAACCATTGCTCATTCCGAACCTCAGTTTTCCATGGGGTGTTTGGGTTGTCGATGTCTTTTGATTCTTATGGCTTGTTTGGTATTGGGAAATGAAATGAGAGTTGGGCAAGTGACCTCCATGAGATCGCATGGTCTAGCAAGCCATGTGGAGCCAAGGACTTTGCCCTAGAATGCTTTCAGTGATGATGGTGTGACTGACGTATGGCCGCCAACCATATGTCTGAGTCGCCCATCATCACTAGTTTCCCCCTAGTGAATCGTTTGGGTTTTCCTTCATTCTGAAATTTGTTTTGTAAAGTTTTATTTTCATAATGGTGAAAAGTTGAAATTGAAATTTATATGACCATGTTTTGATGGTTTCCTTCGTTTCCTTAGTCCTTAGTGTTCACCCCCATGAAGGTTTGATAGATTCCCATGGGGCAGCTTCGGGTGGTGCGCCCCTAGCGAATCCTCCAGCTGGTCAACCCATAGAATATGTTCTGGAATTCTGGAAGTTGAACATGCCCCTATTTTATCGTCAAGAAGATCCAGTTGAGGCGGATGAGTGGTTAAAGAATATTGAGAGGAAGTTCAATTTCATTGGGCTGCGTGAGTTGTTAAAGGTGAAGTTGGCTACCTCTATGCTTAAAGGCCCAACTGCGAAATGGTGGAAGTCCGTTTCTCAGAATAAGCCCCGATAAAATCTAACATGGGTGTTTTTCAAGTCATCATTCATCCAACAACACTTCTCTGAGTTGATGAAGTTGAGGAAGAGGATGGAGTTGTGTTGTCATTAGCAGGGCATTGAATTGGTACTGGAATTCTATCGACGTTTCATAGACCTAGTTCCGTATGATCAGTGGTTTGTTGCGAATGATCCCGGGAAGGCTCTACAATTTGAGTCTGGACTCTGACCTGAGCTGTGATCGAAAGTGGAAGTTCTCAATCTAACCACCGTCTCAGATGTTGTGGGGAAATCCTTTTTGGCTGATGTTTGGTTAGTAGGAGGACTTGAGGTGGCTAACCCTCCAACTTTGGGAAGCAGTGCAGAGGATAGTTATAAGAATAATGAGAAGCGACCTGATGCTGGTGGTTCTATTAGAGGAATCAAGAGGCCTTCATACCTTCAATCATATTCTTCATAGCGCAATGTCGTGATCTATCACCAGTGTGGTAGGAAAGGTCACAAGAGGCCGACATGTCTGAGTGCTCCATGACCCTTCTACACCTTTGGACATCTAGGTCACTTGTAGCGATTATTCCGTGGTGTTTCTAAGAAGCACGCTGAAGCTAGACATGGCTCGTCAAAGGTCACCTCATCCCGTCAGTAGGATTAGGGCGATGTTTGGGGATTAGTTTGAGGTTTTCTCTTTGTTGTGTTTCTTTTGTGTAGTAATCATCTCTTGTATCATTTTGTGGGGTTCCTTTTCTTTCAGTTGTAAGAATGGTTGTGGTTGAACCTTTTAAAACTTTTATTTTTATTGGAATGTGTTTGGTGAAGTTCTAGTTTTTGGTGTTATTTTTGGGGATTTCTGAAGCCTGACTGCGAGGCAAGAGATGCTTCAATCATCAAGGCTCCAGCTATAGGCCTCGGAGTGAAGTTGGCGCGTAGTCAGGAGAACCCCAGCAGTGAAGAAAGGCCTTGGTTTAATCTCATTCTATAGTGTGGCATGATATGTGTGTTTCTCAGAGTGTGACGTTGTTGATGGGGAGACGACTATAGTTTTGATTCTCTATCAGTCAGGCCCTTCCCTTCTTCCTCCCCCCGCATGGAGGGGGTTTCTGGTCCATGTGGAAAGTTATTAAGTTCGTTTAATATCATCAGTTCTTATGTTGGTGATACCCACAATGGGTCTCGCAGAGTTACATCGAAAATAATTTGGAGTTAGCCGGATCCTTATGGTGGGGAGTCTGTTCCGGCCTCCCCATGTCAGTATATCTGAGTTTCTTTTCGTGGATCGTTTGGTAGTAGGTGGCCTCGTGCAGAACCACCTAATCTTGAGTTCGTCCTCTCGAGTAAAAATTGAGATTGGAGTATACCCAACAATTTCATTGGATGAAGATTATATGGATAAGTATTAGAGGTGATTTAAGTTCATTCGTTCCTTTTTCGAAACAGAAGGTTTGGGTGCTGCTTGGTGACAATTAAGGTAATCTTGTTTTAAAAATTAGTTGTGTGTCATGGGTTTTCAGTGTTTGTTTGGATCGATCAACTGGAGGTGCTTAAACTTTTGGGGGTGAGTGACACTTAAGGAGTTTCATCTTGGGTCTAGGTCTTGTTGTGGCTTCCCGGGGGCAGGAAGCATTATGGTGGGGAGAATTGTCACACCCCGACCTATGCGTTCGATTTATTTAATTATTTTTATCCTTTTGAATATTTTTTTCTTGGGGTCCCAGGTGAGTCCCAAACGAAATCATTGAGTTTTCAAAAAGAAATGTGCATTTTCGGTTTGACGTCGTCCGACGTACGGGCAGACCGCGACGTCGTGTGGCTTCACCCATGCAATTTCTTGGCTTTCCATTAATTTTTATTATTATTAAAGATTATATGAATTCATTTATTATTTTTATATTATTATTAAGGTTATTATTATTATTATTATTATAGATTAAATTTATCATTTTTAATTTTATTATTATTAGTATTATTATTATTATTACTAATATTATTATTAATATTATTATGTTTTGTTTTTATTAAGGTTTTTTTCCGTTAATTTCTTTTTCCCCTTTGCTAGGGTTTCTCTCTCTCTCTCTCTTTTTCTCCTTCCATGCGGCTTCTCTTCCTTTCCCCTGTGCACCGCCATTCCCTCCCTTTTCTCCTCCTCCTCCTATGCAACAGCCATCCATAATCCCGCTCTCACCAGACACCCACCTGCAATCGGCCTCCCTCCATCTCTCCCTTGCGCAGCGCAGCCCCCCCAGGGTTTCTCCTGTCGTGAGCAGGCGCCACCTCCCCCCTCTTGGTTAGAGCTCTCACCTCCCCTCACCTGCGCTCCGCCTCCCTGATCACCCTCCACCGGCCGACTCGGCCTCCCCTCCACCTGCTGACCCGCACCGCACCACTGCCCTCAGCCTCGTTCCAGCACCCTCCTCCATTTCCAGCCCTTCGCCATTGCATCCCATCTTCTTCCCCATTTCAGTGCAACAAACCCCCCTTCACCCTTTCTGGCCGACCTTCCGCCGCCGCAACCTCCGGCGTCGCCTACTCCAGGTCGGCATGGCATAGCCAGTGCCTCCCCACTTCGGTCGACCCTTCCACTGTCGTGCAACCCCCTTCGGCCGACCATTCCCCGTTCCCGCAGCCCCCTTCGGCCGACCCTTTCTCGGTCATCCATCTCCCTTCCGGCGACCTACTGTGCTGGTCGAACTTCTCACCGGCACCTCACCCTTGCAGGCATGCCTCTCCTACGACACCGATCTTCCTTTCCCCCCCTCTGGTATTCACTCTCTACACTGAGTTTAGTTATTTTTTCCCTTCTTTTCCATGTGGCTAGGGTTGTTCATGTTTTATACATAAAATTGTGGGTCCAAATTGATGATTATGGTTTGTTTTGGACCCTCTAAGGAATAATCATGGTGATAATGAGGTTGCACACTGGTTTCGGGAAGTCCATCGACGATTGAGGTAGGATTCCTTTTCCTTTCCCTTTAAATTTGGAAATACTTTGGTTGCTTGTATTTTTTTCACATCCGTGGGGTATTAATTAGTTTTTTTTTAGAAACTTTGTTTTGGAGGAATTTTTTGACCTTAGAGATAGTCGTTATTTGGGGAATTAATTTACCTACTCGATGGTTTTGACTTGCTTAGAAATTGTTTAGTTTGGTGAAAAATAGTTTTATTTATTTATTTAGTTGTGTCCACTATTTTTTAGTGCTTTATAAAATGTGTTGTTGGTTTATTAAAATGTGCATGGGTTGCAGTTGTGTTTTGGTGTGACATCAATGTGTGTTTAGTTATAAAATAAGTTTTGGGTGTGTTTTTTATATTTTCAGTCATGCAACACATTTTTAAATTGTTTAATAAATTTTTCTTAGTGGTTTGTTCAATTGTGAAAATGGTTTATTATATTATCTAAATGGTGGTGTTTTATAAATTATGTAAGGGTTATATAAAACTATTTACATGGTTTTGAGTTGGTTTTTCCTATAAAAAACCGCAGTTTACTACTCAAAAATATTTGTATGAATTAGACAATTTATTAAATAATTTTGATGCTGCGAGCTTGGTTTTGAAAACGTGTTTAGGCGCACATGCTTTTAAATGTATGTTTCAATTTATCGTGCACTTTTGTTCATTTTTTCACTCTAAGTGTTCTCTTAAAATGGCATGTTAGCTATTTAATATGTTTAGTGAGTTATTTTGGCGTTCTATAGTTTTTTGTAAATACTTTGTGGTTTTTAAAGTGGTTTAGTAAATAGTGTCAATGGTGCGAGTTGTGATTTGAAAACGCATCGAGGTGGTTCTTTCACCTTGTTTACTAGTTTGGATTGTTTGAAGTCCTTCTTTTTGTGCTTTTAGTTATTTTCCATTTGTTGCAGCGCATTTTCAAGGTAACCCCACGATTTTTCTATCATCAACTTGTGCTTGCTTGTACGCCTGCGCGAGGCATGTCATGCCTTTGTGTTTGGACTGCGAGCTGAGGTAGGTCCCCCACTACACTTAACATTAGATTTAGAATTTATTAATTGCTTTTTGTTCATTTAATTTTTAATGAATGATAAATAATATAAGATAATTAATTTTTAAATGATTATTTGGTGTGAAAAGAGCCATTTATTTTATACCGAACACTTGAAACATTTTTTTGACGAGCGGACACCCAGTATTGATAGAATGCTCGTTTGGACTTTAAACATAATCTATGGAATTTCAAATGTACTTCTAGTTTTAAAGATAAATGATTTCTTTTGAACAAGTGTTTTGATATTTCTCGAGAAATGATGTTTTGCTTTAAAATTGGTGAAGGCCCGCTTGGCACTTTAATAAAATAAATTATTTTGGAAAACCCATTCTGGGGTGATCTTTGGTGTGCGTTGATTGCGTGAGGTGTATGTGTTGTTTGTGCATCGTTACTGATTGTCTGTAATTATTGATTCACCCTTATTTTATTATATGTGTTGACATGGGAACCTGACATAGTGAGTGAATCTTCTGATAACGATTGCTTCACTACTTTAGACCACGCACTGGCTAGTGGCCCCATAGCAGGGGATTATTGAGTTATTGCTGCTATGGGGATTGGGCCCCTCAGTTAGTCCAGGAAGGGCTATGTCGGGTAGTAGTATGGGCGTTATAACATCATCGAGTTAGGGAATGCCTTCAGGATGAGTCAGATGTATAGTATGTTCTGGATTGTTCACGATATCCTAGGTTCGACCCATGTTTCATTTAGTGTTTATTTGTGTGTGGCGCACGATTGAGAAGTCTAGTTCGGTTGCTGGCTCGTGTGTGTCATTTTTCCCATTACCATTGGCGTGTGTGTGTGTTATGTGTAGTTTTCCATTTTGGCTAATAACTAATGTCTGGTTTTCTAATTGTTCGCAAAAATGTTTTAAAATATAATTCACCTTTTCCTTTCAAACATTAAAAATTATTTTTAAATTATTAAGGGAAATGGATTGATACTTGTTTTAGAAAGGAAAGTTTGTGTGTGTGTGAAACCCAATATCTTGTATATTTAGTTCAAACCTGGAATTAATAAATTTATTTATTTAAAGGTGGTGCATTTGGAATAGTGTTTCAGGCATGCCTACTGAGTTTTAATAATCACACATATAGTTATTTTCTATTTTTAGTGTTGTGAAAGCAACAACATGGGTGCATTTCCTCGGGTGACGTTTGGTCATGGGTTGGAGCGTGACCCGCGAGGTCACACGGAGAGAGTGGTTGTCTCTTTAGGTTAGTCTTATTTTATTTTGTTCTTGTTTAGTTACTTTACCTTGTTTATTTATTTTTCGCTACTTTGTTTTATTTCTACTGCGTTTTTTATTTATTTTAACTAGGAGAAATCATTCCTGCTGCCGTTGTTGATGCCCTGGAGCCTGTCGCCAGACCAGGTGGATCGGGAACGCCTCTCGGGCCATGTTACGGGCCAGCTCAGGTGACCGGTTCAGGGTCGAACCGGGTGGGATCGTGACAACAGCTCTGTGTGTACCATCTGTAAGTGTCCCTGTGTGGACCAACTATATGTGGCCCTCAATGCACCAGCTATGAAGGTCTAAGTGGGGAGCGACATCGTGTGACCCAGTAGACCCATGGTTGGGAGTGACTTTTTTTAACCCAATAGACCCACTATACTCATTGGGGATGAGTACCTCAATGGTCCAAGGTGCTCAGTGTTACAATTGATAGTGTTTCTTTACTTATTTTAGTTTCTATATATGTGAGATAACAGTGCCTTGTGTATACTTTCCTTTTTTGAATTTACCTTTTGTTTTGAGATCCCTAATGTGTATTGTGTTACTCACCCCTACATAGGATTCACCCTCACATTTCATGTCTTATGTAGACGACATATCTTTCGACAAAGACCTTGGTGGCCTGAGACCAGGTGGTGCCTAGTGAGATATGACTAGAAGAAGATACATATATAACTTCCAGAAGACACTACATTCCTACCCATTAGATGTGGTTCTCCTAATCTATTTTACTTTCCATTATTTAGTTTTTCAATTTTTGGGTTTGTATTGTGTCTTATTTGACATAGAGCTTTTACCTTTACTCAATGGTTGTTTAGTGGCATGCTTGTTTTCCTTTCCAGGTTTTTGGGACATAGTTGTGTGTGTGTGGATGCATACAAGTAATCAGGAAAATGCCTCCCACTTATGGGATATTTCCTTCAATGCAAGTCGTTATACCATTTACTTTTAGAGGTGGGCTTGGGGTAGTCACAAAACGGGCCCTGGGGGATGGGTTGTGACACTAACGTAATAATGTCCAAGAGTATACAATGCATTGATAGGGTCATATATTTTTCTCGGTAGGATGGGTAAATTTTAGGTATATTTAGAATCATAGGCCCAACATACATGGATATTACAACATTTTAGATGAATATTCTATAAATTAAAAAATACAATCCTGAGTATCATAATAGTTTAGTTTCTTTAGAAATGTAGAAACAAAATCATCTAACATTGTGAAAGATATTCAACATATCCCATAAAGATATTCCCCTTTATTAATCCAACATAAAACCTTTCTCCATAACATAGGGAAAAGAAACATAAGAATGGGGTGATCTCATATGCTCAGTTAGGATAAAAATGTGAGATATATAAGAAAAACATGAGAATAAGGGTATGCGAACATGATAATAACATTATAAGATCATACCTTTAATATAAAATATTGCAATCAATTGTCATGGCTAAAATATTAGTATCTCATAAGACATGAATCATAAGGGAATCAATAGAATAATCCATGTGAGAATAATAGAGGAATAATATAAGTAATTGCTTCATACACATAAGAATTGAAAAATCTTTTTCAATGATACTGACTAGGAACTTCATAATATGTTAGGCTTGGACTAATTACCTATGTAACTAATTAAATATTGGGATTCCATCCGATGTACCCTCTTTTTTTGGGATTGGTATTCCTTCACATGCACCCTCTTATTTTGTTCTTGGGATTTTCTCCCATTCGCCCTCTTGTTTAGGGCATGGGATGCCCTCCCACATGCCCTACTGTATTAGGATTGGGATTCCCTATCGTGTACCCTCTTATTTTAGATGTGGGATTTACCCCCATGTACCCTATTTTTGGTGGAAATGTGATTCCATCTGGTGTACCCTTTTGTTTTAGTCTTGGGATTCCCTCTCATGTACACTATTGTTTTGGGAAAGGGATTCCCTACTGTGTACCCTCTTGTTTCAATATTGTGATATAACCCCTGTACCCTTGGGTTTTTGGGATTGGGAAACAAATCATTTACCCTTGGATCTCATATAACATTAATCAGTATCCAATTAATTTTAGGCAGATATAGGTCCCACCATTCACATAATGAAGTTATACATACCTGTTATACATGATAATAAAATGTTCATCATTTCATGACCCATAAAAAAGATGGGTTTCATAAGCATAATATCACAACCCACGAAATGAAATTAGAATCTTAAAATTTTCATCATATAATAACCATTGGAAAAGAGATATTATTCATGATCATTTTATCCCATTATAACCCTATAATAGAAGTGGGTTTCATTTTATTTTATCATCGTATAACCCATAGAAGAGAAGTGGGTTTCATGTCAATCTCTTTGAAACATGATTTAATCATGGAAAAGAAAAGGGTTGTATAAACATCATGACATCAAAACAAAAACAATTTGAACAAATTATATGAATGGTATCCCTTGATCATATACATAGTAAATCATATATATATCAATGGATGTCAACTTTTATGGAGAAAATTTTTAAATATCACATGGAACATATTTTTAAGAAAAAAACCTTTATTTGGAAATCACATAACATTTTCCATATAATTTTATTTTAAAACCAAATTGGAAAATTATTAATAAATCTTAAAAAAATCATTGAATATTTTTATTTTGAAAAATATATTTTCCACTTTGATTTTTTTAAACATAAAATATTTTGGAAACTATTTTCTTTGAAAATAACATTGAAAAATTATGAAGGATTCCTTTAAAACCATCTCAAACACTTTACAACATAATAATTTTATTTAAAATGATTTTTATTGAAAATAAGATTAATATATTATTTAAAAATATATGTAAAACATATTTATAAGACATCCTTATTGAATAAAACATATTTCCGACCGAGGAGAAAAATAATGTCGGATTTTTATAAAAATATTATCTTAAAAATATTAATTAACAATCAGTGAAATAAAGGTACCATTATATGAATATAGCCTGAATAATGATATTATATAAAAATTAATGAGATTTATTTAGAGATGGATCATAATATTACATTAATGGAAGCATGATTATAAATATTCTCAATAAATGGTGAGATTTTAACAATAAACTGTTATCACTTTGGTAACATTGAATCATAATCCCCCTGAATGAATAATGATACATGAATGTTAAAATATCATTAATAGAAATAAATTCATGATATAACAAGTAAAAGGAAATTATATACAGCTTGTAGAAGAATATGGGTGCATAACCTAGCATGTGTCTCAAAGATGGTAAATTGAGACAAAATCACTTTATTATTTGGTAACTTTTGAACCATATACAATATGAAAAGGATATCATAAAATAGGTATGAAAATAACTCCAAATATAAGGATAATAATAATACAATACATTCATAGGAATTATATAAAACACAAATAATAAATTAGTGGTGAAAATGGAATATGTCTCATGGAAATACAAGTGAGACTAGAAATATTTTTACTACTTGAGTAACATTTGAATCATGTGATCCATGAAAGATCCACATTAATTGTAACTTTTATATCATGAAATAAAGTAAATTGATGATATAAAATTTCAAAAGGGACTATATAAACCACAAAAAAAATGAATAAGTGGTGAATGTATCATATATATCATAGAAATAAAAGTGATATGAGAAAACCCTTACCTTAAGTCCTAACTACCTTTTCACACATTCAAACCTCATCTTCATTGGGTAATTCCTTTTTTTTTAACCAAAGGGATATATTGATTTGATTTCCCCCCAAATTTATTCAAATAGAATGAATGGAGGGAATATGGGAGCTAATTTATGAAGGGGTTGTACGAGAAAAAGGGATTTAGAGGTGTGAATATGTTATAGGGTGAGCACCTTCTTATAGTGGAGGAGGAGTGACATTCTTGTAAATATAAAAATTTTAAAACTATTGAGAGGTCTCCCTTACATAATGTATCCCTAATAGTGGTATATTATTGAGAAAATGGAGGATATAGTTTATATATGGTCATGCAATATATTTTGGATATGTTTATATTTTATTTTACCACATTAGTTAATGTTTAACCTCTAAGTAAATTTGTTTTTACCTTAATCATTGTAATTAATTTCTACTCCGTTCACTAGTATTTTTGGTAAATAAACTATTTTGTCCTTATTATAAATTATAAAATATCTTTATTACAAATATGGAATCAATTTTACCAAATTTCAATCACATAAGTGCTTGAAATTAATTTAAAATTAATCCCCCATACATTATATGAAAGCGAGTTGTTAAAGTAAAAATGTTTAAAAGATTGAAATGTTTTTATATCCAATTTCAATGTGAAATTGGTCAAAATGACCTAAATTTTAATAATTGATGTATAAGTAATCTAAATATACTTTAAGACAATATTAAAATACAATTTAACAATATAAATAAATTAGAATAAAAAAGCAGTTTTCAATTACTATTTAGTGTTTTCTCACTATTCTTCAAAATATGTAACTTCTCTGAAAAATATCACAAAATATCCTGAAGTAAATTTTTATATCTCGATTTCAAAAATAAATTTTATTTTTTCAAATAAAAATTATAAATGTTTCAAAAATTATATTTAAATTTAGATCTCAAATAAAAGGCAAAAAACACCTTTTAGAAAAGAACATATTTTTATTCATAAAATTGGTTTTATTTATATATTAGGCCTATCATAACTATTATATGTGTGTTAATTTTTTGAATATATAATAAAAATATTTTCATAAAACCATCAATCAATAGTGGTTGTTTAATTTGTGGATATAAAATGGTTTTTTTACATAGTTTTATTAGAATATGAATTTCATTATTTTGAAATAGTTATTAATTTAATTTATAACTCATTGATAATTAAAATATTTGTGTTATATAAATTTTTAAACCCTATTTTCATAATTAAATTAATATTTAAATAAATACCACTCAAATGACTAGGTGGTAACTATAATGATATTTTAATAACAATATTAACAGTATATTATAGTTTGGAAAAAACTGGCCTTGAGTGTAACATAAGATATCAAAGGAACTCGACATTATATATTACACAAGACAAATATAGTGATACTTGTAACAAAATATAATATATGTTTTGTTTATGGTGAAATTCTTAATTGAAATTTTATATAATGTAAGCATAATTTTGTGTAGTGTGCAACTCAATCCATCAATGAAATTTAATTTTTTTCAAAAAAATTAATCCATAAAAACTCAGGGTGTTAAATTCTACCACCCTTAAAATAAATTTCACCATAGAAATTTATCTGGGTTATCAATGATCTAATATATGAGAGTTAATTTAATATAAACCCATATCATAAAAATGAATACTAAAACTTATTTTAAAATGTAAAATTTGGAAATATAATGGTTACCCAAAGTAACTCGTAATTAGGTCTCTGCATAGGATGACATAGGTGGAGAGTGAAAAATTGAAAATGGAAGAGAAATATAACTATCAAGTTTTGATGGAGAGTGATAGAGAACTTGGTCTAGAGAATGTTAATGATAACAAATCCACAAACCAAATATGAATGTAAAATGACATTTACATCAATAAAAATAATGATATCAGGACAACCATTCACATCACGATATTTTACATAACGTTGATGGATTTTTCATAGTAATATATAAATATATGATTTCATTCCATTTAAAATGAAATGTATCACCTTTTTTGTGCGTTGATCAATTTCCCCTTCATTTCCTACTTGAAGAAATGAAATTGAATTTTTCATTCTAGAGGAAATAAAAAATTATTAGATCCATAAATAGAATGATATGTCATTCCATCTATCTTTTGTTATCACCTTAAAAAAATGGTTATCATATGTTATCCAATATGAAAAAATCCTCTTTTATTCAGATAATAATTTAATCTCTAAAACCTAATATAATATTTTATTAAACCATTTCATAAATGGTTAACCTTCCAACCCTTACAATATAAAACTCACCCATTATTCCCTAAATAAAAATTTATCTTATACCAAATTATTTTCATTGGAAACATGGGTCCATACTTGAGCCGATAGAATATCAAATATGATTATATTATTTTGGAATCTTGGTAGAGGTAGATAGTAACATGAACATTCCCCAAAGGATAAACAACATGATTTTCACAGGGATAATTCATAAAAAATCAAACATGCAATTCCCAACTATAGATGGGTGGATATGTATTCCAAAATTATCCTAGTACACATAATCCAATATGATAACAAAATAATTTTATTTTCCTTTTACATCAGTGGTTTTTGGAGATTATCAACCACATTAGTCCATGAATTGGATCATTTGTTAGAAAAATGTCCCAAATCCATTCAAATGAGGTACTAAAGTGTGGGGGTGCATTGTGTAGGGATTTCTCACTATTCACATAGTTAGATAACTTCATCCCATTAATTTGAAATTTAGAAACTCTAAGCCCTTCCCTTACACACTAAAAACATCTAGCAGTCATCCTATGATAATTCACACCATGTTTCATCCCACACTTTGTTCATAGTGGAAAGATCATTTTCTTTTCTCTATGGTTGTTATATTTTCCTTTAAAATCCATCTCCATTTTCATGTAAAAAAAGTGAGATTTATACACAACTCCAACATCTATTTCCACCTACATATCACATCAAACAACTTATCTATAGCCAGTAATGTCTCTAATATATAGTTCCTTTCAGAGACTATTTTTTTAAAAACCAATGAATGGTTAATGTTTTATTTCATGTTGGATGAAAAAACCCAAATATTACCTCTCAGACCTCATAAAATTTGGTTCATAGGCACGAACAGATTCATCATCTTTCTACTTAATCTCTAGTAATTCCTTTTATAAATACATATGAAGAATATGAGGAATGTTCTTATTGAAAAATAATTTCATGAACTCATGTCAATATAAGAATTAAATTTCATATTGTCACCTAAATTTTTTAACATGATTATATCATTGATCCACATCACATAAAATATAGTATATATCTAGAGTGACATTCATTGTTTGAACATTGGAATATGGAAAATATCTTTTCAGTGGAATTGATTCGTTTCTCATATACTAATGTGTCAGCAAAACCTATATAAGAATATGGGTATTTCCTAATAAAATACTCAATAGATAATTGTTCCCACCTTTACTTGTTTGTATTTCAACCATTATTTATAGCTTAAAAAATTTGTGTAGGAATAGAAAAGAGGTTTTTTCATTCCATTTCTCAAAATATTGGTTTTACTATGATGAAATTCATTTCATTCCCCAATAAATTTGTTCCATTAGATTATATCTCTTGACTAAAACTGAAAACCAAAGTGTAAGAAACAATCATCATAGTGGAGTACCACATAATCCCGAAAAACCCAATTATATTATATCTAAATCCTGACACCCTCCTTTTTAATCTATGACACCTTAGGTTTAACATAGGTCATTCATATTCATTATCTATTTAGATCATTTATAATGGATTGTAAATAGAATTTTAATTGTCAAAGAATATACCCTCAGAGTGTCAAACTGGGTGTGCAGTAAGGCCCATTTTCAGGTAAGTGTTACTGATTGAATCTAGATCAACATGGTATTTTCAGGGTTTTTACTTAAATGTAAATTTGTTTTAAAGACACATCCACTTGATGTATCAGGATATGTATTTTTTCCTAGGAAACCACTCTCTATATACTTTACCAAAATTACATGACATTTTCCTATACTTTAACTCATCCTTATAATTATCCTTAAGGATGTCCCTAGAAATATCCTTAGAATTATTCCAATGGATATCACTAAAGTTTTCTCATCCTAGTTTCCAAAGGATGTATAAACCTTCTGTTTGATACAAACTATAGAAACATAGTCTTATGATACATTGATATTACATCGTTTTAGATGAATATTCAATACATTTCAAAAAATACATGCTCGGGGACTATAATAGTTTACTAAATTAGGAAATATGAAAAAATAATATTCTAACTTGGTGAAAGGTTTTCATCATCTCTATTAAAGAAACCCTCTATAGTAGTCCTACCTATAACCTTTCATCCCAACCTAGATAAAGGAGATATAAGAATGTGGTGATCTCAAATGATCCGTAATGGTAAATAAGAGAGCTATGTAATAATTACATGACAAAAAGTGTATGAGAACATGATCATAACATTAAAAGATCATACCTGACATATTAAAGATAATAATCAAGAGTCATGGAATAAAGATTGGTATTTCATAAGAAATTAATCATAATGAAATCAAGAGAATAATTCAATAGATCATAAAAGAGTAATAAGACCTGGAATTGTTGCATACTCATAAGCATAGAAAATTCTACGTCAAGGCTACCTACTAAGACCTTCAAAACATGCTAGTCTTGGGATAATCACTTAATTAACGTCATTGAGCATGGGATTACCTCCTGTGTACCCTCTTATTTCTGGCATGGGATGTCATCATGTGTACCCTCTTGTTTTAGTCTTGGTATTACCTCCCATGTACCCTCTGGTTTCAGTTTTGGGATTGCTTCCCACGTAACCTCTTGTTTCGGGTTTGGGATTACCTCCCATGTACCCTTTTATTTTTCAATTTGGATTCCCACACACGTACCCTATTGTTGTCTGCTTGGGATACCCTCTCATATAGCCTCTTGTTTTTGTCTTGGGATTACCTCCCATGAATCCTCTTATTTTGGGCATTGGATTACCTCCCATGCACCCTCTTGTTTCTAGGTTGGGCGAAAACCTATGTACCCCCTTGTTTTTAAGATTATGCTACAACCCATGTACCCTATGAGATCATATAACATTAAAAATTAAAAAATTAATTGGAGGTATATATTGGTCTTACCCATCACAAAATAAAATCATACATACATATAACACAAGATAATAAAACATTCATCATATCAAATATAACTTGTAACATTTGTTAAAGAAAACAATCATTCTTCGTAAATCATATAACATTTTCAAAATTTTTTCATCAAAATCTTCATTGAAAACATATCATGTAATATTAAGAAATAATTTACAATATTTATTTTTGAAAATATCCTTTCTATTTTGAAAAAATAATTTTAAAACAAAAATCATTTTGGAAAAAAATTCATTGAAAATAACATTGAAAACATATAAAGGAATCATTGAAAACCATTCTAAACACTTTCGAAAAATATATTCTATAAAATCAGTTTCCATTAAAATTACTTCATTATAACATTGAAAAAAATTATAACATTTTTAGAAAATATTGATTTTCAATAAAACATATTTTCATCTGAAGAGAGAAATACAATCGTATTTTCATAAAAACATTATCATAATAATATTAAGTAACAAAAAAGAGAAAAATTGTACCATTATATAAATATATCATTAATTAATAGAGGAGAATAAAATTCATGAGTTTTTTCTGTGATATGGATCATAATATTTCTTCAATGGAATCATAATCACAAACAATCCTGATAAACAATGAGATTGGAGAAATAAACTATTACCACTTCTGTAAGATTGAATCACAATCCCCATGAAATAATACCATTACATAAAGAAAAAAATATATTGAAAAGAAATATATTCATCATATAACATTTAAAAGAAAATTATTTACGCCTCTTAGAAGAATATGGGTTCATTAAAAAGAAAGTATTTGAAATGAATAAAATTGAGACAAAATTACTTTACCAATTTGGTAACTTTTGTACCATAAATACCTTGAAATAGAGATCATAAAATGGAGATTTAAATACCCATAAATTTATGTATAATAATCCTAGAACAAAATCATTATAAGTATATACATGACACCAAATAAATGAGTTGGGAATATAGTATAAGTCTTGTAGAAATAAAAGTGAGACTAGAAATCCTCATACAACTTGAGTAACTTTTCAATAATTATATCCAAAAAATAACATATCAATTGAAACTTTTCATATCATGAAATAATGTAAAATCATGATATAACATGTCACATGGATGTATATACACCATAGAAAAAGAATAATTGGTGAATATATCTATATCTCAAAGAAATTAAAGTGATACAAGAAAACCATTGCCTTAAGTATTGACTTTCTTCATAGACGTTCAAACCTCCCCTTTTTGGGTAATTATTTTTTTCACCAAAAAACTAACTTTGATTTCCTTCTCCCCAAAGTTATGCTTCTAGGATTATTGGAGGGATTTTGGGTGTTTATTATTGCAGGGGTTGGGCTAGGCAAATGGCTAGGGTGTGAATAAGTGAGGGGTGGGGTCTGTTTCTTCTTATCATGGAGGAGGAGTGAAATTCCTGTAAATATAAAAAGGAAAACAATAATAACAGTTCTCTATTACATAATGTGTCTACAATAATGGTATACTTTTTCTAAAATGGTGGATATGGTCTAAATATATTAATCCAATGGATTTTGAAAATGTATCTTGGTTATTTCACCATATACATTAATGTTTAACAGCTGTGTAAACTTGTTTTTTTACCTTAATGATTGTAATTAATTTTAATTACATTCAAAAAAAATTTAGTTGAAATTATTAAAAATTAAAAATTATTCTGATTATAAATATGGAATCCTTTTCTCAAAATTCAAATCACATATGTGGTTGAAATTAATTTAAAATTAATCATGCATATGTAACATGATAGCAGGTTTTTAAAGTAAAAGGTTAACAAGATTGAAATGTTTTTATAACCAATTTCAATGTGAAATTGGTTATAGTGACCTAAATTGGATTAATTTATGTATTGTTGATATAAATATACTTTAAAATAAATTTAAAATATAAATAAATAAATAAATAAATAAGTTAGATGAAAAATCAATTTTTAATGACAATTCAGTGTTTTTTCATTATTCATCAAAATATGAAACATATTTTAAATTACCTAACATTAACCCAAAATAAATTTTGATATAAAAAATCTTAAAATGTAGTTTATTTTTTCTAATAATATTTACAAAATTTTCAAAAAGTATATTGAAAATGGGTTCTCTATTAAACGGTTGTAAAATTACCATTTAAAAAGTCTTTTATTTCATAAAATTAGATTAATTTTTTATCTTACACTTGTAAAACCTATTCAATGAGTTTCACAAAAAAATTATTGAAGATATAATATATATAATTTTTTTTAAAACCATTCATCAATTGTGGTTGTTTCATTTATTGAGATAAAATAGTGTTTAAAGATATATTTCGTAGAAAAAGAATGTTATTATTTCCAAATTGTTTTCACTTTAATTTCTCAAAAATTGAAAAACAAAGGATTCATTTTATATACATGTGTAAAATATATTTTCATATTTTAATTAATCTTATTATAACTCTAATTCCAATATATAGCTAGTAACTGTAATGATATTTTAATAATAGCTTTAATAATATATTGTTGTTTTGGTAAAACTCGACCTTTCATGTAATGTAATCTATCAAAGGAACTCGAAATTGTATGTAACAGATGAAAAAATAGTATTGCTTGTACCTCAAGAAATTTTGTGTGTGTAGTGAAATAATATCTTCTTATTTTTTATAAATTAGGCATACTATGGTTTAACATGAAACAAAATCAATCAAATAAATTTTTTTTATTGGAAAAAAATTAATTCACAAAAAACACGAGGTGTTACTGGATATAAAAATATTCTTAAACAATGTTATATAGTTGGATAATACTCTTTTATGCTATACATATTACATATAATTATAAGTTCAATTTCTTATAAGAAAATTTGGCTTCTTCTCAGGAAGTTCACACTTGGTAATCATCAAGATGGGATATTAGGAGAACAAACCCACGTGTAAAAATTTAGTATGTTTTTGTGTCATTTAATATTCATATCCATGAGAATGTTTAATGATCCTTATAATTTAATATTATAATTAATTCATTTCATGAATCACACACTTGTATTTTCTAATGAAAACTGTGATGACATATGTTCATAGTGAGGTAGGGTATGTTGGGTGTGTCATAATTAACATGTAATTAATAGAGAAGTCGAGGAAGGATCTTCCCTTCCATTTTTATTGAAGTTGATATATAATATAATTTATTAGAATATAGATATATCATTAAATTTCTTGTAAATGGAGTAACAACATGTTTATTTCAGATAGTCAAAGAAAGAGGTATCATGAAAATAGGTTTGGGACGCATATGTGAAATTCTCTTGATGATATATCGTGACAAAGAGATTATATTACACAGTGAGTGTTCATATGTGGTTGTCATTATTATGACATAAATTACTTTCTCTTGGGTTCCTGGAGCCATTACTAGAAAGTAATTTTGGTCTTTAGGTAATCCCATCTAATTGGAATGAGAAATAATCCTAGAGGGTCACACGCTAAGTGTTTCAGATGATCTCAATTAAAATATTTTGAATTTAATTAATTGAATTATTATTATTAATAACATCATCAGATAATTTTATTCATGTTTTATTAATCTAAAATTTTTATTGATGATTGAAATAATTAAATAAAATATTTATTTGGGAGTTCAATAAATTCTAGAGGAGTTTTAATCAACCAAGACTATTCTTGAGGAAAAGTATAAAATAATATGTCAATTAAATAGTACTTTTTATTTTCATAATTGGAGAATTAAATAAAATAATAATAATAATAATAATATTTCATAGAGTGGGTTTTATTAAATATTCAATTTTATTTAATGGTCAAACATGCAATTAAATAATTTTTTCAACCTAAAACCTATCTCAATGAATAGACAATGATGTATATTATGTAGGCAATCAATTAGTGTAATAAAAATAGATAATTCTTATATATAATGAATTATCTCCCAACACCTTATTCTCTACACATATTAATAATGAGAAACACAAGAAATATTCCTCTAATACATTAGGATGTATGATCAATACAAATAACATAATATAACTGATTCACCACACTGGCACCAAAATATTGATTGAAATTTCGTGGAGATCAACCGAAAACATGTAGATCCCCGCTAGAGGGGTTATATACTTGGATATTCATAGTGAAACTAAGGGTATATGAAATGCTATTTTTGTATAATCAACATAAATATCGAATAAATTTCTAATTCCTCGTCATTCATTTTCTATGATATTAAATAAATTTATTATAAATTAATAGTTCAAGCTCCTCAGTCATGATTTTTTTCATAGAAATATTATAAATAATTAATATGTCTCCCACCGAAGATGCTTAGGTTATTCCAGAACCAACAATATGTGCATAAATAATTGAAACAATAAAAAAATGATTAGTTTTAATCTATTTTTCTTATTCTGAAACTTTTGAAACAATGGATATCACAAGAATATGATTTTTTTTCCTTTATCTATGATACCCATGTCGTTAACATCATAACAGGCTCAAATTCTTCTACTTATTCTTCTTATTTAGGATCAGTAGTGGTTTCCCTATTCTTCTTATCCTTAGATGAACTCGTGAAATCTCATCTCCTATCTCCTTTTTTTATACGTAGTTCACTAGAAAATTAGATTAACCCTTTTGGAGTATAAAATCATACCCAAATAATTTCATGACCACTATACCATTTTATTTCACACTCTTTAATATATGTGTATACATTGATGATCTTGATATTTTATTTCTCTTAAATGTTATCTTCTGTATAATGGTATGAGTGTCCTTTCCTTTTCTTTATCATTTTTTATTCATTTTATCAATAGCCATGAAATACTATTCTAGTATCTTCTAGAAGTCTGACGTTATCCTTATCTTCTCTTATTAGGATCTAAAAATACTCATTATAAAACCACCACATTAGTCATTTATTCCATAGATAACTTATATACAAAACAAAGATGTGAGTTTTCCTTTTTTCACTATTGGTTATAAACAATATTTGTTCTCAAAAACTCATTATTTTCACTTTCACTGAAATAATAGTAAAGTATTTTTTAACATTAAAATCACATAAAATTTCATAGCTCTAATAATATTTTATATTCTTATACAGAAGGATAAAATCACAAATTTTATTTTATAACATACGAATAGTAATTTCATGTCAATATCCCCATCAATATAATGATTATAAAACTTTAAATGTGTTGGATTTTTTGTCCTATGACCAACTATCTGTAATTTAATTACATGTATATTCAATGATTTTATTATTAATAAAATATATTATTACATATTATTTATTATTTTCCATGACTATAATGTATTAATGTCCTATATTATTTTTTCACATTTATAAGGTTATAGATGTTCCTTGTTGAGATGAGAACCTTGAAGTGTCATGATGACATTCTTAAATATAGTTCAACAGTTGGATAATTTTATATAATATAAAACATAAAACATAACTATTAGGTGTGATTACTCATAATCAGATGAGCCTTCTTCTCTTGATGTTTTCACATGGTAATCTTCAGGATAAAATATTTTAAGAACATACCCACCTAGATGAATTCCACATGATTTGGTGTTATTAGATATTTTTCTCTTTAAATGTGTGTAATTGTCCTTAGACATTAAGATTATCATTAATTCATGTCATGACCCACACACTTAGATATGATGATGGAAACCATCACTCTATATGTTGGTGAGAAGTAGGATATATTGGGTTAATCAAAAAACACATATTATAAATAGATATGTCTAGGAAGTATTTTCCCTTCCTTATTTATAGATGTTTCAACATGGTCACTTTGATTGGAATAAAAATTTCACCTTAAATTCAATGACCCTAGTGTATTGATGTGTTTATTTAAAATAGTTAATGAAGAATGTATCGAGCATATTTTTTAGTGAAACAGATGTGTGAAATGCTTGATGAAATATTTTGCAATAGGGATTATATTACACAGTGAGTGTTTATATGTGTTTTTCATCACTGTGACATTATATTCTTTCTCTTGGGGGTCTTGAACTATTTCATGAAATAAATCCTGAACATTAGGGAAGGCCATCTAATTTAAGAAAGAAACAATCATAGAGGGTCACACACTAAGTCTTTCCATTAATCTTGATTAAATTAGATTTTTAATTTTATAGAATAAATGTTATTCTCAAGAATATGGAATAATTATATAATGTTTTATCAATCACAATTATTTATTGATGAAGGAAATATTAAAAAAACATTTATTTGGGTATTCAATAAATTCCATGGAGGATTAATGGACCAATACCAAAATCATTGATGAATATTTATTTAGTAACTGGTAAATATTATTTATCATTGTGCATGCAAGTGTGCATCACAAAATAATAATAATAATAATTTTATTATTATATTTAATGAGGTTTGTTAGAAATATAATATTTCATTAATGTATGTTAAGAAATTAAATACTATTTCATAACCTAAACCCTAAATATATAAATAGAAGGTTATGTCTATTATTTAGTGTGTACAAAAAATAGGTAATCATTGTTCACAAATAAATCTCTATCAACTCCTACTCTCTCTCTCTAAAGAATGAGAAATGTAAGAGAGATTATTTTTGGAATAAAGGATTAGTGATCAATACAAACAATGAAAGACAAACGATTATATGTGCTAGCACCTAGAAGACAATTAGTGTTGTTTGGAGATCAGATTATCATGTTTGTATCCATGATATATGGATTCTATCCTTGTGTCCTCACAGTGGAATGAAGGTAATCTGAAAGGGTTTTTGGAAGATCAATATCTTCAATGAAGAAGGGACCCTAAGTCACGTTATCATTTCTTCCAACCTAAATAAATTAATTTTAAATTTTACATGAAAATATCTTCTAAAGGGGATATGGGACATTTTATTTATAATCAAATTAAACATTACACCCACCAATTTCTCTTTTGTAATGCCTAGAACCTACAAATGGTATCATAGTGGCCTAATTATATATTTATTATTATTTATTTAATTATTGATTTGTATACACAATCATAGTAGAATATTCATTTCATATTATTCTTTATTTAATCAAATTTGAATAAACATGTCATTGACATATTAATCATTTTTAGTGATTAATTTTATTAAATGAATAATAATAGATGAATAATGATCAGAGATGCCTTTGGGAAGTGTCGATGATTCTATCCAGATAGAATGGTACTACATGGCGTGTAGTTACAGTATACTCCATGTACCCAAGTTCATTTCACTTGTATGTTTCATGCAATACATGAAACAATGGATAGTAATTACACAGAGTGTGTTTATTACACACTATCTGTATACTGGGATAGTCTGGCACACAGGTTGTCAAATTACATGACATATAGATGGCGTACACATCTTTCATTTTTCATGGGTGAGTAGAAAAATTCACATAATCTGTGTGGTCATAATAAGTGGTCAAATTGTGTGAGACTAACAACTTGGAACATTAATGATATACACATTGTTTTTCTGGTGTACGCATAAGAAATACATGTCAAACCATTTGGTGAGTTGCGCAGAAACACAAAATGAGTGATTCATGATTTGTAGATGGTTTTTACACATTATGTAGTCTCAACTGATGAACATGCCAAGTTTTATAGTAAGTTATGTAGATAGACAACAATAGTGATACATGATATGTTTATGGCTTGTACACACCATGTAGTCCAACTGGGGTACACTTCCAAATCCCCAAGCATGTAGACAATGTATATAGAAATCAAACTACATGATATTTAAATTTTTAGTACAATCCATGTAGTCTCCCAATTAATAGTAGAATTAAATTATATTAATAAAGTAATAAAAAAAAATTTATTGATTGGAACCTGTTGTGTTTGAAAATTTAACAATGGTTTAAAATAAAATGAAATTATCAATTAATTTATTGTAACTAAACATTAATAATTGGTTCTTCTATTCGTTTTACTTAAAATCCTTTAATATGGGTATCTACAAATGAATTTACATGGTCATTAAGTTGAAGAGGAATGAATTAATGAATAAATTAATTATTTAATTAATTACTACATGTTTAACATAATAATAAATAAATAATAAAAATGAATATTAACCAGTTTAATTTGTCATATATGTTGCGTGTATGATAGTTCATGATCTTCACCAAGACTTAAGCATGTGTTGGATGTTTTAATTTAATAGATTTCATGGTTTTTGTAACGCCCCGACCCCAGCTACCCAGAGTCGGTGCATTACTTCGTAACATTGGCATGATCACAAAGGATCAAGTCTCGAAAGACCGATTAGTTTAGTAGCCTTGGAAACACTAGATACATTCATAAGTCTTTCATTACATCAAAAAGTGAAAAACTACAATAACAAAGTCTCCATAGTCCACACTCATATCCTCTTCCGACTATCCCTGCAGGTCATTCATAAAATACTTCTTCACATCCTGGAAAATATTAAAACATTGAAAGGGGTGAGCTCAGATGCTCAGTAAGGATAACAATAATGCGGAAGCTTTCATAAATAAACATTAACATTTAAGGCAATGTATAACTAAAACAAAAGCCTTTTAAACATGAACTTCAACATAATATGGCAAAAGTAAAATGAGATAATGCCATTTACTTCTTCACATGGATATTCTACTGGTCGAATAATCACATGCAATATCAATAACCACTTTCATAATGATGGAATGCATAATGCCAGACTATCATAACCACATAGCCAAGGCCTCGTGCCAAGACTACAAATAAGATTTTGTCAAGGCCTTGTGCCAAGACACTAGTTTGTCTCATGAGACCTGCCGATGCATCGAGGAGCTATAGCGGGCTCCACCCGTCACTTATTAAGTCCAATGCATTCCTCATATGAATAGGTTTAAACATATCATAAACCATAACATAATCGTATCACATAAAACATGCATAAAGGAAACATAACATTTCCACATTTCAATCACAAGATATCAATACAACACATTGATATAATAAAAACTCTTTCAAAACCATTTTCAATACCAAAATAAAAGAATGTTAAAACTTTGTATTTATTTTTCATTAAAAAAGAAAATGATGGCTTGTAGAGGAAGCCGAAACTCAAATAATGGTCACGGCGGCGGAGAAGTCGTTGTCGCCGCGTAAGTACGGAAAGAAAAACATTCCCTTTTGTCGTTTAGCAAAACGCTTCGTATAAAAAAGATTCCTTTTGAATAAACGTAAACGTCAAAGGGGTTTATACATCGTATAAAAGAAGGTTGTGTATAAAACCAAATATGCCTCAATGAAAGGAGATTGAGACGAAGTCCTTAAAAAGATCATTTTTAAAATAAAATAGATCTATTATGTGTATTCACTATAGGTACACATAAAGAAATTAAAAATACAAAATAGGTCATAATAACATCATGACATAATTTGAAAGTAGGAGATTAACCCAAAGAATGGAAGTTGGGTTAAGAAATTCCCTTACAAAGATCATTTATAAATAAAATATATCTATTATGTGTATTAACAATAAGTACACATAAATAAAGTACAAATACAAGATAATACATAACAATATCATGACATAATTTGAAAGTAGGAGATTAACCCAAAGAATGGAAGTTGGGTTAAGAAATTCCCTTACCTTGTGTCCGACTTGACTCAACCGTTCTTTAACCTCCTGAATAATAAACTAGAGTTAATATCTACCTTATCAAGAACCATTTTCAATTTCATTATCCTTTTTATATCACTTATTACAATGTTATGAACATTATGTAATTATTTAAGTTAATAACGGTCGTTTTGTCGATCTTTGGTACATGAGTCAACAATAAACTTCTTATAATTATAAGTTGTTCATGTGGTGAAATATCCATTATATCCAGAATTATATTAATGATGTAGATATCATATATATCATATATATACAGTATATACATTCATTTATAATATTACGTAACATTTAGAGGTAAGAAATGAAATGCACCGTTCATGGAGACGGTAAGCCGTACGTACGCATGAACGCTACTTTCATTTCAATTTCATATTTAATGGAATGAAATCATAATGATATAAATGTATAATATAATTCCAGTATAATATAGTGTATAATACCATTTACTTCATCCTTTATACATCCCACACATGGCATTAACGATTCAAATCACTTTGAGGGGGCGGTAGTCCGCACTTCCTAAAATGAAATTATCGCGTTTTACCCATAATGGAAATCATAAAGTATGCCATAAATGAGAAATACAGAAGCATAAGTAAAACAAAAACATATTATATATCATATATAAAAATAGTGACATCTTAATGGCCACCTTTTGAGGTGTTATATGAGTGTTGAACAATCATCGTTTCGTGAGGCAGAAATTCGCCATCCACAGAAACCGTATGTTCTTTAACCATTAGATGTAGGTGTGTGTAAGTGTAGCTCGAATCCTTCTTATAACAACATCCTAGTATATTGAGGATACTGGTGTTGTTACAAAAGAAATGAATAAAAAGAGTTTAGGGGGTTGGAGAAGAAAAATAAAACAAAACAACATTAGAAAAGACATTACCTCAAAATCGGGTAACTCTTTTTGATTTGAGCTAAAGGCTTCCTTGGGAAGAGTTCTGCCCAAAGTGAGGTTTCTAGGAGTAAGGAAGGAATGTTGGGAGAGTATTTGGGCAGAGGTTGGCCGAGCCAAATGGCTTGATGGTGTGAATAAGGTGGAAGAGGTGGGGGCCTTTTATAAGTGGAGAGTAGGGGCACTTTTGGAAAGATTGAAATGTTACATTATTTCAAAATGCTTTTCGGATTCTAAAGGTCCCACACTTATATAATTCGAGGATAAGGTGATAAGGTTTCGAAATCTCCTCATCCAATTGGCTTTGGACAAGTGTAAGCCTTGGATTTTACATTATCTATTCATTTTATTAAAATCGTTAAATAATGAGGTCATCGCTGCATCATAATGATGTCATAAATAATTTAATTTATTTAATGTCTAAAAATTATAAAAAAAATACTATGATGTAGGAACTCTTTTTAGCTTTCCAATGACTATTTATAATCAAAATTTGGACTTGTATAACCCCAATTAAAAATTGTTTTAGTAGAACAATTTATGTTAGTGTCATTTTCACTTTAACATTAAATAAAAACTAATTTATGTCATTTCCCAACAAAAGTGGATCCATGGGGTCCCCAAGTTAGGCCATGGCTTGTCTTGGTCGGCCATGACTCAACCAATGAGGTTGGGACATGTGTCTAGGTCATTTAATATTATTAAAGTATTATCTATACCTTAAACTACACTAATTACCACTAATCGCGATTAAGAACTTAATAAGTTACTATTCACCAAAAAAATATTTTTATCCCATTGAACCACATTTTACTTCTTAATGACAACCATGTATGTCGGATTTTTGAAAATCAAATCACAGAAGTGGTAATATTTCATTTAAACGAAAAATCAGTTATTTAACAACCACTTAGTGGTTTCACTATTCATCAAAAATTGAAGTTTTTCAGAATAAGGCCAAAATTTCACCCTAAGCTATAATTGATATTCCGAATTGAAAAATGATGTCTATTTTACAAAATTCCAAACATATTAGTTGCATTAATTAATTTTATAATTAATTCCCGCTGTCACAACAAATAGCGTGTTTTTAAGAAACAATTTATATCAAAAGATTGGCAATTGTTTATGTCCAATTTCAATGTTAAATTAATTCTAATGACCACCATTGGATAAAATGGTAAAAATATATTCCAATTATACTTTAAAACCACTCAATAGTATAATTTATCACTATAAATTATTTTCATTAAAAAAGTTGTTTTAAGTATTTTTCACTATTCATAAAAAGTTTGAAGTGTTCAGAAAATTACAAAAAATTCAACATAGGCTAATTTCAATATTAGGAATACAAAAATGAGGTCCATTTTGAAATATAAAATTTCTATAATTTTAAAAAGTGGTTATTACTATTCATAACGGCTACTTTGATTTGTCGCGGTGTTTTAGAACTTCGAAGTTGCGTACAATGCAAGCTATTGTATTATTGAATGAGAAGCGTATCGTGGAAGCTCGGGGTGTTACAT
Source organism: Viscum album (assembly GCA_963277665.1). Classification (NCBI taxonomy): domain Eukaryota; kingdom Viridiplantae; phylum Streptophyta; class Magnoliopsida; order Santalales; family Viscaceae; genus Viscum; species Viscum album. Next base: position 571,474 of record CAUJRU010000123.1, read on the forward strand.
TCTCCCCTCCTTCAATAAATTGCGTCCTCGCAATTTGAAATTTTTCTTGGAAAATAAAAGGTTGAAAAGGGAAAATACCTTTGTGGAAAACCCACATCGGAAATAAGATTAATAAAATTTAGCCTTAATAAGAGGTAAATGGAAATAAGAAAGTCACCACCAAATTATAATCTCGATAAGGAGAACATTGGTGGCAATTAGAGACATATAATTGGAGGAAAAACGTAAATATTTGTAGGGAGTGATTGAGGTCATCAATAACAATCAACTGTCAAATTGAGGGCCTCAAAGCCTTCAATCTATATTGATTTAAAATATCATCAGTTCAACAAGACATAAGGTATTAGGATAACACATTTTTTTGTTTTAATATCCCTTTACTAAAGTTTAAGAATTAATTTATTCATTGAATAAGAGATAGATATATATATATTTATGCTTGACAATTAGAGTTTCAACCTTCAACTCATCTTTCACTCAAAAAGATAATAGAACTCAAAAATATCATACTTATCCTAATTGTATAAGGTTCAAAATGTTAAAACATACCATTTAGATTAGTAAAATTATTTTGTAATAACCAGGGACTTCCTGTAGGCTAGTGGTAGGAAATAAAGGCTTGTCACACTTTGATTGTGGGTTCGATTCCTACAGCTTTGTCCGACGCGACGGTTTATGCCCCACCCTGCAGGTTGTCCTTTTCCTAAAACTATAGTATTATAATACTCCAAAAACAATCTTCATTAATTTTTTAACCTTAAACCATACTATCCAAAGATCAACTTAATCCACTCCAAAATAACTCTGTCCAGACTTTCTCTAAAATGTCTCTTAATTCCAAAATCAATTGTAGCATCAGATTCCCCATAAAAAGAAAAGTTTCTCTTATTGTCACATACTAAAAATATGATTACCTTAATCATATTAAAACCTTACTGAAATCAAAAAGTACTGCAGTACAATCCTTATATAGATCACATTATTCTAATAACCAGAATATAATCCATGAGTCCAAAAGCACCAATACATTAGTTATTCTGCTTCAACTGTAGTAATAGCATAAGATTGTCCTTGATCCCTTGGCCTTTTCTGAGGTAAGTTTCCTTGACGCTTAGGACATTCATTTGCGTAATGACCCATTTCTCTACAATTGTAGCATTCAACTTTGACAGCCTCTTTCTTTCCCTTGCAATCACGTGCCTGGTGACCTTTTTCTCCACATTTATAACAGACTCCCATTCCTTTTAGGCAAGTACCAGGGTGATTCTTCCCACAATTATCACATAATGGAAAATCCTTCTTTCCCTTTTTCCCTTTATCTGTCTCTTGTTCCACCGTTCTCTTCTTCTCTTGCTTTACTTTGTTGTCATAAGACTTAGAGAATTCCTTTTCTGTCTTGATAGCACATGAGACTATATCTTCGTATGATGAGAAGGATTGTGATACTAAAGCTCGACGGAGAAATGGTTTTAACCCATCAAAGAAACGATCAATCTTACTCCTTGGGTTACGTATATAATCGGCAGCATGCCTCGCTAACCTTGTAAAGTTAGCCTCATACTTTGCGACATTCTCATCCTCCTTCTGCCTCAGACTCAGAAATTGCCTTTCCATATCTGCTCGATGGTCACGAGGAAAGTATTTTTCTAAGAAAAGCTCTTTGAACTCCCTCCATTCCATATTCGATACGTCATCATCTTCCTTTGTGTTTTGAATCAGTGACCACCACTGATCGGCATCTCCAGTGAGGCGGTAAACTGCCATGACAACCTTCTCCCTTTCACTACTCCCCAAGGCATGGAATATTTTCTCTAAGGAATTTATCCATTGCTCAGCTACTGTAGGATTTGTACTCCCATTGAAGGTTGGCGGTTGTTGCCTCATGAAACGGTCTAGCATTGATCCTCCACGTTGCGAATCAGGGTGCTCCATACGAGTAAGGTTGTTATTCATAACCTGCGTGAGTTGTCCCAGTATGGTAATAAGTTGATCAGCACCAGTTGTATCTCCAGGTCCACAATAATTATCTTGAGCAGGAGGGAAATCCCTACACGGAGTTCGTGCATTGATACAGTTTCCATTCCTTCTACTAGGCGCCATTTCTAAACAATGGCATAATCCAGATTAGTTTATGAATCAAAATACATAATTCCATACTTGTATAATACTTAACATAAATTGAACTATTTATGGATATAATCCATAATCATAAAAAGAAATGTTTCCTTTGAGGAAGTATGTACTCATAAACCTTACATAATGGTTTGTAAAGAAAATGAGAATTATCCTAAGCATATCCCCCGGGAGTGTCATAACCAAGAGTGCAGCAAGGCCCGTTGTCGTGCACCAGTTCCCGTTTGAGTCTAGCTCAAAGCGGTGTTTTCGGGTTTTACCCCTAGGTACATCTGTGCCAGAGCCACCTCTACCTGCTCGTATCCAGACAGGGATGTATTGCTCGGAAAACTCACAACATCTCTACAATACTAAAATTCTAGGAAGTTCTTCTATACTAATCCTCAAAGTCTATCTTTGGGCTATGTGCTCTAATCAGAGTTTATCTAAATCTAGCTTCCAAGGTTAGTACTAAACTGCCTCTGATACCAACTGTAACGCCCCGACCCCAGCTACCCAGAGTCGGTGCATTACTTCGTAACATTGGCATGATCACAAAGGATCAAGTCTCGAAAGACCGATTAGTTTAGTAGCCTTGGAAACACTAGATACATTCATAAGTCTTTTATTACATCAAAAAGTGAAAAACTACAATAACAAAGTCTCCATAGTCCACACTCATATCCTCTTCCGACTATCCCTGCAGGTCATTCATAAAATACTTCTTCACATCCTGGAAAATATTAAAACATTGAAAGGGGTGAGCTCAGATGCTCAGTAAGGATAACAATAATGCGGAAGCTTTCATAAATAAACATTAACATTTAAGGCAATGTATAACTAAAACAAAAGCCTTTTAAACATGAACTTCAACATAATATGGCAAAAGTAAAATGAGATAATGCCATTTACTTCTTCACATGGATATTCTACTGGTCGAATAATCACATGCAATATCAATAACCACTTTCATAATGATGGAATGCATAATGCCAGACTATCATAACCACATAGCCAAGGCCTCGTGCCAAGACTACAAATAAGATTTTGTCAAGGCCTTGTGCCAAGACACTAGTTTGTCTCATGAGACCTGCCGATGCATCGAGGAGCTATAGCGGGCTCCACCCGTCACTTATTAAGTCCAATGCATTCCTCATATGAATAGGTTTAAACATATCATAAACCATAACATAATCGTATCACATAAAACATGCATAAAGGAAACATAACATTTCCACATTTCAATCACAAGATATCAATACAACACATTGATATAATAAAAACTCTTTCAAAACCATTTTCAATACCAAAATAAAAGAATGTTAAAACTTTGTATTTATTTTTCATTAAAAAAGAAAATGATGGCTTGTAGAGGAAGCCGAAACTCAAATAATGGTCACGGCGGCGGAGAAGTCGTTGTCGCCGCGTAAGTACGGAAAGAAAAACATTCCCTTTTGTCGTTTAGCAAAACGCTTCGTATAAAAAAGATTCCTTTTGAATAAACGTAAACGTCAAAGGGGTTTATACATCGTATAAAAGAAGGTTGTGTATAAAACCAAATATGCCTCAATGAAAGGAGATTGAGACGAAGTCCTTAAAAAGATCATTTTTAAAATAAAATAGATCTATTATGTGTATTCACTATAGGTACACATAAAGAAATTAAAAATACAAAATAGGTCATAATAACATCATGACATAATTTGAAAGTAGGAGATTAACCCAAAGAATGGAAGTTGGGTTAAGAAATTCCCTTACAAAGATCATTTATAAATAAAATATATCTATTATGTGTATTAACAATAAGTACACATAAATAAAGTACAAATACAAGATAATACATAACAATATCATGACATAATTTGAAAGTAGGAGATTAACCCAAAGAATGGAAGTTGGGTTAAGAAATTCCCTTACCTTGTGTCCGACTTGACTCAACCGTTCTTTAACCTCCTGAATAATAAACTAGAGTTAATATCTACCTTATTAAGAACCATTTTCAATTTCATTATCCTTTTTATATCACTTATTACAATGTTATGAACATTATGTAATTATTTAAGTTAATAACGGTCGTTTTGTCGATCTTTGGTACATGAGTCAACAATAAACTTCTTATAATTATAAGTTGTTCATGTGGTGAAATATCCATTATATCCAGAATTATATTAATGATGTAGATATCATATATATCATATATATACAGTATATACATTCATTTATAATATTACGTAACATTTAGAGGTAAGAAATGAAATGCACCGTTCATGGAGACGGTAAGCCGTACGTACGCATGAACGCTACTTTCATTTCAATTTCATATTTAATGGAATGAAATCATAATGATATAAATGTATAATATAATTCCAGTATAATATAGTGTATAATACCATTTACTCCATCCTTTATACATCCCACACATGGCATTAACGATTCAAATCACTTTGAGGGGGCGGTAGTCCGCACTTCCTAAAATGAAATTATCGCGTTTTACCCATAATGGAAATCATAAAGTATGCCATAAATGAGAAATACAGAAGCATAAGTAAAACAAAAACATATTATATATCATATATAAAAATAGTGACATCTTAATGGCCACCTTTTGAGGTGTTATATGAGTGTTGAACAATCATCGTTTCGTGAGGCAGAAATTCGCCATCCACAGAAACCGTATGTTCTTTAACCATTAGATGTAGGTGTGTGTAAGTGTAGCTCGAATCCTTCTTATAACAACATCCTAGTATATTGAGGATACTGGTGTTGTTACAAAAGAAATGAATAAAAAGAGTTTAGGGGGTTGGAGAAGAAAAATAAAACAAAACAACATTAGAAAAGACATTACCTCAAAATCGGGTAACTCTTTTTGATTTGAGCTAAAGGCTTCCTTGGGAAGAGTTCTGCCCAAAGTGAGGTTTCTAGGAGTAAGGAAGGAATGTTGGGAGAGTATTTGGGCAGAGGTTGGCCGAGCCAAATGGCTTGATGGTGTGAATAAGGTGGAAGAGGTGGGGGCCTTTTATAAGTGGAGAGGAGGGGCACTTTTGGAAAGATTGAAATGTTACATTATTTCAAAATGCTTTTCGGATTCTAAAGGTCCCACACTTATATAATTCGAGGCTAAGGTGATAAGGTTTCGAAATCTCCTCATCCAATTGGCTTTGGACAAGTGTAAGCCTTGGATTTTACATTATCTATTCATTTTATTAAAATCGTTAAATAATGAGGTCATCGCTGCATCATAATGATGTCATAAATAATTTAATTTATTTAATGTCTAAAAATTATAAAAAAAATACTATGATGTAGGAAATCTTTTTAGCTTTCCAATGACTATTTATAATCAAAATTTGGACTTGTATAACCCCAATTAAAAATTGTTTTAGTAGAACAATTTATGTTAGTGTCATTTTCACTTTAACATTAAATAAAAACTAATTTATGTCATTTCCCAACAAAAGTGGATCCATGGGGTCCCCAAGTTAGGCCATGGCTTGTCTTGGTCGGCCATGACTCAACCAATGAGGTTGGGACATGTGTCTAGGTCATTTAATATTATTAAAGTATTATCTATACCTTAAACTACACTAATTACCACTAATCGCGATTAAGAACTTAATAAGTTACTATTCACCAAAAAAATATTTTTATCCCATTGAACCACATTTTACTTCTTAATGACAACCATGTATGTCGGATTTTTGAAAATCAAATCACAGAAGTGGTAATATTTCATTTAAACGAAAAATCAGTTATTTAACAACCACTTAGTGGTTTCACTATTCATCAAAAATTGAAGTTTTTCAGAATAAGGCCAAAATTTCACCCTAAGCTATAATTGATATTCCGAATTGAAAAATGATGTCTATTTTACAAAATTCCAAACATATTAGTTGCATTAATTAATTTTATAATTAATTCCCGCTGTCACAACAAATAGCGTGTTTTTAAGAAACAATTTATATCAAAAGATTGGCAATTGTTTATGTCCAATTTCAATGTTAAATTAATTCTAATGACCACCATTGGATAAAATGGTAAAAATATATTCCAATTATACTTTAAAACCACTCAATAGTATAATTTATCACTATAAATTATTTTCATTAAAAAAGTTGTTTTAAGTATTTTTCACTATTCATAAAAAGTTTGAAGTTCTCAGAAAATTACAAAAAATTCAACATAGGCTAATTTCAATATTAGGAATACAAAAATGAGGTCCATTTTGAAATATAAAATTTCTATAATTTTAAAAAGTGGTTATTACTATTCATAACGGCTACTTTGATTTGTCGCGGTGTTTTAGAACTTCGAAGTTGCGTACAATGCAAGCTATTGTATTATTGAATGAGAAGCGTATCGTGGAAGCTCGGGGTGTTACAGTTTTTCAATCATTTAATATTAAATTATATTTGATTTCGTATGAGTCATAACTACCTCAATTATAATGTAGGGATTGCGTGTCCTTGGTTGTTTATGTAATCCCCATTTTCCAACACTTTGGTTCCCCTCAATTTTGTGTGAGTTATAAATACATATAATTATTGGTGTATCACAAGGCATGCAGAGATGGTTCAGGATAGAGCTATAATGATTCCAACTCAGGCGATACATGGTTGGATAGGTGGAATGATGTACCTCATGCTAATACTGAATATAATAGTTGTCCCCATTGGCCATAGATTGATGTATTGTCCACTCAAAAAATAAACTTTTAGATAATCTCATTAATGGGTCATTTATTATTTATTTATTTATTTCTTATGTATTAATTATTTTATTGAACAAATACCATGATCACATTAACAAATGAAATAATGTACAAATATGAAATTAAATAAACCTATTATGAAAGAATATTTTATAAAAACATGGTTAATTAAAAATGTAACTTCCAATTAATATTAAAAAGAAACGTAAAGAATAAAAAAATACTAAATTTATGTGAAAGAAATTAAAATCCCACAAATATGTATATTATGTTATACTTGTACTTCCATTACTTGATATGGGATGAAACCAGTAAAACTAAGTGTTTGGCCTACCCTTGTTGGGAAACATACTTTTATAAGGGGGTTTTATGAAGGTTTTGGTTTGACATAACAATTTTAAATCAAGAGAAGTATAACGTTCTTGAATTGATGTAAATTAGAGGCAAGTGTTGAGTAAATCCATGTCAATATTATAGGATTGGGGAATCCAATCAACTATTCAAGGAACTAATAGCCCATAGTTTTTAAAGAACTGCCAACATAAATACATTCATGTAGATTTACCAAACATTATTGGGGTTATATGAGGGGGAATATGGATCCATTCCACTGGATTTTACTAGAAACTAGACATTAATAGTTCAATGGTGAGGGTTATTGGGATTAGAAACAATAGGTGGAGATTTAAAAATAAATTATTATTATTTCATATATAATTATTAATTAATAAAATTACTAATAATAATCTCTTTTAAAATTATAGAAATTTTGAAATTTCTACATCCACTCTATACCAAAAATCTATATTTGGATAAATACTATATCCGCACTCACAATAACTTCTAGGAGTGGTTCATACACCTTCAGGTAGTGTTGCGCCATGAAGAAAAATCTTATGTGCTAGAATCATTAATGCTCAATCATCCTACCAAGGAGGCATGTGATGAAGAGTTCCATGTATATAAAAAAAGATCCACATGGTATATGTTAAATTTTTGATGTTTTCCTCTATGAATGGTGAACTCAAGAAGTCTCGTCAAAACATGGATGATTATAGATTTCTTGAGCATCTATGTGGTCTATACTGGGAGAGAGCGAGATAATAACAGTTTATGATCTATGAGGATATTTTTCATAGAATTATTTGAGTGAGTTCCCCATCTGAGCCTCATGTTGTTAATATCACTGGATATATTGATAATTTAGAGGTTATCAGTTATGAAATACCTAAAGAACTGAGCACTGATCTCATTCTTGCATCACTCTTAGATATCTTCTCAATCATTGTTGTAAATTATTATATGAACAACATATATAAGTTTCCACCATATCTTATTACTCTTCTTCACTACATTTATAAGGAAAAAAAGTGAGAAAAACCTTCCATACATATAGAAATCAAATGTAACGGTAAATATAAGAGTTTTGAGACCAAATATTCTTCACTCCTTTATATGAAAAGGTAGATCAAAGGGGAACACAAGGGAACATGATGTTCTCTATTTTTCATATGGCATGAAGGGACACTAGAAGATAAACTTCCCCTAGACGAAAAATAAAGGCAAATCTTCAGGATCATTTTCAATCAAGTGAAATTTAGATATTTTTATAATTTGAGCATTAGGTACAACTTCTGGTTTTCAGATGTGTACTTGAATACCAGAACTAAGTAGATTTAAATATACTGATCGAGGGTATGTAGATCAATGGGAATCCAAAAAATCTAAATAGGATGTTGTAGCTATCAGTGACTACTATCTCAATTAGTAAACTAGATAGATATTTGTTGTGAATGTTTGTTATTGTGTATCATCTATTACCAAAAAATTATATCTATATCCAAACATCCTATATATGGAATTTTTTATTTTTCAAGAATAAATTTTTTATTCTTTTATAAAGATAAAAAAAGTTATCTTAAGAAACAATTAAATAATGATATTTATGTGTAGGATTACATGAACAAGGTAATGGAAATCAATAATGAAACTGTTTCACATGACTCATACCACAACCAACTATGACATCACCAGCTAGGACATGTAAATGAAAAATGATTGAATAAATTATTCCAAGATTGATATTTAGATTCTTTTGAACTAAAACCACTTAGTATTTATTATTCATGTTTATAAGATAAAATGGCCAAATTCACAATTATTGGAAAGAGAGAAAGGGCCAACTATATTGTCAAATTATTTCATACTAATATGTGTATAACTTTTCCTATTGAAGAAAGGGGTGGGTACTCATACTTCTTAACTTTTATTAATGATTTTTTGTAAATATGGATTTGTCTACTTAATAAGGTATAAGTAAGATTCCATTTATAATTTGAATGAATATAATGATTATGTTGAGAACCATCACGGTAATAATATTACGAAACTTCACTTAGGCCATTGTAAATAAATCTTAATAAAGACTTCATTGATTAATTATGGATGTTTAGGATCGATCGTGACTCACACACCATTATAAACCACGTATGATCGGTTTAAGTGAAATGAGAAACTTAAAATTATTGGATTTAATGATATTAATGATTAGTCATGTGAGTATTCTATTATCCTTTTAGGGAAACACATTACAAATATAAATACACATACTAATACAAGTACCAACTAAATTGATAAATAGTATTCTATATGAAATTTAGTGTGAAGAAAGACCATGTTGTCAAAATTTATATGTGTGGGGTTCCGAAATGTTTTTAAGGCCAATTTAGGTAAAACAATTAACCCAAATGCACAAAGTGTACTGTAATAGTATTCCCTAAGGAAATAAGTGTATATTAACCATATAATCCCTCATATAAAAAGCTAATATTGTCAAGAAATGACAAATTACTTGAGAGGGGGAAAATATATTACAGTTATATATTGAAGTGAGATAAAATATTATTAATTATATACCAAGATAAAAAATAGTTTTAATAAGAAAAAATTTCATAAATCTAAAAGGATTTATAAAGTGTTCAAGAGAAATAAGTACTATGTAGAAGAATAAGATATGTTAGAGAACTAGAGCAGTATGATTTTCTATAAAATGAGTATGGTGAATCATTATTAATTGATGAAAATGTTCCTCTAACCTATTATGAACCATTAAGTAGCACAAATGCATCCAAGTGAAAAGAAGCCATGACTTATAAAATGTATTCCATGTATAAAAACCACATTTGGATTTTGGTATATCTTCTAGTGGATGTAAAACTCGTTGAATGTAAATAGGTATTCAAGATGAAATTGTACCTAGAAGGATAAGTTAGTACCTATAAGTCATATATGGTTTCAAATGGGTTTAAATTGAATCAAGTAATTGAATTCGATGAAACCTTTTTAGCCATTTCAATACCAAAATTCATCATAATTATACTTACCATTGTAGCCTTCCTTGACTATGAGATTTATAAAATGGATTTCAAAACATAATTATTTAATATGAATCTTAATAAATATTTGTAAATGACTAAAATAAAAATGTTATTGACTCCAAATAATTCCAATAAGATATGAAAGTTGAAAAAAATTCATTTATGGATTCAAGTAAGCATCTAGGCCCTGAAACATTAGATTGGATGAATCCATAATTGAATTTTGATTTTTAAATAATTAATGTGAACCTTTTGTCCATAATCCTTTTAAGGGGAGTTTCGCTGTTTTTGTAATAGTATATGTTGATGACATATTACTTATTGGAAATAAGATACCACTCTTATAGTCTATTAAGGCCTCGTTGAATAAATGATTCTCTACAAAGGACTTGGGAAAGGAAACATATATTATTAGGGCTACGATCCATAATGATATATCTAATAGGTTTCTCAACCTTAGTAAATGTACATATATTCACAATATTTCGAAGAGGTTCAGTATGGAACAATCATAGAGGGTATTGTGGAAAATGTCTCATGGCAATCATCTTTCTATGAAAATGAGTCCACATACACCAGAGGAAAAAAATAGAAATAATTACATATGAATTAGTGATTGGGTAATTCATGTATTTTATTAATTATACAATTATTTATGTCACTTATGAATTTAATGTGGTAGGTAGATATCAAGCAGACCTAGGTGACCACCACTGGATGATAGTCAAGACTATCCTCATGTACCTAAGGTGTAATAAGGATATTTTCTGCATATTTTGAGGATATTAGGTACTTTTCATTAGATGAAATTAAAAAGATATTTTTCAAATCAAAAATGATGATTTGAAATCCAAAATAGGATACAACTTCTCTTTTAATGGAGGTGTTGTGAGTTGGAAGAACTCAAAGTAGGATGTGGTCACAGATTCTAAATAAACATTTGATTATATTGAGAATTATGAGGTAGATAAATAAATAGTATGGATGTGAAAATTCTTTTAATATCTTGATGTGGTACATATCCATAAAGATCATATAACAATAAATTTTGTTAATACTAAACTGGTGTATTTCACAATAGATTCAAGGTCACATCAGTAGATGAAGCACATACTTTGGAATAATTATCTCTTGAGATATTTTTCATAGAGAGTTGAGGTTATAGTGAGTACTATTTCCATATAATGCAATGTATTGTAATCCTTAACTAAATACTTAACTCAATTGAAACATGCTTATCATGTGATTTCTAGCGAACTGAAAGTCTTAGACATATAGCTTTAGTCGGAGTGAGATTTTTTTGGAGTCGGTGTCTTAAGGAGTACTCTTTGTACTTTGATTACAAGAATATAAAATGATTTTAGTATTAATAAAATACCATACTTCATATTTTTCATTATAACAAATGACTTTAATGTGACAATGTCTTAGAGTATTCATCACATTGATAATCATATAGAATCTCCCCACTATGATGAGAAATTTGATGTGTTATGATGATATTCCAAAATATAGTTGTGTAGTTGGAAAATATTCTATCATGGGACATATAGAATGTCACTTTTAGGTTCAAGTAATATTAACTGGATGAGTATTATTGTCATGATGTTCATATATGGTAAAATCTAAGACATAAGATTATAAAAATATACCTCTAGATAAGAATTCTACATTTTTTTGTGTCCTCAAATATTCCTATCTGTGAGGATGTGTAATAGTCCATAGAATATATGATTATAATTAATTAATGTCATGATTTGTGAACATATATTTCTTAAGGAAAACCATCATGATATATATTGGTGAGATGTACACTATGTTCGGTGTGTCATAAATGACATGTTATTAGTCAATAATTCAAGGAAGGATCCCCCCACCTTTATGCAAGTTGATATCTTGTCTATTTAATTAAAAAAAATCATAAACATAAATTTCATGTCTATGGTGCATCAATGTGTTTATTTCAAATAGTTAATGAAATATGTATCGAGCATATAGGTTAGTGGCATGGATTGCAACCTGCTTGATGAGATATTATGAAAAAGGTATTATATTACATAGTGAGTGATCATATGTGGCTGTTAATTCTTTAAAATGATGTTATTTATCTTAAGGGGCAAAAAAAAATTTAGAGGGTAATCTTGGAATTTAGGTAAGATCACATAACTACAATGATAAATAATTATAGAGGGTAACACATTATGTGTTTTTTTCTTCATTAAATTCATTTTTTAAATTAATAGAAAAAAATATTGTTCTCAAGACTAAGGAATAATTTTATTAACATTTTATTTATTGAAAATATTTATTGATGAATGAAATATTTAAATTAAATATTTATTTGGGTATTCAATAAATTGAGAGGATGACCGTCCGATAAATATTATTTATCATTGTAAGTGTTGGAACACATAACAAAATATTAATAATAATAATATTATTATGTGGAATGCGGTTTGTTTAGAATATAATATTAATTTAAGGGTTGACATGTAATTAAGTAAAATTTCATTAACTAAACCCTAGATCTATAAATATATGGTCATTTCTGTTGTGTAGGGTGTAAAAATAGAGAATATTTGTGCGTAATGAAATCATCTCTCGACTCCTCCTTGTTTCTCCCTCTCAATAATGAGAAACACAAGAGAGATTTATTCAATACCAAAGGATGAGTGATCAACACAGAAAATGGAGGACAATCGTTTCTCTATGCTAGAACTTGAGAATCAATTAGTGTTTTTTAGAGATCAAATGAGCATATGTGGATCAATTCTAGATGGATTCTATCCTTGGATCCTCACAACAGAATGAATACAATCCAAATGGATTTTCAGAAGTTAAAAATCATCAATTAGAAAAGGAACCTAATACATATTATTAATTTCATATAATCTAAAAAAAATTAATTATAAATATAACATGATAATAAAATCTATTAGGGATTTAAGATATTTCATTTTAAAATAAAATTTTAGTACTACTCTCACCAAAGGTGCTTCCACGATGCACAAAAACAATATCATATGTCACTTGGTTTATATTGGTTTATATTGGCAGCATCATTAAATACTAGTTAAGATATTAAAATGATATGCACATTTAGATAGCCACAAAAATTCACTTCTCATTTCATCTCAATCTAGAATCATAACTATTTGTGATGTTTTAAACAGTACATCATAACCCAAGAATCTTTTGATTTCTCTTTATTTAGATCACATATGATGATTGTAAAATACTATCATTTAAAAATCAATAAATTATTGAACGATGATAACTTCATATTATCTCTAATAAAAATCTCTAAAATACATCATAAATCATGTATTTTAAAATCCTAATGATATTTGGATCATGATAGAAAGTTCAAGAGTTCACAAATTTCATTTCCACTTAATTATATATTTTCTTCATTTGAGCAGTTCAAAATGTTGTGGAATATCTCCAAAAGTTATCTTCCTATAATTTCCTTGAAGATCAATAATTATCATTTCCAACATTATACCACACTTCATTGTTATGTTTTGATTATTTCAAACTAGCTCCAGAATGACCCCATTTGAATTTCATCTTCATCAGATTTAAATCTAGAAACATTGAAATTTTCATCTAATAACTCACTAAAGATTTCACTACATATAGAATCCTTATGCATATCATGAAGTATTATGTTGAACAGTGAAGGGTTACACTGGTAAAGATTTAATATTTAAACATAAAAGGCTTGTTATGAATACTTACAATCAATATATATACACACAATTAGCATCAGAGTTGTACTATAAAGTCACATGCTCTTTTATTTCCCATTTTCCCACATTACATCAAATTAATTTGATGTACTAAAGTATTATGAACAATTATGATGATCTAGATAAAATAAATAAATTTAGTGACCTACCTTTATGTTTGGTGGATTCATAATATTAATACTTTTAAAGACTTATGCCTGAATTAAAAACTTATGCTCAGTCCTCTGTAAATTTTATAGCCAAGAACTCTATATTTGCAGACACCTTCAAAATGACTTCAAGACTATTTCAAAAAGACTCTATCCATTCTTAAGATCTCATAAACACATAAAGTCACATTGAAAAAATTATTAAAACTACTTTAACAACATTTATAAATTTATATGAACCTATAAATAACGTATACTCGCGTGAGATTATGTTCAAAAACATCATATATTATAATATCTACCAATAATAAAACCATTATCCATGTTTTATAAACACTGATTTTAGTAGAAAAAGATGTAGTACACATTTTTGTACTTCTCCCAAATAATGTGTCTTCAAAGAATCCTATTTGTCATCCCCTTTAACACTAATTACAATAACTCTTCAAGTTGGTTACTATATCCAACATTTTCTCTATTTTGGATTATTTTAGATAATACTACAACCCCTCCTTTAGAACTTTTCAAGTTCTTACATGAATAAAAGCTCTTTAAATAATATGATTTTTTGGGTGGAATGTTTAATTTATCACCTGTATCATTACTATTTCATAATGAAACTAGTAGTGACAAAAATATAATCATTAATTGAAGGGAACATCATTATCCCCCATTAGATTTTTATTCAATTAAATATCTTGGTCATCATTCAATGAAATTTTTTCCTCCTAATTAAAAATGAAATAAAAGGTGGGAAAAATTATATCCCCTTACTAATATAGTAGAAATATCTTCTCAAATAAAGGTATTCTCCCTCTTAAGCATTATTTAATTTTTTTGAATCCTCTTCCCTCATTATGAATACAAAAATATTTTACTTGAGAAATGGGAGGAATTTTTATATACTAATAGAAAATTATAAATCTTGGTACTACTTGACAATATCAATATATTAACACAATATGATGTAATCATATTTAGAATCACAAAATCTATGTCAATTCCCTGTGATAAAGAATTAATCTTGTTCATTTTCTACTAGTTGTAAGTGACTATCAACATTGAATATCAGAATAAGAATCAACTAAGTTAATTTGGTATTACATGTTATTTATAATTGTTTCATCAATAAACCAACTCAAATTACACATGGGAGAATTTAATTTTAAAAAAATGAGTGATTAATTTAGAAAACAATTCATTCTATACTCTAACCACTATGTGATATCGAATCCCAGTATCATTTCATAGGGGATGTATGAACCAGATGTTCAAAAATGTATATGACCTTACAATCATATTAACAAACATGTCAGAAAATTCATGTGAAAGTACATTAATTCCTCCATTTATCAGATAAACACTCACCTATTATGATTAAAATAATTAAAAATCATTAAAACACAAGGAGAGAGAGTACCATAGGCCATCCATCAGAATATACTGGGTTGTCTAGTTTATTGATTTGGAGAACATAAGAAATATTTAGTATTCAAGACATTTTCAGTTGATCATCCTCCAAGGGTATATTATATATTCATGAAAATCTAATATAAAACTTCTTCTAAACATCAGACTCAAACTGGGTTGTATCTGTATCATAATCTTAATTGATTAGTCTTATTCATCAACTATATTCCACTTATCAAAATGAATTCACCAAGGATGTAGGAATAAGGTGTATATTCTGTAACTTCTTTGTTGTAACACTGAGGAAGGGACCTATTCCCCAACCCTAGTTCATTTCTCATTGAATCATTGAGAATTAAACCCTTCTTGATTGTTACACCCTTCTTTAATTTTCAAATTTTTATTTTAATGGGAATTATGTATTATATTTTAGTTTGGACTTCTACGTTAAGGACCCGAACCCAGTTTCCCGGAGTCGGTGACTTGTTTGATTATGATGGCATATATAAAAGGGATACGAATCTCGAAGGACCGAGTAGTTTAGTATTACTTGAAAAAAGATTCATACATAAGTTCAATATTACAACTTGAAGAGAAATACAATGTGGAAACTCCTTAGACAACACCCATAACTCCAAGGTTATTACAGCATGTCATTCATAATAAACTTCTTCATGTCTTGAAAAAAATGATACATAAGAAAGGGGTGAGTTCAAATGCTCAGTAAGAGTAAGCAATACAGTGGAATATTGTATAAACATAAGACATGGTGCATACTTGAAAACACATTCCCTTAATAATAAACATGAACTCATTATGGAAGGAAAATGAGATTAGTAAATAATGCCACAATAAAACATAATCATGAATATTCTACTAATCAAATAACCACAAGAAATATCAATAGATGAACTTATAATGATGGAATGCATAATGTCGGACATTCTGAAACATTTTTTCAAGGCCTCGGCCAAGACGTCTAATGATTAAGGCCTCGACCAGAATCCATATCACATTGGGAAATGCCTCGGCCAATTCCATGTCTATTTGTCTCATGAGACCTAATGATGCATCGAGGGGCTATAGCGGGCCCCACCCATCAAATAATAAGTCTAATACATTCCTCATATGAGTGGGGATAAACATAAGAAACATATACATTCATATTGAAACTATCATATGAAATGTAACTATCTTTCCCCAATCATTAAACATAAAACACTAACCATTCTGAGTAATATGGTGAATAGTTTTAGGATAGATCATCCACAATAAATGTAACACCCCGAGATTTTATGAAAAATATTATTTATAATTTCATTGATGTCTTGTGTTGTAAGCTACACCAAAAGGAGCTTACACTACACGCATCCCTGACTTGGCTTGCATTACATGCAATCGTGACCTTCCACGATAGCGTGTGTTGTACGCAATACCAAGTTTCACTAAACAATGATATGTTTTTAAAATATTATATAAACTAGCCCTTATGAATAGTAATACCCACTTTTTGAAATTTTATTTTTTAAAATGGACTTCATTTTTGGATTCATATTATCGAAATAAGCCTAGGGTGAATTTTTGGTATTTTTCCGAAAATATTCAATTTTTTATGAATTGTGAAAACACTGGGTTACTATTTAAAAACCGACTTTTTATATAAATAATTATTTATTTTATTTTAATTTATTTTAGGTCAAAATTGATACATAATACCTATATAAGTTCAATGTAATTCATTGGAGTCATTTTATAATAATTTTAGACATAAAAATTTTATTTAACTTTTCACAGTCTTTTACCCACCTCCTAGGAGAGTGTGAAAATTTACAGAAAACATAATTTTACTGCTTCTGTCAGTGGAATTTAGAAAATGCGAGAAACATTGTTAATATCAAGGGGTAAAATGTGGTTCAATAAGAAAAAAATAATTTTTGGTGAATAGTAACTTTTTACTTTTATTTACCACAGTTAAAAGTAAATAGGGTAATTAAGGGTAAAAATGATATTATTATTATCCTAAAACATGTCCTAATTCTATTGGATAAGTGTAATTCGACCAAAAATAACCTTAGGAATAAAATATTACCCTTTAGGTCCACTTGGATAAGATTAGGACATTTATTATTATTTTATTTAAAGAAGAATTAAAATAGTTAAAATCAAAGTTTAATAAATAAAACATTTTTAATATAGGGTTATACATAAGATAAATTTGATTATAAATATTAATTAGAAAGCTAAAAATATTTCCTATATAACGGTATTTTATTTATATTTTTTATACATTAAATATTTTAATTTATTTCTAACACAATGATGATGCAATAATTACCTTATTAATGAAATATTAACATAATTGATGTTATAAATACCCAAATAAATTTAATTTTAGACTTTTTATGAATTCAACTAATTTTATAGGTTACTATGACATGTTAGTATTTATTTAATTAACTTTTTTCGAACTAATAATTATGTTATGATTTTTACAAAAATCATGTACCAAATAGTGTCAAAATTGACATAAAATAGTTTTTAAAACTAATATTATATTAATAATTGTTATTTTATTCCTAAAAATCTATGTTTCTGCCAAATGACTTAGATGAGGATATAGATATTAATAATGAACCAATTGGGGTTCTTTTGTCTTGTAATACTATGTTTATTAACCATATAGTGTAAGAAAACAAAAAGACACGGTAAAAGTTAAATTATTTAACTTAGAGTTAAATCTAAAGGTTAAGGATAAAATAGTAACCTAAACTTTTCTAAAACCTATTGGTTGAGATTATTTCGACCCATCCCTGCCTTATCTTATAAATAAATCAATTTTGATCTATTAAATACCAAATATTAATTTATTATAAAATAATATTTTAAGTTTTTCTTAAGGTGCCCCTCTCCTTCCTTATAAAAAGGGCACCCCTTTCGAATTCTATTAACACCCTTTTGATCCTTGAAGCTCATCCAACCCCTTCCAATTCACCTTATAAACCTCTATAGTTACTTCATAGAGGTTTTGGTCTTCTCAAAAGACCAACACTAGTGCTCTAAGAATAAGTTTAAAGGAGGTGCGTCAAGGAAGAGGTAATCTCTTCTACCGACTCTTTCATATTTCTTTCTTCTTATACTTCCTCGTCATTTGTTGTTTCATTATAAAGTAATAACATCAGTATTAATTATAAACTGATATGTTATTATAAATATGATTCAACCCCATTTCAACTTCTATCCATCCTATGGAAAATGAAATCAACGCGTGTGCGTACGTACGGAATACCGTCTCCACTTCGTGGTGTAATCTGTTTTCCACCACCAACTTACTTGGATGGGTATAATGGTGTAAATAAATAACTATATATAATTATTGTAAAGTGATATTTATTATGAATTATTATACATGCACATCAATACAATTCCATGATCATGGGAATGATATCATCACTCGTGCGTACGTACAGACAACCGTCTCCACAAACGCGATGAGATTCATTTTCCATGATTACCCATTCAAGTATGATTATAACGTATATATAATAAATAATCAAGAAAGATATTACATAATAATGATACTGGATTTATGTACATATATGTTTCATTTACTTAATTCAATTTAATTCAATAAAAAAATGAAAACAGCGTTCATGCGTACGCACGACCTACCGTCTCCATGAACGGTGTATTTCATTCCATTTATAGATCTATCAAATATATTTATATAATGAATATATATTATATATAAATCATTTTTTACTTTTTGTAATTATGTAAATTATGATATAATTAATAATATCAAGAACAACATGTCGAAACACGTACGATAAATGAAATGATTTTACCCAAAACGCTGCTTTAACATGGAATTTACAAAATAACGGGTAATATAAAGTCATAAGTGAACCATATATGTCACGAACTGTCCTCAGGACCTGTTCCATGACTACCCCAAGCCCACCTTCATTAGGCCAAAGGCTGGCGACTAGCACCAAAGGCATAAATCCCGATATCATGGAAGGCATTGCCTTTAAGTAAGAAAACAAACACCACAGAGTAAGCAAGAAGAAATAAACACTAAGTAAACTGAGTACAAAGGTAAGTGTTGGAAAGTAAAGGGCCCAGAATAAAAACCCAAATGAAAGTAAAGTACAACTGAAAAGAGTGTACATTGACAGAAAAGTAAAGCAGCAACATCCAGCCGTCCTCTAGAATTCCCACCTGAAGGGTGGGTACTGATAGTCTCATCTACTCCTCGGCTCCAGCCGTCCGCTCTATGTATGTCCCGTCCAGTGATCCACCTCGAGGTACCATCCAGCTCCACGAGCTCCTACCTCGGTCAGCGATGTCCATCATCTGCATCCAACACAACATAGTGTGGACATAGACCGTGAAGGGGTTAGTATACGCTACTCAGTAGGGACCCCGAGACCCCTGAAGGTCTCCCTGAATCCACAAATGATAAACCACAAAGGAAAGTTACACTCACGAAGTAACAACCAACCCTACTTTTCTATATGCCCATACATATACATAAGTCATCAAATCCAGTTTGGCTCCATCATCCGAGCCCATGTTCGATCTAGTCCACACAGGAAAGCACAATATAATCCACACAGGACAACACAACCCAATCCACACATGATAACAAAACAATCATATCAAAGATAATGATTAAAAGTCATGACTCAAATCACACAGGTATACTCTTCGTAAGGCGATAGAGATGATCAAATGTAGCCACTGATTCATCTAAGTTGTCGTTCCCACATAGGATACAAGACCAGCTAAGCTGTCGGACCCACAAAGGATACAAGACCAGTTACTCTATCGAACCCACGAAGGATACAAGTAAAAAGTCAAATATTACCGGACCCACGTAGGATACAAGAACAGTAGTCAAGTACTACCAGACCCACATAGGATATAATAACAGTAGTCATCACCGTCAAACCCACGGAGGATTCCAGTGTGGTCGTCGTCACTGCCGAACCCACGGAGGATCCCAATACAGTCTTCATCGTCGTCGTAGTCGCATCCATCTCTAGGGTTCCCGCACACAGCATGCTTGATTCCAGGAGGGTCCGCTCCACGAGCCAAGGGGGTCAATACATCAACTGAAAAGTACTCTAGATATGATGTATCCCAAAGTCTCGTCTCATCAAAATGAACTCAACGCGACAGACGGTGTGTCAAACGAACACCCGGTCTGAGAGTTATTGGCTTTTTTGTCCCATGGGCCGGGTTGGTTTTTAAGTCAAAACCAACAATACCTTACTCCAATTTCATCCAAACATCGAGCGGAGTAAGCCAAAAGAACCGTCTCACTAATAGGAATCCAACAAAGTCGACGACACGTCAATCGGACGTTCGGAGATCAAGTTATAAGTGTTTCCGCTCCGAGGGCCCTGTTGGTTTCAGGTTCGAACAAACTCAGTCATACCCAAAGTTCTCCAAAACCTTAATTGTAATATACTAAAACATACATCTCGATCTATGGATCGCTACGCAACTGACAGTGCGTCGATCGGAGGTATGTATCCCATGTTATGGGTGTTTTAACGGATCTGTCCGAAAACAGAGGGTTCAGGCCCGGTCTGACCCGACCCAATACACCTTGGTCGGCCCGAACCGGCCGACCCAACCCGGGTCTGGGTCCGGCCCGGCTGGCATGGCCCGGCCCGGCACGGGGTTCCGGCCCGGCCCGGCGCAGGCGGTCTGGTCCCGGGCGGGCGCATGCTCGCCGAGCGGACGCGGAAGGGGGGGGGGGGGGGGCGCTGCCCCCCATGCTGGACAAATGGCCGACCATTTATGGCCGGCCTTAACCAACCCTGCGGGACCCGCAGGGTCCCTCCTCTAGCTGGCTCCAGCGGCCCGATCAGTCAGCCGCTTCTTCGAACCACCACGACCATAGGCCGCGGCTCCTGGCCGTCCGGCACGGCGCGATGGCGCCGCGACCCGACTCCGGCGACAACCTCGTTTGGTCTCAATGGCGTGGCACGACGACACCGCACTCCTTCGCAGTGACTCGCATCGGCAACGGTTCCTTCATTTCCTCACGGTGCGACGGAACCACGTCGCCTCCGTTCCAAACCATAACGAAGAATAACAATAAAGGGGAGGAGGGTCAGACATGTTTGTGCGGTCCGACCTCCTCCCGTTAATTGGATAACAAGCGACTATTTAATTAACGATGAATGCCAGAAATAACCATGAACGTAAAATCAAACCCCTACCTCGAAGAAGTTGTTGAACATTGATCGTCATGGGAAAACAGCATCACGGGGGGTGGTTTCGATGACGGCGTTGGTGAGCGTCAAAGAATAGGATGACGTCTCACACCGGCTGGAGAGAAGAGAAAGATCGGCACGCCGTCTCTCCTTAGTGCTCCAGCGTTCTTCTCTCTCTTCAACGAGATAGATGTTCTTAAAGACTAGAGATTTCTTCTCCAATACATAACACAACCAATCTAACCCAAAAATAAAATAAGCTCAAATTAATTTATTAATCCATGCCATGAGTTCAAAATTTAAAAACTCAAATACATTAAATGAATTAATGTGTTGGCTTGATTAAATGAGAGGATAGGGGAAGCCACAACATTAAAAACAAGGAAGGTTTTAAAAGGAGTTTAAAAGGGCTTATGGGGAAAGTGAAAAGGTGGGGGCTCATGTGGGGCCCACCTCACTAATATATTTACTAGAAGTTAGGATCACATAGTAGAGAGAAATAATGTTGTGACACAACTTAAATTCACATAACACTTAAACCACTAAGTAAAGAAATAAAAATAAAACTGTAAAACAATTATATTTTTATTCTTCAAATTATTAACATCGCCTCCCGAGAAAATGTACCTTCAAAAAAGGATTTCCTAAGAAATTACCAGTGCTACAGTTTCATCGGTGCCCTCGGATTTCGATTCCGAGCACCAGTTCAGAAGTTAGGAAATCCTGCTCTTTCGTTCACTGAACGTACCTGAGATAAACTTTATAAATTGATTCCGGGCACACCGGGCCTCAGAATCAGGTGCTGTCAGAAAATGCGTACATGTAAAATCCCAAAGAAATTAAGAAAAGAAATTTCCTTGAAATTTATGGGTCTTTACATTACTCCCACCTCAGGGATTTACGTCCCCTAAAGATACATCACAAAATAGGGGAACAAAAGAGGGTACTGAGCATGCATCTGAGCCTCTCGCTCCCAAGTGCTCTCCTGGAGGTTCCCGTGCTGCCACCTGATGCGCACTAGAGGAATCGACCGTCCACGTAGGACCTGCTCCTGTCGATCCATGATCTCCACTAAGACCTCCTCAAAAGTTGCACCATCATCAATGTCCAGCTCCCCATGGTCGATAATATGCGTCGGGTCGTGCATGTATCTCCTTAGCTGAGATACGTGGAAGACGTCATGCACCAGGTGCAACTGAGGTGGTAGGGCCAGGAGATAAGCCACCTCACCTATCCTGCTGAGAAACACGAATGGTCCTATGAACACGAAGATAACTTTCCACCCTAGCCAAATCTCCATAATCCATGTCGAGGTGAAACCCACAAGAAAACGTGGTCGCCACCCTCGAACTATAGTGGTATCTGCCTCTTGTCAGCATAAGACTTATGTTGGCTCTGAGCTATCCTCGTCTGCTCCTCGATGACCTGGACCTTCTCTGTCGTGGCCTGGACCATCTCTGGTCCCACAAGTACTGACTCCCCAGGGTCTGTCCTGCCCAGAGGTGACCTGAAAGGTCGGACGTACAATGCCTCGTATGGTGCCACCCCGATGGTGGAGTGGAAGCTATTTTTGTACGCAAACTCCAACAATGGTAGGTGATCCTCCCAGCTGTGACCAAAGTTGAGGACACATGCACGGAGCATGCCCTCGAGATTCTAAATGGTCCTCTCTGTCTGACCATCTGTCTGAGGGTGAAAGGTGGTGCTCAGACGTAGTTGCATCCTGAATGCCTCCTGCAACCCCTTCCAAAGCTGGGAAGTAAAGCGAGCATCTCGATCGAAGACGATAGATGATGTCACATCATGAAGCCATACAATCTCCTGAATGTAGAGGCGTCCCATGCTCTCCACTGAGCCCTGCTCTCTGATGGGTAAAAGTGGGCCAACTTCGTGAGTTGGTTTACAATAACCCAAATGGAGTCGTGACCTCTTGAAGTACGTGGAATTCCAGTCATGAAATCCATATATATACCATCCCACATCCACTCCGGGACCTCCAAGGGCTGTACCAAGCCTGTTGGTACCAGGTGCTCCGCCTTCACCTGCTGGCAGGTGAGGCATCGAGAAACAAACTCTGCCACTACCGTCTTCATCCCCGCCCACTAGTACTGTCGTCTAAGATCCCGGTACATCTTTCCTACTCCTAGATGTACCTCCAAAGGGGAAGTGTGAAACTCTCTCAGCACCTCCTCCTACAAAGTAGCTGGTACCTTTGTTCATCCTCTGAAAAGGACGGTGTGCTCTCCTCCTATAAGGAATCTGTCAGGTGCCTATCCTGTGGAAATCTGTGCACGCTGCGTCTCACAGTCAACATCCCAACACTATGCCTCTCTGACCCGCTGAAGAAGTGGAGGAGTGACTGAAGAAAGGCTGCTCCATCTCTATCCATGAAGGATATCTACAAAGTATCTCGCTACTCTGTCGCCTCTCCAAGTAGCTGAATCCCCGTCCTCCTGCAGAGGGCATCGGCTACTAAGTTCTTCTAGGAGAATAGACTATCTCAAAGTCATAGTCCTGGAGGAACACAAGCCATCGCCATTGCCTCAATTTCAGGTCCTTCTGCGAGAAGATTTACCCGAGACTCTGGTGGTCAGAATAGATTGTAAAGTGCTCTCCCATAAGATAGTGCTGCCACATCTTGAGAGAAAAGATCACTGCTGCTAACTCTAAGTCATGGGTAGCATAGGTCTACATATGTTGCCTCAACTGTCGTGATCCATAGGCAATCACTGCCAGATCCTACATCAGGACAGACCCGAGTCCGGTCCCTGATGCATCACAGTAGACTAAGTACCCTACTCCCTCCTCTGGTAGCCTCAAGATGGGTGCACTAGTCAGTCTCTGTCTCAGCTCTTGGAAGCTCTGCAGAAATCTGCTGACCGCACGAAGGTTTTCCCCTTCTTCATCAAAGCTGTAAGCAGTGATGTAACTCTGGAGATGTCTAGCACAAATCTCTAGTAGTACCCAGCCAAACCCAAGAAACTCTGCATCTCCATCACGCTCATGGGTGGATCCCAAGCTAGAACTACCTCGATCTTCACAAGATCCACCACAAATCTTGCCTCAGAGATGACGTGTCCCAAGAAGTGGACCTCACGTATCCAGAACTGACACTTCGAGAGTTTACCATAAAGATGGTGCTCTCAGAGTGTGTCCAGTACAACCCGCAAGTGGTAGGCATTCTCTTCCTTAGTAGTCGAGTATATCAATATGTCATCAATGAAGACTATGACAAATCAATCGAGATAAGGCTGGAATATCCTGTTCATGAGACTCATGAAAACTGCTGGAGCTTTGGTTACACTGAAAGTCATAACCAAGAACTCATAGTGGCCATACCGACATCTGAAAGACCTCTTCTGCACATCCTCATCCCGAACTCTGAGCTAATGATAGCCTGACCCGCGGTCTATCTTCGAGAACCACCGTGTTCCCTTGAGCTGATTGAAGAGGTCGTTAATCCTTGGAAGTGGATAATTGTTCTTCATGGTCACCTGGTTTAGGCGATAGTAATCAACACACAATCGCAAGTTCTCGTCCGCCTTCTTGGCGAACAAAATCGGGGAATCCAAGGGTGAAACACTAGGTCGAATGAATGCTTTGCCCTGCAAGTCCTCCAGCTGTACCCGTAGTCTCGAAGATCAGCGGGAGCAATCCGATATGCTGGAGTAGATATCGGGGCTGTCCCGGGGTACAGGTCAATATAGAAGTCTACCTATCTGCAAGGAGGTAGTCCCGGAACATCATCAGGAAAAAATCCCGCATACTGATCCACCACTATAGGAAATCTCATACTCCTCACGTCAACTGATCCTTGGATGAGGCTAGCCAACTGATGAGTGGTCTGCTGTCCTCTCCTCTGCGTGAGTCCATCCTGCGCTGCAAAGGTTTCCTTCTCGCTGATGAAGGTGAACCTGCTCCCATCGATGCGACCACACCGCACCTTGCGCCTAATACAGTCAATCTGAGCATGGACTGTAGATAACCAATCCATGCCCAAGATGACGTCGTAAGGCCTCGACGCCGCTACAATAAGATCCCAGCCGAAGCTCTTGCCTCCTAGAGTAAGCTCACACTGCCGGAACCTGTGCGTAATCATCAAGTCTGCTCCCGTAGGAGTCTCTAGCCGTAAGGATCGAGCCAACGTCTCCATCGGAATCTCCGAGCTCTAAACAAGGGTAGATACAATGAAAGAATGAATCGATCATGTGTCTATAAGAACTGTAGAAAGGGTGGAGTAGACAGAGATTATACCTCGAATCATCTCAGGTGCACCATGGTCGTAGGCCTCCGCTTCCTGAAGCTGAGCTTGCCTCTTCCCGCCATCTCCCTATGGTCAGGGTGGACCCCCTGATGGTGGTGGTGGTGGTGGTAGAGCCTCAAAGCGTCGCCCACCACCTACTGCTCGACCAACTCCTCTACCTCAACTGCCTGATCCCAGTAGACCTCCATGGTCGAATCTCTTCCTCTTCCTGGGTGGTCCCTCAACTGTCTGCTGCTCCTCTACATGGTAGGTTGGGCAGTTACGAGCCATATGTCCCTACCCTCCGCATGCATAGCATTGTCTTCTCCTCGGAAGGTTGGATCTGCACCGTGTACCCCGCACCTCTAAGCAAGTATCCTGAGGTCGTCCGCCTGATGGTCTGGTCCGCTTGGACCCCTGAGTCATCCGTCGATTTCCAGCTGTAGAAGACTCAGCTACATGCCACCCTTCGGTAGATCTCGCTGCTTGTGCAGGCTCAGCAAGATATCTCTCTACATGGAGGGCTCGCTCTAGTACTCCTACCTGCGTCAGAATACTGAGGGAGATCATTGATGCCCTGATCTCATGCCTCAGTCCCTACTCGGAGGTCCGGGCCCGGAAGAATGGGTCCCATACCATGTCCGTGGAATAACGTGAGAGATCTGTAAATCTCGCTGAGTACTAGGCTACCGTCATGCTTCCCTGCCGCAGCTGTAGTAACTCTTGAATTCGCACCGCACTGAGGGTGGCTGGGACAAACTCTGGGCAAAAGAGACTCTCGATGTCTGCCCAAAGGAGAGATGCCTCGCCATGCACCTGGAGCATCAGGCTCCACCATCTTCCTACTGCCACGTGTAGGAGACTCGCTGCAAGGATCACCATGAGGTCAGCTGGTGTCCCTTCTAACCTGAAAACTCGAACAACAACCTCCAGCCAATGCTCGACTTCCTGGGGGTCCGTCTCCCCACGGAACATGGGCGGTCTATGACACTGAAACTCGTACAGTGCACTAAGGTGACATGCACTCTCAGAGGCTAGGGCTAGTGCCATCGGTGGATCGGTGGGTAGAGGTACCACCGGTGCCTCCACTATAATAGGGCCCTACACCGAGGCCTCGTCGCTTGGTGGGCTGTCGCCTCACACAATGCTCGGAACCCCAACTGGCTGTCGTCGTGAGGCCATCCCGAAAAGAGACAGGTGCGCCACGATCAATACAGTATACCTTGTGAGCTGACACAAAGTAATCACAATGAAAACCTTGAAACACACATGCAATCAATTTTTTCGTGCACTGAGTCGGAAATCAGAAGTCAGGGTCCTGTTGTATGGATACGTCATCCGCCGCACCAACACTGGACTCCCTGGACTGATAACCACTCTCAATACCCTTAACACTATTGCTTCACATAATAGAAATATTAGAGTCCTGAGTTCTAGGATAGAACCGAACTCCTCTGATACCAATTTGTCATGACCAATCCTCGAGACCTATGCCGTGACTACCCCATGCCCTCCTTCCTTAGGCTAGGGGCTGGTGACTAGCACCAAAGGCATAATTCCCGATATCAGGGAAGGCATTGCCTTTAAGTAAGAAAAAAAACACCACAGCGTAAGAAAACAGAAGTAAACACTAAGTAAAATAGGTACAAAGTTAAGTGTTGGAAAGTAAATGGGTCAGAATAGAAACCCAACTAAAAGTAAAGTAAAACTGAAAAGAGAGTACAGTAGTAGAAATGTAAAGCAGCAACACCCAGCTATCCTCTAGATTTCCCACCTGAAAGGTGGGTACAGATAGTCTCCTATCCCCATCGGCTCCAGTCGTCCACTCCGTGCACGTACCGTCCAGTGATCCACCTCCAGGTACCGTCCAGCTCCACGGACTCCTACCTCGGTCAGCACTGTTCGTCGTCTGCATCCAACACAACGTAGTGCGGGCATAGCCCATGCAGGGGTGAGTATACGCTAGTCAGTTTGGACCCGGAGACCCCCGAAGGTCTCCCAGAATCCACGAAGGATAAACCAAAAAGGAATGTTACAATCACGAAGTAACAACCAACCCTACTTAGGTATATGCCAATACATATACCTATTTCATCAAATCCAGTTCGGCTCCAACATTCGAGCCCAAGTTCGATCTAGTCCACACATGAAAGCACAATCCAATCCACACAGGATAACACAACCCAATCCTCACAGGATAACGAAACAATCATATCAAAGATAATGATTGAAAGTCAAGACTCATCTCACAGAGGTATACTTTTCGTAAGGCGATAGAGATGATTAGATGTAGCCACTGATTCATCTAAGCTATCAGACCCTCATAGGATACAAGACCAGCTATGATATCGGACCCACAAAGGATACAAGACCGGCTACTCTGCCGGACCCACGTAGGATACAAGTACAGAGTCAAATACTGTCGAACCCACGTAGGATAAAAGAACAGTAGTCAAGTACTGCCGGACCCACATAGGATACAAGAACATTAGTCATTGTCGTCGAACCCACGGAGGATTCCAGTATGGTCTTCGTCGCTGCCGAAC